>JABBOT010000006.1:2872259-3099332 GCA_016165875.1 Acanthopleura granulata | reverse complement strand
GCCGCCGTCATATAAGTGAAATATTCTTATGTGCAAAGTAAAAGGCCAATCAAACAAATAGACAAATAAATACATAAATAAACAGATAAATAAATAAATAAATACATACATAAATAAATAAATACAGCACTGCGGTGGATCTACACTGCCAGGTGTTTTAAGCTGTAAAATGACGGTCGTGATGGCCGTGATATCATCGTGTGGAATAACATGCCAACCCCACACAGATCACATGTTTCTCCTATTACGGGTGTTTTAAAACTAAAAAGATTATTGTGGTAAAGCCATCGGAGAAATATCAGAGTTATGGTATTGTAAAAACACGGGTTTTTTTTCACTGTACATGTATACAGAAGTCAAAATGTCCTCTTCGTATACATGCAAGGGGTAACTGTTCAATCAAGTCACCAGATTTGATATGTAATATTCAAAGTCTTGGTAAGTTTTCTTTTGAAGTTTACCAGAGTGGGGATGATACAGCAAGTAGCCAAATAGTTGTCATGGTGTGAGTATAATGTGACTGAATTCACGGAGGTGTTTTTATCGGGTTTCATGGACATGTTGTTTTAGTGAGGCAGCATGCATTACCAATATTACAGAAAGCCATCAGTGCCATGCAGAGAGACACAGTTATATGATATTTAAATGTATGACGGAATATATACACGCTCACTAAAAAGAGTTTATATCCATGGAAACCGACGAGATATAAGTCTTGGATACAGCTCTCAGAATCACAATTCTTAACAGTTTTCTTTCTATAATGTTCAAATAACTGTGGCTTTTGTGCACTTGTCGAATTGTTTGCTGTATGCCACTTAACCACAAGGTAGTATTTGTGTTCCTTTTGTGTATTTGCTACTAAACGCCTGTTGTAACAGAAGGCACAAAGCAGTTTGGTTTTTACAGAGTTAAGTGCCCTTGTTTCTCCAGTCGATTTCAAGCGACGATTCCATAAAATCAAAACTGAACACTAACTGAATCATATTTAGTTTAAATAAGCTCTAATTTTGATGGATTTGTCTTTATTTGATATTTGATATAGAGGTTTCAAATTTTAACTCAAAGATATTAAGACTTCCATTTGCGCAGCCCTTCTTTTATTGCAGACCACTTGCCTCTCATTGCTGCATACAGTGTGCAAGCGAACGTATATTAATCAATGTATAAGTTACTGTCGAGTGGGGAGAGTTTGCAAGTAGATTGCCAAAGGTCGGTGATTTATCCCGGACACATGATTCCTCCACTATTAAAACTATGGTGATAAGTAACTATCAGATTAAAAAAATTATACTCCAATATCGCCCGTCTATTATCCACCTGACTATCCAGCTCCAGCGATATTATGTAGCAATTTACAACTATCCAGTATCACATCATACTGGACATTGATAGCGTCACGACGTGACGTCACTGATCGAATGAATTACTGTGTTCATTTCCGCTATGATGCCATGACGTCACAATTACTTTCACCGAGAATGGAAGGAAAAGTAACATTGTCAGGAGACGGAGTGGTGTGACATCGCTCATCTGGGATTTGGCAAAAATGGAGAATTTACAAATTTTTCTTGACAGTTGACAGCTATTTTATGTAGCAGTTAACTAATTTATGAGTGGGTGTATAATAATTATACTCGCCACGAGCGCCCTGGACTCTATATAGAGCCATAGAAGACAATGACTTATAATTACTGTTCCATAAGTGAGTGAGTTAGCGTTATGAAGCAATGCAGTATACGGCCTGGGACTATGACATAGCCAGTAAAAGTGTTACACACAGTGCCTAGATGTAAATGACTTGCATTCTCGGGCGAGTTGGATCTCTAACAACAGAATTTCATGATCTCTCTGATGGTGTGAATTTCAGAGGAAAGTGAAATTCTTTTGTTAATGATCCAACACAGCCGTTAGTGCAAGTCGCCTGCGTGATTCTAGAATGTATTCTGTTATTATGGCATAATACTGTGTCTTGGTGAACATACCATTCTGTTAGTCTGATGCAATCTTTATGCTGAATTAGTATTTTATTTGTGTTACATGTAACACTATAGTCTGTGGTAAAACCAGAGCACATTCTGTAGCATTACCTACTCGGGAAACAGATTTTCTCTTAAATTTAACAGATTAATTTTGTGAGAGTCTGGCTATACATATATAATACATATACATGTACATTACACACGTGCTTTCATGGGCTCTGAGGCATATACCCGTTATATAGTCTCTACAACATTGCACGCTCTAGATGATATCTATGCATATCAAATATCGTAATTATAGCAAATACATAATATCGACTTTTAGCAGACGGTAAACTTCCCACGGGTTTCGAAATTCGCACTTTCAAATCCTACAACAAATCGGTAAATGCATATCGTATGAACGTGACTTTACGGAGTTTGTTGAAACTTGATCGTGATCTCCGCGCTGTGAGATTGATTACTTAGACATACAGAAACAACACAACTGCCGTGAGATCAAACAACACAGCGGAACGAGCTATTGATATAACGTTGTAATCTTTTTTTTTTTTTTAAATTTATATACGTACCATAGAGTATAACATATAGCAGAGTGAAAATGCTAGTAGGAGTTTCTGTATACATGGCGCTACACGCAAAAATAGAAAGAAATTAAAGGAAGAGCACTTTTAATTTCAAAAGTTTGATCCAGTCTAAAATTTATAAGACAGACAGACACATACAGTATAATGAAACATTGACTTTATTTCCTATGCTCAATCATGCATGCGCGATATTATACAATTTTATGACAATGCGATACTAATGTACGGAGCTATATAGATCTAATGTGAAAAAGCGCTATGCCTAGTCACGCATATACGCAATATTATGCAATTTCATGACAATGCGATAGTAATGTATATGAATGTATAAAAATACAGATCTAATTTCGTCACAATGTAATGAACAAAGATATAGATGTAATGTGAAAAGAAGGAAAAGAAAAGGTAGAAGACGAAATGAAGGTATATTTAAGATAAGTTCGGTGCTGGGAATTGATGGTGAGTTTATCCGCACAGAAGACGGAAGCGCTATGCTTAAAACCTTTCAAAAAAAAAATCAGTTTTCACTGTTACCGGTATATAGATTATTTATTGATCTGAATGCTGGGAATAAGCTGTTCTGCCTTGATGGTCTTACATGAAGTTTACTGGATGTAATTTCAGTTCTCTTCCATACCACAAATGAATATGCATGGCTTACATAATTACATATTGAGCTATAGGCTCAGTGTGTGAATATCTGTGCGTGACTCGTGGGTGATGGGAAAAATCGCCATTTGCTTGCCAAAGGCCATTGGTTTATTCCAGGCACTATAAGGTCTGCTTCTTACATTGAATGACCGATGTAAGTGAAATATTTTTAAGTACGGTTTCAATCTCCCACCGGACAAAAAATAATCTGATACGTTAATGCTAACTTACATTTATTTCTTTCCTTTACAGGTGTTTCACGCCGGTAACGGCCAGCAATGTGATGGATGGAAACAGGTTTAGTGCAAATTTAAAAAGCACTGAAAACATTTGGACTAAAGACTATTAAGTTATCGCCTTTCATGGATTATCCATGTAGAGTCAGTTTCCAATCCATCTATATATAATGATATATATGGCAACCCAACTAAGCCGACCGGTATACATGAAAACAACAAGTCAGTGTGTGAGCAACATTACACAAGTCATTTGATTGAAGAAAATCTTTTTTTATTCAACAGCAATGAGCTGACGAATCCGGCAAACATTACCAAATTATCACTGGTGAAGAAAAGCTATAGCAGTCACGGTGAAGGCAACTTTTAACAGCCAATTCATCGGCAATGGTTACCAAACAATCTGTGATGATGGAAAACTTTGGCAGCCAAATGATGGAGGCACGAAACACGATTACAGTATTAAGAAAACTAACGTGAACGAGAAACAATTCAAGCAATGACAGTTATGAAAACGTTACAAAATCAACGAAAAGGCGAATGAAACATTACCAATTAGGAATCAGTGCAAACCTAACGTCATCAATAGACAAGCGAAAGGTTGCTAACCATTAGAAATGCAATCACCTAACAACCCTACAATCAGTATCAAGGAAATTATAAAATCAATGGATGAAAGAAACGTTACCATGCAACCAGTCTATCAACAAAGGAGACGTTGTCAAACGCTAACCAACTGAACCAGGGAGGCTCTCCACATACATTCAGTCATCAGTCGAGTGAACACGTTTAACAAAAATTCATGACATTTAACACGTCAGTCAATGAATTAACGATGTATTGCCAGCTTATAACTTGTTGAAGGAAACATTACCGACTCATCAGTTAACGGACGGACAAGATGTTGACTTTATTACTGCGAGGAATGTACACGTAGTGTGTATAAACACGAACGAGAATATACGTAATGTATACAAACACGAGCGAGAATGTACTTAATGTATACAAACACGAGCGAGAATGTACGTGATTTCTACAAACACGAGTGAATAATTTAGTTAGTTAATGGGACAATTCAGGCATTAGGTTGGGCGACATTTGATTCCTTGTTTTCTGTCGTCATTTTATCCCCGCATCGGAACTTATTATTTCATTTCTTGCCAGAAATTGTCATTAAAGATGAGATTATGACAAAGCCTTGCCGGATAATGATAATGAGATATGAACTGTTCCAACGCCCGCACCAGTTTTCCAAAAACCCTTTACGGAAACAATGGGTCAAGTGTCATAGGCCATATATATATATATATATATATATATATATATATATATATAACATATTATATATTATATATATTATATGTTATATAAAGGGAGCCGAACAGTTTTGTCCGCCTGTGCCTTTTAGCATTTCTGGTCGGTAGGGTAGCTAATTACGGTCTCATATCTCGCCATGCAAATGATTATTCTCCCCGTGTAGGTATAGTCTACAACCATTTTACATAACGTGTGTGTGAAATGGGAGATTTGACAGACAACACAAGAAGGTCCGCATTTTACATTTAAAGGACAACCCACACCGTTTTCTGTTGTAATGCAATGGTGCAGCTTTTGTACTAAATAAACATTACAAGATCACACATGCATATACATGTACCGAAAAGTGTGACGTATACATGTACCGAAAAGTGTGACGTATACATGAAAAACAAAAGAGTATACTTAATTCTGGACCATTTTGTATAGTAATAAGGGAATGCAATTTACCAGTCAACTAAGTCCAGTTAGTAATCACTGCTGATACCTGTGGGAGGAATAGCGTTTTGTTTTCATTTGTTTTGGGGTTTTTTTGTTTTTTTTTTTTTGTTCTTCTTTTTTTGTTTTGTTTTCTTTGTTTTTTGTGTTTATTTTTTTGTTTGTTTTTTTTTTCGCTTTGCAGTGGCGCACAACATTCCAAAGAATGGAAGCGCCAACACAACTCAATATATGTATGTATGTACATTTGTAAATTCACCGTCACTGGAAACTCTTGTCACTGTATACATAAATTATACCTCTGCCTTGCGAGAGCAGCACTGAAGCAGAACAAGAACATTTCTTTCGTACAAAGCTTCGATACAACCTGACCAAGACTGCAACGACATGTTTGCAGATGCTGTCTTTTTTTTTCAAATCTGACCCTCAGATCTCTATCAGCTTGTAAGTTATTCCACCACAGTGTTCGTAAGCGGTAGATCCGCGTGTCGTCTTCGCTCTATTTTTCACAACCTGTATATATGCTCTTGTTAAATCGAGCGTAGGAATATCTTTTTTTTTGATCTATCGGTAATTATTCGGCTCATTTGCATAAATTAGTGCACCGTCCCAGATGAGTGCGTTTGTGCACTCTCAAACAGCGTAAGTACATGCTCATTTAAATAATGGAATTATGTTCAATTATAGCCACGTACAAATGGCCATTATAACGGTTTGACGATATTTTAATTCCGACAGGAGTGCCACTCCTGTGGTCGACAAGTGGGCCGTCGGGTTGTTTCTGGTGGTAGGTTGGGAGTTGGGGAGGTGTTTATAATTCACCTGCCTTTACCAGGATCTGCCAAGACTTCTTTCTGAATATATCCTATCAGCACTCTTGGACCTCAGCAACACCCTGAACCTCTCCCTGTTCTCTGCTATTCAGCTGTGTATATAGATTCACACCATCCACTATGTGTTACTGCATCCCCCAACCACAACGAGGTAGAATGTTGTCCAAAATGCACTCTCAGACTTTTCTGAAAATTTCTAAGGCGTATGAATAAAGTTGTTCACAGGTAAACCAGTAGTAAAAACAAAATGCCGACTCCCACTCTCCCTCTTACTATGTCACATGTATTTTTACCTGTATTTAGAATTAGATTTTTTAAATATCAATGTCTCGCGAACTACTATAGGTGTTCAAGGAATAAAAGGTCATTTTAGTTGGAATAACGCCCTCTATTCACTGTAAAACAGCAGGTTCTTGTGTTGGGGGTTACCTTTAACAAAATAATTAATAATAAATAATATTAATCATTATTATTAATTGTTATTATTAATTAATAAATAATTATTAATTTTTCCTTGAGTTGTTTTTCGCCATATACAGGAACATTTCATTTATATGACCTCCGCCGGCATTAAGGAAAGTCAAAACGATCTGAAGTTTAATGGCTGACCTTCCAACGTACAACCGGAAATTGGTTCTATAAACTTACAGTGACCGCAGTGATGAATTGATACTGGGTCATTGTGCTACGATAACATGCAAGACCCTCGGCCACGGTCGCCTCAGCTTGGTATCAAGTTATCCGTGTGTTTCTAACATGCGTTGTGATTGTACATGTAGTTACAATAAACCTAGTTTATTCTATGACTGAAAAATTGTTATATAATTGTTTTATTACATTATATACTTCGACTGATCAGTTGATGGAAGGATCAATGTACTGTAGTTACCATCAAGACAGAAGGACCCATTATATCAAAGAGGCATTCAGCACCCGCATAAATGTGCACAAGTACATGTACAAATAAATCGAGAATGATTTATTTCAGGTATAATAGATTGTAAGAGGTGCCTAAGGGGTGCACGACGCGATCAGGGCGAAGCGGACACATCAAAGAGACTGATCATACCGCCTGTAGTGACTGCCCAATCGATGATCAACAGAGCAGATACCATATCAGCCAATTGTCTTATCCGTTACAGCGAGACGCAAGTTGTAGCCAATCGTTGAGTCGGTTGTTGATTGCCAGTAGGCATGAGGTCACCCTGGACGCATGGCGTTCTAAACTGCATGGAAGCGATGTTTCAATGGCCGCGAACACTCATCGCTGATAATGAGGAAGATTGAAACTAGCGATAACCAGACGAAAGGAGATTATCTTCCGCTAGCCGCGTTTTATCTTAATTTATTCAACTGAAATTTTCAACTGCCCATTGTGGGCCAGATGATGATGGAAGATCGTCGCGACAATCGTGTTGTATCTTGCCAGTTAGGTGAAGAGACAACTGTTTTGTCGACAACGATGAAGTCGGCCTAATCCCCCCCCCCCCGCACACCACCAAAGACAAGTATACATGCATTGAAAATGAAAAAAAAAAATCTGATTAATTGTTTAGATATTATCACTCATGATTAACAAGAACAGCAGAGAATAAATTATATCTGAGCTGGAGGGGTGTACTATTAACGGTTTTATTCCTCCTAAAAACTAGCATTAACAATGTTCACATATATATGCATGATTGATTAGCATCCTTAATTGCAGCACGAAAATAATTTGCATAGTGAACAAATAAAATGATATATGTACATGTATATAACGCGTCCCCATGCCAAATATATATATATATATATATATATATATATATATATATATATATATATATAGTAACATGGCCGTTCCAAATATCATTAATATATATACAGAAATATATGTAAGTGCGAATTCAAATCAAGTTCACCAAACGTTATCCTGCAGTAGCTGTGGTTAGGCTACGCTTTTTGGTTCGTTACTTCTGGCTCTTGTAGAAGTCGCGACTCAGAGCAGGCATTGCAACCTATAAGCTACCAGTTTTATTAATGTGCTATTGGTTGGGACAAAATTATCACGGAGCCGATTACAAAATTATGTATGTATACCAATACTTCGTAATATGTATCCTGATTCACTTGTGTCAATTTTTGTTGAAACTGGACAGAAACTGTAATAGTAACTAGTAGCATTTTGAAAGAAATATTAATATATGCTGGTTGAACAGACAAAGAGACAACCGATCATCAGAGTGGGAAAATGATACTACAGTTTATGTATCTTGAACTAATTTACACTTAAACCAAGCTTCATTGAAATCAGTCAAAAACTGTAGGAGGAGTAGCGTTTTGAAAGATACATGTATGTTAACATACACTGGATAAACAGACAGACAGATGGACAGCCAATCATCGAATTGGAAAATCGATAATACGAATTATGTATTTCGATGCAGTGTGCACTTCAACAAAGTTTCATTGAAATCGAACAAAAACTGTAGGAGGAGTAGCGTTTTGAAAGATACATGTATGTTAACATACACTGGATAAACAGACAGACAGATGGACAGCCAATCATCGAATTGGAAAATCGATAATACGAATTATGTATTTCGATGCAGTGGCACTTCAACAAAGTTTCATTGAAATCGAACAAAAACTGTTGGAGTAGCGTTTTGAAAGATACATGTATGTTAACATATACTGGATGGACAGACAGACCACTGATCCTTGAAATGAAAAATCAATACTACGAATTATGTATCTTGGTATAGTCTATATTTCCACAAGGTTTCGTTGAAATCAGACAAAAACTGTAGGAGGAGTAGCGTTTTGAAAGATACATGTATGTTAACATACACTGGATAAACAGACAGACAGATGGACAGCCAATCATCGAATTGGAAAATCGATAATACGAATTATGTATTTCGATGCAGTGTGCACTTCAACAAAGTTTCATTGAAATTGAACAAAAACTGTTGGAGTAGCGTTTTGAAAGATACATGTATGTTAACATATACTGGATGGACAGACAGACCACTGATCCTTGAAATGAAAAATCAATACTACGAATTATGTATCTTGGTATAGTCTATATTTCCACAAGGTTTCGTTGAAATCAGACAAAAACTGTAGGAGGAGTAGCGTTTTGAAAGATACATGTATGTTAACATACACTGGATAAACAGACAGACAGATGGACAGCCAATCATCGAATTGGAAAATCGATAATACGAATTATGTATTTCGATGCAGTGTGCACTTCAACAAAGTTTCATTGAAATTGAACAAAAACTGTTGGAGTAGCGTTTTGAAAGATACATGTATGTTAACATATACTGGATGGACAGACAGACCACTGATCCTTGAAATGAAAAATCAATACTACGAATTATGTATCTTGGTATAGTCTATATTTCCACAAGGTTTCGTTGAAATCAGACAAAAACTGTAGGAGGAGTAGCATTTTGAAAAATACACTTATGTTAACATAGATTGGACAAACAGACAGGCGGACAACCGATCATCGAAATGGAAAATCGATAATATGACTTATATACCTTCATGTAGTCTAGACTCGAGTAGAGTTTTGAAGGAAAAAGTTAACAGACGCCGGACAGACAGACGGACGGACGCTGAACACCTTGCTAATACATAACCTCTTGTTGTCTTCGATCAGTAGAGTTAAAAACGATATAACATTTTAAAAGAAATGTGTCAACATTTTTAATTGTTACGGCAACTATAATTAGGCCTATGTTGTTTGTAAATTGTAACATAATGTTAGATTACAGCATTTTTAACATTTAGAATACCGAGCACGTGACAACATCTATAAATGCTAATCAGACACAAGATAGTGTTAGATTCCAGCATTCTCTACACTGTAAACTGACCAGCGCCCAACGCGTTTAATAGGTGATCAAATTTCAAACAAACGTGTTTAATAAATATACACATATATTTAAGTATTAAGCATAAGTATCTAAAACATGTATATATACAGACCTATACTATAAATAAAAGTGTTTAGAAGTTAAAAGTCAAAAAGTTAAAGTTAAAATTTAGAAGTCAAAGCTAACAATATGTGCATTTTGTAAACTGTTAAATTGTAACGCTTCAGAATATAACAGTATAAATTCCTTCCCTCCTCTACAAGTTCCAAAATATTGGATGTAACATTATATTTATAACATTTCAGTTTTAAGAGAGTATAGCAGCTTACGTTTCATGAACTTTGCCTACAATGGATTACTGAGGACGTCCAAACAGATCAAATGGACAATCTGTCCATGATGGAATTGTGCCATGATAAGGGTGCCCGCCTAGTATACTTTATGCAGGAAACCGAGGTTTCGTCAAGAATCTAGGCCTACTTGCACGAAGTTTTCTTAACGTTACGACCACGTAACAACCATGCCAATCAGCATTGTAGGCTAGGCATAACGTCGCCATGGTATAGTTACTTGCTCGTAACGTTTGCAAGTGGGCCTTGATCATATTTTTGTATACCAGTATAGACCTAAGAAAAGATAATCTTTGTTAAATTCCCTGACGGGAGCCTTCGTGGCCGAGTGCTTGGCGCGTTAGGGCAGCCCAACGAATCGGGAACCCTCTAATGCGGTCGCTGGGAATTCAATTCATTGGCGTAAAACACCAATCAAATAAATAAATAAATAAATTTCAGTGGCGTCATGACGTCACAATTGCTTTCACCGTGAATGGAATGAAAAGTAAAATTGTCGCGAGAAGGGGTGAGACATGGCATGAGGTGGATGTGTCCATTATGTAAAACTGATGAGTGGCACTATAGGATTTTGAAGGCGACCAATCCGCATGAATCTATAGCGTCAAGGACATTAGTGTACCAGTCGCAAACCATGCATAAAGGACGTTCCGAGGGTCGTTTCAGTTCGATAAACGCAAGATCCATTTCTAAAACAACACCAGTTCCAAAAGTACTTTGTGAGAACTACTATGCAAAACTAGTAAATAAAACTGGGAAGAGAAAGCAAGTCAACAGTTTTCATTGATACAGGAAAGACAATCGATTTTCTAGCCATGAATTGCAACAGGGACACGTCAAACGCCCGACAGCAGGACCTTGACGTCATTTTATTGACGCCAAATGTTCCTTTCCGGATTTATTACAATGACGTCACATTAAAGACAGTGCCACGTTACAAAAGACTTTGACAGGCCTATATTGTAACATTGTAGATGTTATACTACAATCAATTTTTGACGTAGCAATAGTTAAATGTCCTGCCATTCCCAGCTGAGCCACCACTAAGCTGGCTAGCGTGCTAGGCAGCGACTCTCGCATTGATACGAGCCATTTTAAAAATATGAAGGGGGACTACTCTGTTTGATCAATGACGTAATATCCACGGAAGGAACTATTTTCATCCTTCTGCAAACTTCGATTCTGAAAAATACTGTATATCTGCTCGATTTGTCTCCACAACTCTACGCGTTGTGTCACTTGCTGCGACTTTTATCTCTCAGTTGAGGAAAAATATCAAAATGCCATAACCTAGTTCGCTGAATAAAGCGCCGGATCTACCTACAAGTAAAATACACGCTGCCTTAGCCCCCGCTCACACCCCTCTCCCCTGGTCCAGAGTTTGATCTCGGAGAATCTCGTAGTAGGCAAGTCTCGCGGTGTTCAGAATGAAGTCCTGCTTCACACAAGTGCCATCTCAGGGGATTAAAACATATGCCGCCTTCTCGTTTAAAATTCTCGTCGCCCACGTATAATTTCCTGGTCAAACCGATGAGAAAACAAATGTGCTCAAGTGAAACCTTTACGTATATAATTATGCTTTGAAGTCGCCTAAACCGTCCCGTGACTGTAAAGGCAAAATACTTGTTAAATGGCTTCGGGTAAATTTTTGATGAAAGTCTAATTAAATTGCAACTGCGATGAGGACGATGACAAACACAAGCCAAGTAAGTGACAGGAGGGGAAATGGCCGTGAAATCGACTCGTTAAATCGCTTTGCATAAACTAATTACACTTTTCTGTCTCAAAGAACAATCATGGCTAAATACATCAATTTGTAAAACTGAAGCATGAATTGTAACTTAATCATGCAAAATATACATAAACGGCAGGCTATGTTGACCAATTACTGCTTCTTGTGCCGTCAAGAACTAACTGTCTAATCAGAGATGCTTATCTGCTTGTTACTTCGAGAACGCTTGCACGGAAAACTGTTATTGTTTAGAGGACAGAAGTCCTGGTATAGACACACTGCAAGCCTATACTGAAGAATAAACTATGTAGACTACATTTTAAGTACATCGTCTCATTTTAAAATATAAACATTGGTCTATATTAAACCAAGGAGGTAAAGTATTATCCTCCATAATTAACCAGACCTTTGATTTTAAATGAGGTGGGGCCTCCGTGGCAGAGGGCATTAGTGTGCTAATGCAGTGTAATGGCCCAGGTGCCTCTCACCAAAGTATTTGTTGTGAGTTCAAGGCCAGCTCATGATCGTGGGTTTCCTCCCACCATAATGCTGGCCGTGAAGATGACGTAAAACACCAATCAAATAAACAAATAAATAAATTTAAATGAAATTTTATGTTTGTGACGTATTTCTGGTTAAGGTTCCCAAACAGAGTGAGTATTATACTCCCCTCACTATTTGCTGTATTTGTACAAGTATGGTCGTAGAAATATCAAGGACCAAGAAACCTGCTTCTTGATACGCCTAAACGTCTGTCAAGGAATACAAAGATGGTTCCTGAATGAACAGGGATTCTGCTGGTGGACTAAGCCTTCCCCAAGGCCTGGTTCCTTTGCATAATTGTTTTCACGCTTTTGCATATATATGTGTTAAATGTAATGACAACACAGCATTTTGAGTAATCCTAGACCAGTGACGTCGAATAAATTGCATTTAACATGAATGTAATTTTTTTTACCTAATTCGGCTTAAGCCATGGTGCTAGGGGGCGTGTAAGTTGTTACTTCTTAAACAGAATAAAACCCTAAGTGAGGTAAACTGACAAGAGGCCAAATTTCCTTGGTAATGTGTGGCACTTTACCAACTATCACACTGCAGTACGGCACTGCTCTGGTTTCACTTTCTGGGCTGTAGTATTTTATTTTTTGGTCTGACACTATTCCAGAAAAAAGACAAGGTCACTTGTAGTGTTGTTATCAGGCTCAGACTTTTCAGCTGTGACAGGAGCAACACTTCAGCCAAATGTGTTGGTCAGGGCCTCTATACGGATTACTTGAGGTAATATCATAAAACTGTTGTAAGGTTTGTGGGTGGAAAAAAAAATCAAAGGACAAACGGGAGGCAACAAAAGCCCTCGCCAAATACCTGGTACCAGGCTAACAGACTGACATAAAGACATACTTGTAACCAAGACAATGGGATAGCTTTTTCCCGTGCAAATGGCGATTCAGTCTCAAGATGACTTGATTATTCTCTTGCTTTGCACTAGTAATCAATTTGCCCATGAAACGTCAATGAACATGCAGGAATGGACAACAAACTGCAAAGCTCTGACGTGAATTATCTTTTGCCGGGAAAGGGTTCCCAACTGGTCATGGGCCATTCAAACTATGTTGCCGCCCCTTTTACTTGTCTATACAGTTGATGCTTTTATCAGTCTCTTGGAATACATGTGCATTTCCATTTTAACACATTTGGTTAAACTGCCTTGAATCATCAGTTTGAGTCGCCAAAGGCTGCCCACACATGGCTCATTTGTCAGTAGTGTTCTTCAAGTTTCGCCTACGAGGGTTATGGGATAGCTCTCTATCTATAATTCTGTATTCCTCCATAAACCAGGCATTGAGACAAGTAAAATATCCATGAATACTGCGATAAATATCAATCAAATAGATAAATAAATACAAGAATAAGAGGAAAGACAACACAGCTTTTTTCTCAATAGTGTTTTTGTGTATTATCATAACAAACAATAAACTAGTGGACCTCAAACTATAGGGTATAAATATGATCATTTTCTTTCAAAAAATAAAAAGAAGAACAATATCACAGGCTTGTTTGAATGTAATGAAATCTGTCTTGAGGTCAAACTGAAGGACTGATACTCAACTTGTGACTTCAGAAATGTTAAACTTAAACATTTAGTAAAAAATACATCAGGGTGATGCAGTAATTGCAATCAAGAATCAATTTCAGACAGAATTTTAGCAAATCAAATCATCTGTAAATATGGGTTAATTTGCCAATACAAAGGAACATGACAAAAGTTGAACGGTTATTAACCAATCAGACGACGTAACACTACTTCAGACATGATTTTAGCCAATCAGGTCATCGGTAGATCAGCGTCTCCAAATCAGGGGCTCCCTCTACCTGATAGATTTCCTGTAGTGATGCCTCCAGCCGGTCCATCATCTCCCCCAGAATCTGGTAGGTCTGCAACCATGGCAAAACACTTCCGTTATGTGTTTTTATGATTTAAGATTTACTGGGCACCAATGAATTTAACTCAAATGACCCCAACGACATTGAAGAAAAAGGTGAAGGTCACTGAAAATCAATAAAGTTCGTACTCATGCCAATGTGGTGTAAGTTTGGTGAACTTTGGCTAAACTGTTCTAAAGGTCAAGGTTGCTGAAAATCAATAGGGTGCTTCCTCATGCCAATATGTAAGTGGGGTGTAAGTTTGGTAAACATCGAATAAACCGTTCTAGAGATAGAGCGTTTACGAGGGACATGGAGGGACGGACAGACGGACGGCCACTGGACGCACTGCACCCACTACAACAATACCCCTTGGCCAAAATTAGCCGAGGGATAAAAAGGCACAAAATCCTATATTGGTGACTGCATGTCACAGCTGTTACAAATGTGCACTTCTTTAACTTCACTTCCACATTTGCTGATGGGCATTGCCAAAGAACCATTCAACATCGCTGAGGTACAGTGACCACTGATTGTGGGTGCTTTATTCTCTAATAATCTCACAACTGTCCAATCCGGCAATTATAAGATATAGCGAAGTGCATGTTGTGCATTATAAAAGTCCCTGCATTCTGACTGTTTTGTAGAGCATGGTTCAAAATCACAAAGTTCCTTAAATTCAATAAATGAAACAATTATGTAATTAAATGCATGGTAACACTTTAGCTTAACCAAGAGATCGTGTTCCTGAATTCTGACTGTTTCATAAAGCATCGCTCAGTTTCACAAAATTCCATAAGTTCAGTAAATGAAACAATTATGTCCAGCCTGGGGCGTTTCTTGAAAAAAAAAACAACTCAGATCAAACGTCGCTTATTAATGCATGGTAACACTTTAGCTCAAGCATGAAAACTGGTCCCTTAATACTGACTGTTTCGTAAGGCATGGTTTGGTTTCAGGAAACTTCTTTTCCATCAATGAATTAGATACATCCAATATGGAGTGTTTGCTAGAAAAAACTTCGAGCTCTGAAGTCTTGAAAAAAAAAGTCAAACACTGCTCAAGTATGGTAACACTTTTGCTTAAGCATTAAAACTTACGGATATTTGTGAAACTGGTTGCTGGCCATTTACCATTTATCCGCTCGTTAAGATAGGCAGAAACTCGATATTACAGTGATAAAAACCACAAACGAGACGATCGCGTATCAGTAAGATTGAACTATATTCTCGTTTACAACATACAAACCAAATGCAGTCCAACAACACAATAAGAAGAGTGAGGGACGGCGCCCCAGAGCAAGCACGGGGGATTAACTCTGCATACTGTAAATCTTCAGCCTTTTCACCCACTAAAGCACCCATTTCAGTGGAATTTATGCATATGGTGATTAGGAAAATGACTCTAAAAATGATTTGTTTGTGTGGGTAAAGATGCGAGCTTCATAAAATTGTGCACATTGTGTCTCTACACCTCATAGTTTTGTCTGAATGTTTCAAAACATTGGTTGCAGAGGCAGTGGAAAAGGTTGAAGAATTAGAATGAATGATTATGGCTTGACGCCACACCGGCAATATCTCAGCCATATCGTGGCGATGAAGAATTAGAGAACATACTGGCATGTAATGTAAACTACCGCTTTTCACTTAAAGTTCAGCATTTTTCAAACGGCACATTTTGTTTACAATTGATTCATTCACTTAAAGGGCTTTTTTGAAGTTTGATTAATGTCTATAAGAAAGAAAATAAGTGTTAACATCAAAAAGTATCATTTTAAAGGCCTACATGTGCTTCCAGAAGCAGATTTTCAGATACTTAACTTGAGGTGAAATACAGTATATGAATAAGACTATGGCAATCACACTGTGTCCTCACTCACCTGAGAGTAAAGTTTCTCTTTGTATTGACTGTGAAGCTCAAGGTCTTTGAGTTGCTGGCTAGGGCTCTCCAAGGGGCTAGCAGGGGGAGAGACCAGCCTCTCTCGTCCATGGGTGGAATCAACTTTGGCTGGAGTGGGAGGTGTTTTCTTTGGAGGGGCGGGCGTTGGGGGTGCACCTTTACCTTTCGACTCTGGTCTGGGAGGCTGGAAAATGAGCACATAAGAACGCTGATTTAATTTGACTGGTCTTTAACATATCACTCAAGAATATCTCAACTGAACAACAGCCTATGTCATGGGTGGATCAACCTGTGGTAAACCACCAAACTCTGGCAAGTAATTAACATACTTTCCCACATTTAATTCACATGTTATCACCCAGAGAGAGCGAGATCAATTTTGTATGCTTTACTGATGGAAAGCAATTCATTGACACTTTACAAAAGAGACTGTCTCGGTGGCCTAGTGGTTGGAATGACTGCCTTGGGGTCGAGAGACCCAGGATCAAACCTGGGTCGAGTCATACTAAAGACAATATAGATGGGACTTAGTCTCTAAGATTGAGTAATGAACTAATTCATCATGCGTCAGAGGATTCCAAGACAAGCATCTATTATGTAACTGTCATCTTAAAATTTTAAAAGCTCCCACTAAATATTCCATTGATAGAAAAGAGTGACTAGTCCCTTTGTCATAGGGGGGAGGCATCACATACTGGAATCTTGTTATGGTAAATAAAAATGACAATAACAGAACTTCTAAATTTCCACACACCAATTGATATGTCTTATATCGAGACCTCACCTCCTTGCCTTTCCCAGCTTTAGGATCTTTGGCAGACAAATTCTTCTTAGGCATGTCTTTCTGTTCCTTCTTATCACCGTGCTTGTGCCTTTTGGAATCTGAGGAGAAAAACATTAAAATAACATAAATAAAAATATGGAGTAAGTTTTTCCAGGCATATCAGGAATTCCTCGAACTCAGACACATTAATGAATCACAACGTGATTTTCACACGTTCCATTTCAGGCAAACTAATGATTGTTTTCTTAGTTTAGCCTGAGTTGGCTACTTTATTTTTGATTCCCAGCCATTAAAGACTGAGTTCTTCATTTTGGATGTCATTTTTATGTGAGCATATTGTTTTTTGTATCCGTTCAATCATGTTAACCAGCAACTTAGTTTCTGCATAGAAACTGACTTTTAAACCGTAGATGAAGCCTATTATTATACACATGTACTGACATACCTAACAAATTCCATCACGACAAATGCCTCAATCTCCTTATGCAAATGATGTAGATGCGGGATTCTGTTCAGAGGAACTTCTAGTTCGTTTGAAATATTTCATACAGACTTTCTTTCTTCTTTCGTGATTGCTCAGAATTGTTTTTCTCTGTGTCCATGGTTGGGTTTGTGAGAAATCATAAGTAGGAAAGAAGAAGTTTTTAATCAGAGCTGATTTTCATGATGTTCTCAGTGAGGCAACCAGCATACATAAATAGACTGCTGAAAACGAACGAACTACGTGAGTTTTCACCTGACCAATCTGCTGCAGCTCGTAGCCGGGTAATTACTTTCATACGCTGTCATTTTGTCAGAATGTTTGTAATCATAAAGTCATGATCACAGGGCCATTCAGCGATGACGTCAGCTCATGAGTGGACGTTCATTCAAGCATCTGGTGTGACCACTTGTGTGACAACTACCCATTTCTTTTTTCGGAGAGCACACATAATGCTGGATATGTCCAATGCATATCCATGGCTACAACAGTCCAAGACTACAGTTTGAATCAGAAATCATGTGACTGATTACTGTGTTTGCAATATATATACTTATGTCCAAACAAAGAATATTAAAGAGGCACATAAAAGTAATAAAATATTACTTTTGTTGCTCAAGCTCTTTTACTATTTTTCCTGAAGGAGACAGCCTACATGTACTTTCCAGTGAGGAAAATTGAAAAAATCCTTTCTTAGATCAACAGAACTCAGAATCAGGCAGGTAGAATAATCCAAGGTTAAATTCAAGAAAGCTACGCCATGTACAAGGATGGAAAATATCTGCTTGAAAAAACTTCGAGCTCTGAAGTCTTGAAAAAAAAAGTCAAACACTGCTCAAGTGTGGTAGCACTTTTGCTTAAGCATTAAAACTTATGGATATTTGTGAAACTGGTTGCTGGCCATTTACTATGTTTGCAATATAAATACTTATGTCCAAACAAAGAATATTAAAGAGGCACATAAAAGTAATAAAATATTACTTTTGTTGTTCAAGCTTTTTTACTATTTTTCTAGAAGGAGACAGGCTACATGTACTTTCCAATAAGGAAAATTGAAAAAATCCTTTCTTAGATCAACAGAACTCAAAATCAGGCAGGTAGAATAATCCATGGTTAAATTCAAGAAAGCTACGCCATGTACAAGGATGGAAAATATCCAGTAGAAAACTAGAGGCAAACCACAAAACAGTTATCTTGTTAACCCAGACGAGCCCAGACGCCCCGTTCTGCATGACTTCACCTGTCTCAGTAACCACGATGTTCATTTGTCACACCGTGTCAATTTACCACTCAATAATGATCTCATTAATAGTTTTGTTGCTGTTGTTTTTTTCTCCCTTTGCCTCGGAAGAGCTATGCTGTCTTGTGACTTCGTGACCAAGGGTGGTAGCTGATTTGTCACTGCGGTGCACAAACCTGATGTCTGCCAGCCTAAATAAGTGTGAACGTAAAAAAGAGCCAACCTGTCAGCTAGCTAACTTCATTTCAGTGAAGCCTTGTCGATCTATTACCGTACGATACGATACTGGTCGAGTATGCAAATTTAGACAGACAAATATGTACATATTACATAACCTATCAAACTTGACTGTGAAGTGTCAGAAGAGTAAATACCCTAACTCTTCTAATTATTAGGACACCTGGTCTGCCTCTTTTAGCCCATATACGTGTATTAAACTGTAAGAGGTTTCTATTGCTCCCATGGCTAGTTCATCTAATGAGCAAACATATCTATATTTTTACTCTGCTAAAAAAACTGGGAGAGAAAGTTAGTTTTTGGTTCCAGCAAAACTGATGCCTGTCCCAAAAATTATAAGAATTAGGGTACAGGAAATGAGCTAAAGTTTCGCTCCCTCAAAAAGTGCATTTTGTTAAAAGGGTAATAAAATATCACTTTTTGCTGTGAAACTTTACCAGTAGGATATCATTCTACATTCCAAACATATTCCCCAAACTCAACTTTCTGTTTCTTTCTGGAGCAATAGGACTGGAAGAACCATTCAAGGAAAATGTGTAACTTGGTCATGGGTGAAAATTTTAGGTCATTTTTTTTATGTTCACTGCAAAAAGCTGGGATACAAATTGATATTATACACTGTATTAAACAGGGTTTTAAACCTACTTTCTCAAAACACCTCATATGAAATTTAGCCTAGTCTAGTTTCCTTTTTTTCCCTGTGCCTTATACAACCTTTTCTGGACTAAGGTTACATTTTAAATTATTTCCACCTCAAAAACAACAGAATGTAACACAATATATCATTGTCACAAAACAGTGAAGCCCTGCTGAAGCCAGTCTTTTTGGACTGGCAGATAACCTCAAACGTAAGTTGCACAGGTTGCCTGACTCTGCGAGTTCCTTCAGTCTAAGAAAGGTGTTGTGAGATTTGTTTGGAAGGTAGGATGATACCGTACTGGCAAAATACAAGTTTGAGCACCAAAGATAAAGGCTTTATCATATATCTGCCTCTAAAAAAAAAATTAATTTCTTATTCAAAAAAAAAAAACACCTTCTGTGCTCGCATCAAAAGTGTCAACTTAAGGCCTTTATATGCTTCTAAAAGTGCAATTTAACCGGCCAAACTGTACGTAAAATGCTGTATTAGTTTTAAGATATTCATCAAGTCCCACTGTTACACCACATTTTAAGTTTTTCACACACACGAGTAGCATCAATATACCTGTTCACGTATGCATCACCTCATCCCAAAATTAACAAGAAAGGCTCTATTTTTTACACAAATTTTCTGTATTCGACCGTGACTTCCTCGAAATTTAGCTGACCACAGGTATGTCTGGCCTAATCAACCTTCAGTTTACCTATCACAGCTAAACTTTACAACCACACCTGCAATC
Source organism: Acanthopleura granulata (assembly GCA_016165875.1). Classification (NCBI taxonomy): domain Eukaryota; kingdom Metazoa; phylum Mollusca; class Polyplacophora; order Chitonida; family Chitonidae; genus Acanthopleura; species Acanthopleura granulata. The sequence continues at coordinate 3,078,893 of JABBOT010000006.1, read as the reverse complement.
AAATCTTCCTCACACCTTTGCTCAATATTTTTTTTTCCATTTTTTTCTCCCTATATTGTGTCAATCGTCCAGCAGCCTCTATTATATGACAGGAGACTGGATATATTGACTTGCAAATTCCAAAGTGATAAAATCTAGTTTGTGCAACACACCTTGATAAAATGGAGAGGCCTGAGGGAAAGTGGGAGAGAGGTGGAAGGTGAAAGGGGGTGGGGGATAGGTGGCATGAACAATGCAAAATACAACTTACTGCTAACACGGGAAGCGTAAGGTTAAAGTCCTGACTACGCTCACACATATTTTGTCGCTCTACATGTAAATCTGTCTGTATCATCGTTATCACAGGGTAACAGTTAAAGGGGCACAGATTTTACTTACAGTGCTAAAAGACAACGAGCAGAGCTCACGAGTGAAAACGATCACACAAACAGATGGAAGTTCTGAAAAAATGGTTGAAAGGCTGTGAAAAATGCAGCTACTCTACCAGTTGTGAAATAATACAAAACATAAATAAATAAATAAATGAAATAAATGAATAAACAGAGTAAGTTAATGCACACTTTTTGCTTAGGAGATATGGCCACAGAATCAAGCTTTCAGAAAAGTGCCAATAACTTCAATATGTCGAGGTCTGACAATGTCAATATCTAGTAAGAACCTAATAAATCAAGTTACCTAATAAGAAAGTTTCAGACAGCTGAAATGTTTGATTGATTGATTGGATGGTTGGTGTTTAATGCCATGCTCAAGATAATGCTGAGTTGGACTGTTACTACTCTAGAAATAAAGCTCGCAATGGAACATCTGGTCAAGGTGGGAAGGACAGACAGGACAAGATACTGGTTTCAAATACTGTACTGGTACACTGAAAGACCAAGCATTTTGTCCCGGGCCATACATTTGTTTATTTTTCCTGATTCTGTGATTTCTTTTGATGTTAGACAGGTGTTTTGAGATTTGTTTGTAAGTTAAGATGATATCCTACTGGAGAAAATAATTTTCATGACATTTATGTAGCTCTATAAATGCATTTTTGGGGGCGAAATTTACAGTATCCCATGTGGCTTCCTTTTAAAACGATGAATAGGATAGGACTGAGGAACCAAAGAATACAAAGGTGGCTCTTGCACCAGGCCAGTGTGGACACAGAAGGTAATCAGAGACTTCCTGAGAATGACCTTCTGGGAAAACTGGATGTTAGGTTGACTAACTTCCAGACGTAAAAAACAAAACAAACCCAGTTCAATCATCTAATCAAGTGAATTAGAGTAATGTACAATATTAATACTGTAGAAGAACAGAGGTAGAGTATTGTGGTAAAAACGATTACCTGTATATATTTAAGAAAAAAAAAAAGACAGAATTCAAAAGACATGGTCTTGAGTTGCAATTTGTTCGATTCACCAAAGCCGGCCTACAATCTTCATCTGACTGACCAATAAAACAGCAGGCTAGCAGACAGCTATCATTGCTAGGTGCTGAAGCTTTAAGTCAGGAGGTTTGTCAGGTACCTGGAGAAGGGCTGTGGTCAATTTACTGTGGAAACCTCAACATTTTTCTACACATACTCTTGATTGCCTTCGAGTTAAAGGTGAAAACTTCTGGAGTACGGCATTAAAACATAAAAACTAAACTGCTTAGCTGTACACATACACATCATGTACAAAAATATTTGTTCGTTTATCTATTTCACTGGTGTTCTACACCATGCTCACGGATATTTCATTTACATGACGACAGCCAGCATTATGGTGGGAGGAAACCGGGAAGAGCCTGGGGGAACCCACGACCATTCGCAGGTGGCTGGCAGACATTCCCACGTACGGCGGGAGAGGATGCCAGCATGAGCTGGACATTGAACTCACAGCGATTGCGTTGGTGAGAGACCCCGTCTACAAAACAGCATTACATTCTTAACTAATGAGGTTTATTATTTTTCCTGACAAGACATGACTGATGACAGACTTTACCAATGGCTACAAGACACAAGCTTTGGCAGACAGACTGAGGGCTCCCAGGCCATGAAGGCCACAGGCTTAACATATGACTTAAATTCAAAACGTCATCTTGCTACAATTAATTAAATTCTCCCTAATGTAAATCAGGCAACCCAGTTGGCTGACATCTATATGCAAAGCGGTCACAGTGACAAAATCGAGGGTCAACCAAGAGCAAGAGAGCCCACTGCCAATGGCCATAACTCTGAACAAACAACATTTACATAACGTTGTCTGCGTTAGAATCAAACGCCGGAGGGTGCGCATCCTGACACCTAATATATTACAGCATGAGTCAGACATCGAGACAAAACACTTCAATCAACTGCTCAAACCTATACAAATGGTACTTTTTTGTTTAGCGTTCTTCCGTTTTGCTTTTCTTTTTTTTTTTTTTTTTGTTTACTGTTATGTATAGATCAAAAGTAAAGGAGAATCTCATCCCAATCTGATTCTATCTATAAAGATATAAAACATCACTGTGCTTTTTTTTTTTTTTGGAAAGAATGCATTCTCAGCCTTTTATAAAGCACAGAACTGAAACAACTACATAATCTGTACTGGATGATAGAGCACAGAGCTGAAACAACTACATAGTCTGTACTGGAATCATAGAGCACAGAGCTGAAACAACAACTACGTTGTCTGTACTGGAATCATGGAGCACCTATTTCAGTTTTGTTCTTATTGCTGCAAGCTTTTGAAAATATGTTTAACTGATGTTTATTTTTAACAAATAGAGGATGAAGACTGTAACTAAAACGTAGTTTTCAATGTAAGTTTTCCTTATACTTTCATTGTTGACATTTTAATGACATTTTTGTTTCAAGTAGTAGATCTTTCCATTAACGTGGAGTTTTAAAAGTGTTTCCTACTGTTCACAATTACACAAAAATGAGTTATGCAGGTGAACGCTAATCCAGTCAGTGCCTGAAGGTAATGGTGTATAGTCTTCAATGTATCGCCTCCATTTTTTTAGTAGTTTCCTTTACATCAGGCTTCATTCAAAACATGGCTGAAATATTGTTCCATGTGAGGTAAACCATAACCATTGATTCATCCAAAATAATTTTGAAATGAGTTGATAAGATTTGCCGGTTGACTTGCTTACACAGCCACAGGACTCTTCACTTTGAGCTACTGTGATTATGTCAGCTCATTACCATGTCAACTCATCAGAGTGTGAGCAATACGTGAACTGAGCATTTGCCTTAAAAAATAATTTTTCATGACCTGCAAATAAAGGTCATAAAACATTACTTTTGGTGGTAAAACACTGTCCTAGTGGGATATCAACCTACCTCCAAAAAATACAAAATCCAAACATCTTTCTTTGATCAACACACCTCTCGGAATCAGGGAAAAATGAGTAAAAACGTCATATAAGAAACTGCAGGTTTTGATGTACACACCGACGTACACAAAATGTACACCTAATGTTTTGTGTAATAAGCCCAGGTCAGCAAAAGACTTAATAACATCATGCAGTTTGTGATTTCAATACACTTGAACAATACAGATTTATGAAACAATACAGTTTGCGTTTTCAATACATATACCAAACTGAAGCTGATGATGCCAAATCTGTGTCATGCCAAAAAATCTAAAAGCATTTCACGACTTCCTCTAAAAATCTGAGCAATAATCAACACAAAAACAGCAATTAAATTCCAAAGGGTGGGGGTGAAATAAGACAACCTAAACAAAAGAAATATATGCAGATATATGTAAATTAATTAAATCTGTCTTCACTTCTTAGGAATTAATATCACTGAATTATGAATTATGAATTCAAGTTTGCCTTTCGCTTGTGCGGGAATATGAATATGAGTGATGATAAATGAATCTAACTGTTTAATTCTTATATAAGTTTATGAAATAATTTGCAGATGCAGAATAAAATTTCTAAAGTCCGAGAAATATGAGAAAAAAAAACAAAAAAACAGAAAAGTATCACATCACATTTTACATCTACTGACACTCTTTCAACAACCCCAAATCAATAAAGAATCATGCAAATTCCTAATGATAAAACATGCACACAAAGCTCAAGACCTATGTGTCTGCTAACAGCTGTCACACTACACTCCGGAAAAATGAACGAAAAGAATCAAGCAACTGGTAATAAAGGGCAGACAACTGGTAATGCAGGCCAGACAACTGGTAATGCAGGCCAGACAACTGGTAATAAAGGCCAGACAAATGGTAATAAACGGCAGACAACTGATGGCTACTCACCAGGCATGCTGCGATTGTGCTTTGTAAGATCAAATTCTGGCTGCTCCAGGTTAATGGTGCAGAGACTCTCTTACAAATCAACAGAGACAAGTTTACATGTAGTTGTGAATTAATGTCTCTAGTCAGATTTCATTATGTGTAGGGTAGATTACCTAAAATCTTTGCTTAAACACCCATATTGATATCTTGATTTGACTAGCTCATATTTTCAACTGTTTTAAAACAACTGTTTTACTGTTGTAACTACTACAGGGGGGAGAGGGCCTCTGTCGTCCAGCAGTTAGTGTCCCAGAGCAGCACAATGTCCATAGAGCCTGTCACCAATGCTGTTGCTCTGTTGATGTCCAGCTCAAGCTGGCTTCCACTCCAGTGAAATGCAGAAAGGTCTGCAAGCAACCTGCAGATGGTTGTGGGTTTTGGCTTCCTCCCACCATAATGCTGGCTGTTTTCATACACAAGAAATATTTTTGAGCAAGACACAAAACTTCAATCAGATAACAAATCTGCAAATCAGTGATGGACATTTTTTAAAACACCCCTTTGGATGAAATGATATGACCATGCTGTCCATGTTATACATACTGGATAAAGGTCTGCTTGGTTATACCACTTGAACCAGAAGGTTGGAGCATCTCACCTTCCTGATCTTCCTCTTCACTCTCGGGCAGCCCCAGGACAGAGCGGATGTTAGCGGCCTGCTTCACCATGCTGTCCACAGCCTCAACCAGTAACTGATAACTACAGGTAAAAACACACACAAACATGCAAGGTAAGGAAACGACTGTTAGGCAACTCTTGTGTTTTTTGATAGAGGAACCAACTAGATGAAAAAATGATTGACTAATTGACCTACTGACCGCACAACTGACCACCTGATTCACTGAATTAAGTGGGTGGGTGCATTGGCGAGCGGGTAAGAGTGTACAACTGACGACACGACTCACTGACCGACGGCTGGCTGTCTTCTCTTGGCTGCAGTGAGGAGAAGACAACTGGATTTAGCCAGTGAAACAATGTCTGCCAACTGCCTGACTGCACGACTGAGTAACTATATGACTGTACAGCTGACTTACTAATTTACAGACTGACTGGCTGACTCATTGACTGTACATGTGACTGACTGACTTATCCCACACACTGATGGTTGTGTTCTATGGGCTGTGGTGAGGAGAGGGCAATCAAGACCCGATTGATACGGTGTAACAGAGGTTGCCGACTCACTACACAGGTGACTGTCTCTATGGCTGACCATAGGATGGCTAACTGTCTGACTTATCCAATCACTAAGTGTACAACTGACTGACAGACTGACTAAGGCTGTATTAGCTGACTGGATGACTGTATGACTAAGTAACTCATTGAATGCACAGCTTCCTGTCAGGCAGACTAACTATAACTGACTGGGTGTACGACTAATTGGCTGACTGACTGACTGACTCACCCCACACGTTGTCGGTTGTCTTCGATGGGCCGTGGTGAAGAGAATGAGAAATCGATCACGGCCAGATTGAGCCGGTGTAACAACGTCTGCCGACTGTCGGCCTCATCATCCTCCATCTCCAGGATTTGCTACAACAACAACACAACACCAACAACATGAGAGAGAATTGTGTTGACCACCAAGTTGCTCATTTTAGTTCATCCTGGGTGTTTCATTGATCTTAAAACATTGTTCTGCGATTTTGTCTGGAAGAACAGAATGTCATTGGGCAACTGAGTTTTAGCACTCGTCTTGCATTTTCCCTGGACTTGTGTTTATTACCTGCTTCATGTAAGATTACCAATTTTCTACTCCTTGTGGAGCAGAAGAGTTTTGACTTCCCTAGTATCTGTAATGTACATTTGTTTGTATCAGCTTTATGTGCCCAATTCTAAGGCTCCACTCCTTTTAGAACAGAAGAGCTTTGACTTCCCTAGTATCTGTAACGTACATTTGTTTGTATCAGCTTTATGTGCCCAATTCTGAGGCTCCACTCCTTTTAGAACAGAAGAGCTTTGACTTCCCTAGTATCTGTAACGTATATTTGTTGTATCAGTTTTATGTCCAGAATTCTCAGGCTCCACTCCTTTTAGAACAGAAGAGCTTTGACTTCCCTAGTATCTGTAACGTACATTTGTTGTATCAGTTTTATGTCCAGAATTCTCAGGCTCCACTCCTTTTAGGACAGAAGAGTTTTGACTACCCTAGTATCTGTAACGTACATTTGTTTATATCAGCTTTATGTGCCCAATTCTAAGGCTCCACTCCTTTTAGAACAGAAGAGTTTTGACTATCCTAGTATCTGTAACGTACATTTGTTTGTATCAGCTTTATGTCCAGAATTCTCAGGCTCCACTCCTTTAGAACAGAAGAGCTTTGGCTTCTCAGCCGTTTCTGTGCTGCACAGGTGTGTGTGTTACCTGTTTCATGTCCAGGATACTGAGGTTCCACTCCTTGGTATCTCGCTGATCCTCAGGGAAAAGTGTCCGGTACATTTCCTTCATCTCCTCCACCAGGCCAAAGTGGTAGTAACACTGACAACAACAACAACAACAGCATGTTCAGGCTCAATTTATTTATCTATTTATTTGATTGTTAATTATATTTATTTATTTTGTTGTGTAATTCCATGATTTTTCAGAAACTGTGGTTGAAATTCATGTATTTATGTAACTGTTGCTTTAGGCCATACTCAACAATTATTTACTTATAAAATGGGGGCTAATTTATGTGTGCAGGCAACAAGAGCCTGGAATAAAATGGGGTGGAGAATAAATGAAAGATTTGTCTCTTTTCCTGTCAGGCACTTGCCAGCTTATGCTTTGTGTTTCATGACAAACTCAAGAATATTTCACATAAGATTACAGTGAGAGGAAACTGGACCGGGTTGCTGGCAGATCTTCCAGTGAACGACCGAAGAGGAAACTAACCTGAGCTTACAGCATCCGCATTATTATCCAGAGTCATTTATGCTCCGGCAGCACACTAAACACTTTGGCCACGGAAGCCTCATCTTATGTTATACTTAATGCCACTGAAACACTAGAACAAACACTATGGCAGATCAAACACTATGACAGAACAAACCCTATGGCAAAACAAACATTAAGCCTGAAGAAAGGGTATAACACTCACTCCTGGGTTAATTCTTGTGAAGATCTCTTTCTCTGTAATGTAAGCGTCCACGGGTGACCGTGGCGGCTCGGGGAGTTGTATCCCCTCCAGGACATCATTCAGAATCTGACTGACCACCTGCTGTGCCTGCTTGTGGGACAGGTCCACCTAGTGGAGAGGGAGAAACAAAAAGGGCAGACAACTGTGAAAAACTGGGAGGTTTGAGAGACTGAAAACCGAAAAACAGTATTCATTTTATTCCTTGTCAGTTAATGCATTGTTAATATGCCAATATCAGACAAAAATGTTTCATACCGCTAAAACTTTTTAAATCATGTTTTAACAGAAATGTTAAATTAGAAGTTTCTTCTCAGTCAAAAACTGCTTTCTTTAAGACTGATCCAGAAATGTGAGACTCATCATGTCTGACCAAGCCTGAAATGATGTCAGTTCATCATCAAAGCCATGTAGAAGGAAGATAAAATGTAAATTGAAGAATGGTTTAAGTGGACTTGTACATTTGCCACATTATACACCACAAACGAACCTCTAGCTCATCTCTCTGTAGCTTGAATTTGTCTTCTTGTAGTGCTACGCCGCGTAGCGAAACCACGAGTGATGCACCACCACACACAACTGGCCGCGTCTCAAAGCGCCATTGCTCAGAGAAGACGCCTGCATTTGGTGATTTGAAGACAAATGGAAAGCGCATGGTGTCCCCTGGGAGAATCACACCTAGATAGAAATGAGACACTAATATTACACAAACATGGAAGGTGGTAAAATTCACCCTCCAACAAAGTGCATTTTTCTGAGGAAATTAATGTCATAAAACATTTACGTTATACAGAACTGGAGTGAATCTGCCCACACAAATCTTTATCAAAATCTTTATCACAATGACAACTGGATCAGACTTACCGTCACTGGTGTTGAAGTAAAACCTCTGTACTTTGGCATGGACGAGGTCAAATGGGTTCTGTTTCGGTAGTTGCTGAATAACAGGAAGAATACATTACCACTGAGCAATGAACCACTGAGCAATGAATCAGTGCTTATACATTTAACTAATCTGAGTGCCAAATAATGTTGTGCTTTCGTTCATCCCATGTGTGACCGTTTCTGTTCATAGACACTGATACACCACTTGAAATATTTGATTTCATTGGTGTTTTACACCGTACTCAAGAATATTTCAATTATACGACAGCAGCCAACATTATGGAGGAAGGAAACCAAGCAGAGTCGGGCAGAAACCCACGGCCATCCTGGCGGTTGCTGGTGGTCTTTCTCACATGCAATGGGAGAGGAAGCCAGCATGAGCTGGGCTGAACTCGCAGCGACCACTTGAAACAGCTATGTTCTTATGTTGTGAGCCCAACCCAATTGTAGGATGGTATTGAACACATACAAGTAAGACAGTTTAAGCCAAGGCCATCCTTTAAAATATGTTTGTTGGGCACAGCCCAACCAGCCCTCCAACAAGAGTCCAACAAAAGTTTTAAGGGTATTTTGATAAAAAATTTTGTTTTTTATTTTTCTCTCCATATTAATGTTTTTAAAATCCCAATCCTTGTCAAGACCCAGAATTAAAAAAAAAACAGAAAGAATTCCCAACCGAACAACCAATCCTAGTTTTTCTCATGTGGGGTTATGCCCAACAAACAGTTTTTTAAGGGTGGCCCAATGGACCTACCTTCCAGTTGTAGTATATTGAGGTGGTTCCGTCATTCGTAATTTCTAGGAAGGATGTGACACGACTCCCGGCATAGTTCTCAAAGGTGACGCGCGCCTCGATGCCAGGCTCGTCCTTTAGGCTGGAGGTGTTTCCTGTCCAACGGGCAGGCTGACCGGCAAACAAGAGGGAGGGGCCAAAGACAGGCTCAGGGTGGATGTCTGGATGACCTTTTAAAGGGTCAGTGTAAGGATCTCTGTGGAGGAGCAGGAAAACAAATCATACCTCAACAATTGAATGCTATGCGGTAATGAGAATGTGATACAATAAAGGAATTAATGATGTAAAAAAAATTTTTAAAAAGTTCATCTGTTCTTATTTATGAAATATGTATAACATCAATGAAACTCTCAGAATCAGGTATCCTGACGATGAATTGGACACATCACATAATGTGACATTCTACTTTGTACCAATATTACATCTGATGCTCAGAGTTAGAAAACACTTCAGAGACTGCTCACTTCAGAAACACGATACATTTATTTTAGCTCCGCATTTTATCATAGCCAACATTTACACGTCCATTGGTCCCTCTCGCTCCATGTCTCCCCCCTCAGGAACCTCGAACACAGCGCCATGCGGGACATCCTGGTCGGGAACCTCATCTTCTTCACTCTTCAGAGATTTGGAGGATCCCACCACAGCCAGGCTCTCAAACTCCTACAAGTCAAACGACTTGGTTAAATATCTTAATGTTTATATGCACAATTATTACTAAAGATGATGCAATAACATCAGAGTCTCTTTTAAATCAGGTTTTACAAAAACCACCATGTTTGAACCAATCTAATCACATTAGGTTTTTTGGCACTAAATACATATAGTCTGCTAAGCCTCCACATTCAAAATGCACATAAACATACATGTGTAGTTATGAATACATTCACAGAACTCTATACAAAAAAAGTCTAATGATCCCCCACTGCACTTCATTTTAATGTTTTCTTTGCCTATTTTATATTTTACTGGCATGATTTTCATGCTAACAGCCTTAATGAGAAAATCTGTGAAAACAGAATGAAATTCATACAGTGTGATAAAATGCTGTAGCACAGGATTTGCAGGTTATCTGATAAACTCGTGTCATGTGTTATTCCTACCATTTCGAAGAAAATTTACTCACAGGCTGATGAGGGTCAAGCTGATTTATGACTGGTTGAAGTTGTTTCTTTCTGTATTCCAAATATGGAGATCGGTGCCAAGGGTAGTACACAGGTGCGGCTTTGGTGTTCGTCCAATAACCTGTCATGATAGAAATACAGAACAACCAATCAAGGTCTGATGCAAGGGTACAAGGCAGGACAGCCTTGCTGTTTGACCAATAACCTGTTATGATAGAAATACAGAACAAAATACAGAACAACCAATCAGAAGGTGTGATACAATGGTAGAAGTCAGGACAGACTTGGTGCTTGACCAATAACCTGCTATGACAGAAATAAGGAACAGCCAATCAGAAGGTGTGATACAACGGTAGAAGACAGGGCAGCCTTGGTCTTTGACCAGTCACTTGCCATTATAGAAATACAGAACAGCCAATCAGAAGATCTGACACAAGGCTAAAAGACAGGTCTGTTTTTGGTGTCTGACCAATAATCAGTCATGATACAAACACAGGACAGCCAATCTGAATAAATATGAACATAATATCATCTCAAATCTAGAAAACTTACTAATTTGATTGCTATATATTCAACTATACTAATGAGTTTCTCACTCATATGATCGCGCTCAGATTTATGGGTAAATGAAAGTGGAGTGCTTGGGGTACACCATCAAGTTTGGCGGAATCAGTAAATACAAGCCAGCATCTGACTACACCATCAAGCTTGGCGGAATCAGTAAATACAAGCCAGCATCTGACTACACCATCAAGCTTGGCGGAATCAGTAAATACAAGCCAGCATCTGACTACACCATCAAGTTTGGCGGAATCAGTAAATACAAGCCAGCATCTGACTACATCCAATCAGTAGCCAGCATCTGACTGGCGGAATCAGTAAATACAAGCCAGCATCTGACTACACCATCAAGCTTGGCGGAATCAGTAAATATAAGCCAGCATCTGACTACACCATCAAGCTTGGTGGAATCAGTAAATATAAGCCAGCATCTGACTACACCATCAAGTTTGGTGGAATCAGTAAATATAAGCCAGCATCTGACTACACCACCACGCTTGGTGGAATCCGTAAATACAAGCCAGCATCTGACTACACCATCAAGTTTGGTGGAATCAGTAAATATAATCCAGCATCTGACTACACCATCAAGCTTGGTGGACTCAGTAAATATAAGCCAGCATCTGACTACACCATCACGCTTGGTGGAATCAGTAAATACAAGCCAGCATCTGACTACACCATCAAGTTTGGCGGAATCAGTAAATACAAGCCAGCATCTGACTACACCATCAAGCTTGGCGGAATCAGTACATACAAGCCAGCATCTGACTGCACCATCAAGTTTGGTGGAATCAGTAAATACAAGCCAGCATCTGACTACACCATCAAGCTTGGCGGAATCAGTAAATATAAGCCAGCATCTGACTACACCATCAAGCTTGGTGGAATCAGTAAATATAAGCCAGCATCTGACTACACCATCAAGTTTGGTGGAATCAGTAAATATAAGCCAGCATCTGACTACACCACCACGCTTGGTGGAATCCGTAAATACAAGCCAGCATCTGACTACACCATCAAGTTTGGTGGAATCAGTAAATATAATCCAGCATCTGACTACACCATCAAGCTTGGTGGAATCAGTAAATATAAGCCAGCATCTCACTACACCACCACGCTTGGTGGAATCAGTAAATATAATCCAGCATCTCACTACACCATCAAGCTTGGTGGACTCAGTAAATATAAGCCAGCATCTGACTACACCATCAAGCTTGGTGGACTCAGTAAATATAAGCCAGCATCTGACTACAGTTTCAAGCAATGCAGTTTGTATGGTATATACACACCTTACACATCTTATATACTACCTCTGAATTTTTTTCAGCCTTAACATGGAAAAGTATATATGAAATCAATCAGTGTCATAAGGATCTGACTATCTATAAATCTTTAAATGACTATTTCCCTGAATATATGAAAAATATGTTTCATATAAAACAACAACAAAAAAGACAATTAAGATCAAGTAAAACAATACAATTAATTCCCCATTGTCCTCATTTTGAAATGTTTAAACTTTTCTATTCTGGAAGTTTGAACTGGAATGCACTTTCTACCACTCTCCAATGAGCCTCCTCAATACAGAACATCCAACACCTGTATGACAAGTGGTTAATCCATATACATGTATCTGAAAGATAGCTGCATTACTATATAATTATACCTTAATTCTTCAAACTTTTCTACCATAGCTGAAAATAATATTTCAAAATTTTTTGGAGAACTGTAGGGTCTAGAGAAATGGTTCTCATGGTTTTATGAAGCCAATACCTGTGGTGACTCAGACAATTAATTTATGGTTTTGTTTTTACTGTAACTGTATACATTCACCAGCCTTTGGTAACGGCATTAATGATTGAAAAGGCTGAAGATTTACAGTAGTCTGCCTTGTACATAGTTCCCGAGATCTATGGCTCATTTTACTATATATATTTGTTTAAATATTATGATACCTTTGGTATTTGATTCAGTTTTCATTTCAGTTCAACTATTATATCGTGTCAATGTTTATAAATGTGTGTTTGTGGAGCGCCTTAGGGAAGATCAATAATGTATTGACTGAGTTGTATTGAGCTCAGAAAGTATAGCCATTAGTATTATTATTATGTTCAAAAAAGGCAACTTACAAAAACCCAAAGGCCTTAATTTTAACCAAAATACCATAACCAAATGAGTGCAGAATAAAAAGATTGGTATCAAAGGGAGACAAATAGCAAATGACAGCTTTGCTATCAATTATGTCCCTTAAAGAAGAAAGACTCATTTGGAGAAAACCTTTCACCTTTATTTATTTATCCTTTTATTTATTTATTTGATTTGGATATTTCACTGTATGACAAGAGCCTCTGTACCCATTATAAATTTTGGCATGACAAGGCCCACAACGCTATGTAAAAACATATTTATTTACTTACTAAGATTTTTTTCCACAAAAACAAACTGTTAAATATTCACCTTTCTCCGCTTTAACCACCTCAGGTATCCCCACGTGTTGTACGGGTGGAGGATATCCCCTCTCTGACTGTGACAAAGTCATGCTGCAAGGACACAAGCAAACAAGTTCATTTATCACATCTGATATCACACATGGCTGAGATGTCACAGAGCAAAACCGAGATCACATAAAGATCCTATATCTTTGATTGCAACCTGTGAGAAACTTGCTGACTTTTGAAGTGACAGGTCACGGCTTGCAAATGCTTTCCGATCAGAATATATCACAAAGATGGCTGCCTCTCATTTTGTGGACCTGTTGATGGGTTTCAGAAAAAACCTATAAAACCTAGTTACATTGAGATTTTTGGTATAAGAATGGCCAATAAAACAGCATAGAGCCCTAAAATACTTTGATTTATTTATTTCATAGTTGATTTTTATGCTGGCCCCCTTTTTTTTAATAGATATTCTATCCTTTAATGAAGAATATTTCACTTATACTGGAGAAATCAGTGCACATCTGCAGGTTTTTGGATGACTTTCCCACATGTTTAACATGTGGGTAAAACCACAGGCCTTTGGCACATTGGTGACAAACTTTCCCATTTGTCATGTATCATGTAGCCCTGCATTAGGATGAATGGAAACTGTATTGGTGGATGATAATGGGTCAACAAACGTATGACTCCGCAGGCATCTATCTACTCAAGTGATCTTCACCATATGTTATTAACAAACCACCACTAGCAAAGAGGATGGGAGAAAACCTTAAATATACATTTTGTGTTTATTATTCCTACTATATTGTGCCAAACCCTTCCCAGGTACTAATTCTAACGTCTTGAAGTTGCAACCAAGCCAGCAGTTGCTGGATTCAAGCATAGGACCTAACCTTGTTGAAGGTGGTCAGCTTAGAAATAGGCTTTGCTCGCATAAGCCAGCCGAGGTGCTAGGATATACAATACGATATTTATTATCTCACTTGTAACTAAACCTTATGCTCGAATTACCAGAATGTGTTGAATGATAACGGTATAAGTATGATCATTTGGGTATATACATGTACATGTCACAGCAATCATTTGCACATTCGCATTTCACTTTAACACTGGAAAGTTCCACCCAAGGGAGGCTACTCACTGGAGTCCTGTCATTTCATTCCCAATAGTCTCTTGCTGTTTCCAGAACTCACTGCCAACTCGGTCTAAAAAAATTGGAAGAGGAAAATTCAGTGAAAAAAAGTGATGAGCCTTAAAATCTGAAAGTGGAGGAACACTGACAAGATATGACCGTTTGGAAGAAAAATGATTTATTTATTTGATACCATCAAAACTGATACCGGAGTGGAAGGTAAACCTCATCAAACAAAACGGAAATATATGTGTGATACTATAATTATGTGTGCGAAACAAAAGTCCTGAGAAAGAACAGCTTATTTGTAAACTGAATTGAGTTACCTTCAATAATTAAATTGAAGGGGGAGGTAAGTGTTGATAAAAAGGGGAGATAACTCACATCCTTTGCCGTAGTCCACAGCCGGTATGGTTCTGTCAATGATGTATCGCTGTTCCTGAGTCTGGTAGTAAGTGTCTGCCTGATTCATCACCAGTGACTGGGGAGACTTCTGTAACAACTCTGTCAACAACAACACAGCTGTCACCTCAAACAGGATTATTAAATGTGAGAACCCAAAAGTGCCCAGTTAGGTACTTGACGAATTCCTGGTTGCATGCCTTAGGGAGGCAATGCCCCCCCGGAGGAACTATTTGGCGGTATTTTTAATAATGATTTAGAATATTCTGCTATCAAGTTTACACAAACATGTACTTTGTCATCATTTGAGTTAAGAACATAATAAAACAATGCCATGAAACATTTTTGCAAAAAAGTCGTCAGATTTAGCACACTGGCCCTGAGAAAGAGATTTTTAATGAAAAATCAGGAGTTTACAGGTATGCAACAAACCTCCATGCAAGTTCACGCAGTACATGTGCCCACTGTGCAATGAATTGTTTTAAAATGACATATCCTGTTATGTACTAGGGATATCTTATATGTCATCTTTTTAATCGAGAGAAGCTGCTCCAGGAGTCACTCAGTCTGCTGCATCTCTTTGTCGGAACGTTCACTGGCCTTAAATATGCTACATTTTACCACTACACATACACTGCAACAATGGCAAACCTGAATACAGGATGACACTGACTCTTAGCTGGATGTTACAGCTATGGCAAATTTTAAGACTCAAAATTATATGGTTTTCCACGTAAGTGTGTAAAGACAACAACAGAAACAGGTGAATAAAATGATGCGTGTTCATGTTGGCAACACCAACTTTATTTTGTGTCTTACAGGCAACACACTAAAAATTCAAAAATGAATAAAAATATAAGTGAAAGTCCATTTTCCTTATTTTTCCCTTTTTATATTTAGGATTTATATGATTTTTCCATTTTTCAGTGCTTTCCGATCACATAAATATGTCTTCAAAGAGATAAAAATTGCCCAGATAGTCTATATTTGGAAAAAATTTGATTCTTGAATTTTACTTTTATTTTAAAGACCCTCTTTGAACATTGAAAAAAGCTACATTCTGCCCGTAAAAAAAATAATATAATATGGCAAGGTTTCCGCCAGAGGAAAAATTTTGAGTTTGTTTAATTCAGTGATCTGGTGGGAGAGCGCGAGAGAGTGGTATTCCCCCTTTGTCTGTCACGCAAACTTTAGGCAAAAAGTCCCTAAACATACGAGAGCATCAGAAATCGGCTTTTCATTCCCTTCCTGCTGCCTCATTCACCTCTGAATTTTACTTGGTAACTGATACACTAGTATTAAAGACTGTTCATTTCCGCTCACGAAGCCAGGCATATGAGGAATTTACTGAAGTCAGCCTGCAAAATTTGAAAAAAAAAAAAAGTCTGTTGGAGAACTTGCTGCCAGCATGGCGAGTGGTTTTGCTAAACACATTTTAGGCCTCTTATAAAATTATTCAAGTTCAAAAAAGTTGTGTATCGAAACACTTCATGATGATCAGATGAAGACCACTGGTCTGGGTAAACCAAATAAGACTGCTGGTCCATGGCCTTGTGTTTGCCCGTCGGCTCTGTACAGGTTAAACCATTGCAATGCACAGGCTGGCAATCATCAGCCTTGGAATTCTCATTATTGTTCATAACTTGGTGGATTTAGCAATAATTCACCTTTGTATATGCCGGCGAAGACATGTATGTAGAAACTATACACCACCAGGCCATGATAAATCCGTTACGCCGATCTGTCCTTTGGGACGGCCCTCAACAGGAATTATTACACAAAACATAGCCCACCCCTCAAAGGGCCTCCCTGATTGACGCTTAACTTGGTTCATCTGGATGAACACATTTTTTGGCCATTTCTATGTCATTTTCCTCTTTAATCTCGAATCTTATTTTCTTAATTTACTATGTTTCATGATAAAGCCAATAAGGCTAACTTCCTGTCGTTTGGTCACATCAGCTGTAAAAACTTTGAATGTACCAAACAGTTCACAAGCTAGTTTGAAAAGTGTTGTACAATATGCTTGGTCCTGAAATATAACGGAGATCTGGCATCGAAAACGTCCTGAAAACTATGACGTCTTCATTGTCTTCTGTAGGCTCTACTTCAGTCTTCATACTACAACCCAGAAGGCCATTAAAAGTTTGTTTTTGTCAATTCAAAATACACATAAGTTTGCGTGACGTGAGTGCCGACCTCGCCTTCGAGTTTGGTGATCTGCAGAGATTTTGTTTAGTTTGGGTGAATGTCATTATTTTAAAATAAAACCCTTCGTCCATCTGAGGTTACCGACAAATGTCAGGATTTTAAAATAAAACCCCAAGTCCATCTAGATGGACTACACATAAGTGTGTCGGTGCGGCCTTTGCATGACACCATTGTGTTTGCACGTGGGTGGTTTGGTGGGAACGTAGATGAGTCAAAGCTTTCTAATTTTACGAATATAATTCGCGCTAGAGAGGTTAGACATCTTTCAGCTATTATGCTGGAACATGCTGAGGCATAAGTGACGTATGCGCTATTCCTATGTGCATTAGGTCATAGGTCACAGACACATCTATAGATGCTAAAAATAGAAACGCAATGACAGATTCTTAAATGGGACTCATCAGTGACGTAGTGAATACCCAGGAGTTTGGCCTGTTTGCAGACTTGTTAGTTTGGTGATTTAACTACTCATCACTGCATATCTGTAAAAAGATTCAGATATTCAACTAGCCATTGAAAAACCTTTTTCTTTCGTTCCTTATTTGGTTTGTTTGAGGGAGAATTTTTGATAGGTTTTGGCAGGGTCCGTTTACTGGACATAAAATGGACCTAGTGAAAACCCTGCATGGTGTGGCCTAACTTACTGGAGATGTATCCCTGCTGCTTTTTTCTCTGTCTCATCTTCACCTGCCAGTGTCTCAGAGCATTGTCTTCATCCTGCCTGGACCGTGAGGGTCGAGGCGAGCGGGGCTTCTTCTCATACTTCACAGACGGACACCTGGGCTGAATGTCCTCTGGCCGAGAGATCGGAATGTCCAACAGATCCCCCCGCTTTATAGCCTCACTTCTGAAGTCTTCGTATGGGCCCAGGATACTGTAGGGTAAGACAGCGCCCTCTAGGTCGTAACGAGGACCAGCAATACCTAAGGGAGACAATTCCAAGAGATTAGTTTGCCACAAAGTGATGTACACTTGTAACTGATGCTGTGCATAGTTATTTTCTCTTAAAGGGTCTGAACAATTATTCACAAATTTTCCAGCCAGTATTCACAGATACTAGTTCCCATGGTTACTACTCGACCCAGAGACGTTTAAGACAACAGCCACAATACATGTAACTGCATCCAGTCATTTAACGATATCCATTCTAATTCTAGTCAAAAAATCTCTTCTGAATGTTAGTTTACAAACTAAAGTTGAAACAGCTAGCGAGACAAATATGTAAAAATTGACCTGAGTCTAAAACTTTGTACATGAAACCCTTCTTTAAGCAGCGATTTTATAGAGAGATGATTTTTTTTTGTGTGTGTGTGAATATCATAACTTTTCATGGGCTTTCATGTCTAATCATATTGACTAAAGAGGCAATTATAACAGGTGACTTACATAATAACGTTATCTTTTTGCATCAATCCACATTTATGCCATACAACATTGTTATAGGATTGTTGTTGTTGAGGATGAAAATACATGTGTATGTATGTAACACCACAGCATAAAGTTATTGCAAATAAAAGTATTTTATCCTGAGCAATTCCATTAGTTTTGCACATATATGCATGTGAATCCATACCTGATTGTTGCTGCATTGCACCAAGCATAAATAATAAAATATATCGACAGTCTTAGTTCATCAATTTGTTATATACACCTGCACTTTCTCACTCCTGCACCACACCAAGCATTAATGGCAAATATATCGACAGTCTTAGTTCATCAATTTGTTATATGCACCTGCACTTCTTCACTGCTGCACCTCACCAAGCACTAATGGCAAATATATCGACAGTCTTAGTTCATCAATCTGTTATATGTACCTGCACTTCTTCACTGCTGCACCTCACCAAGCACTAATGGCAAATATATTGACAGTCTTAGTTCATCAATTTGTTATATACACCTGCACTTTCTCACTGCTGCACCTCACCAAGCACTAATGGCAAATATATCGACAGTCTTAGTTCATCAATTTGTTATATGCACCTGCACTTTCTCACTGCTGCACCACACCAAGCATCAGACACAATGTAGCTTAGCACCAAACTACTAGACATACTTGTTTGTTCCAGCACTAATGCATTAATGACAACATCAATGTACCAAAAGTCATTCCCCACTTCAATATACTGGTTTGTGGCGGCACCACATTGAGCATGAATAACAAATACACTGGCTGTCTCATCTCACCAATTTGATGCTGTCATATACCAGCACTTCCTTGTTGTTGAATCTCATCAAGCATTCAAGACAGTTTAATGTAGCCTTAGTTCAACCATCAGCATTTCAGACTCCATAGCTTTACCAACACTGAAATCGCTATCACATCAAAGCAAATGACCCCACAAATGTTTACCACCAAAATGTACTGTTCTGAGGCTACACTTCATAACTGCGGCCAAGAGCAATGGTATTGCCCTGACATTCACAATTGTGTTCCTGTTACAGCAAAACTTGATGTACTCTCAGAAAATTATACTGACCATGCAAATGTCCTGTTATAAGCTCTTGTGCTGCACTTTACAAGTTTTACAACCAAGAAAGCACATTTTTAATATTAGACATAATTCATATTACTTTAAAAATACAGTACTCAATGTATGTTGAAAACTCAAGAGAACGTACTACTTTAACATCTTTCCAAAATGCACTTTGTTTCTAAAATATAATACTCATGGAAGTTAGAAAACAAATAAAGGTTACTTTTGTATCAACAGAAAAAAGAATGAATCAATTCTGTTGCGAGGACTCAAGACAGCACTTTAATTCAAAAACTACTGTATTGTCTGCTGATCATTGGCTCTGTCTGGATCTCTTACTCTTTTAGCTGACAAAAGGCATATTTCAGGTTAAGCAGCATAAAAACTAAATACATCTTGGACCAAGCACACAAGTATATTTGCCCTCATCCAAAAAACAAATGAATAATTAATATAATCAAGTAAATCAAGCTTTGTATCCATAGATCAAAAGAAATGGCTGAAGTGTAAATCAAGCTTTGGATGCTTATCTTAAACACAATGGTTAAAGAGACATGGTCGCCCAAAATTTGGATTTTCAAATAAATTCTGATTGCAATGTCTTAAAGAAGTTTTGAGGTCCGTTCATAAGCTAAATCAGTCACGTTGACATTAAAAATGTTCATTGAGTATGTAGCTTGTATGATCCCAGACAAGTCCTGTTATTATTCAAATTTGACATAGGGAGCAGGCCATTTTGCCTCATTAATATTTAACAGAAAGGACATCTGCAGGTATTTGTTATTGGTTGATATTGGCTACACAAACTCGGGTGATTTCGAATTTTGATACACATACACATGGATACATGCTGAGTACAGTAGCTTAAGCAGTACCGAGAAAGGGTTACTCATAATCTACTCATTTAACTATTTGCACCGACCTATCAAGCAGCAGTTTTGTGACAGCTGGCCAACAATTACAACTCTAGACTTGATTGCCAACATGCTGAGCTCTCTTTTACGTCTCTTTTTGGCCAATCATGTTACGCGAAGGCCGTAAATCCTTATTTCACGCGTCATCAGCCAAATTTGTTGACGTATGAAGTTTCCCAAACATTGTGCGCATGCTCCATTTCCAATGAATTGTCAGCCCCTCATTTAAATATTCTGGCAGACTTTAGAGTTCTCAGTCTTTTATTATTTTTAAACACTCATGTAACGTACAATGCTGGTGGTGGGATTAACGAAAAGCTTGTAGCTTTTATTTCCTGAGAAATATACCTAACACTCATGTCATTCTGTAATAATGCCAAAATACCTACTATTTGGGTGACCATGTCCCTTTAAAGCATATACACAGATAAATTAAGCTTTGCACCATCCAAAAAGCAATGGATGAAGTGAGCGTGAATCAAGCTATATATCCTCACACCAAAAGCAATATATGTGGTGTGTGTAAGTCCAGCTTTGTCACTTTAATAAGTATACATTGACCAAAAAACACAACATACATCTCTTTCCACCCAGGTCCAGTTTGCCAACCCCTACACAGACAAGCAACATAGGGTAACCAGCGCTAGTTATATACAGCACAAGGCAGATGGTGCTTTCACAAAACTTTGAAAGTCAAGTTTCTTGCATCGTTTTATCAAGTCAGACACTTTGCCTATAGAGCTCTATGTTATCTGCCTTGAACGAATCCACCGACAAATGATCAATATAAATATAAATGGATTAAATATGGTCACTGTGAGTTCAAGTCCAGTTCATGTTGGAATCCTCTCCTGTCGTGTGTGGGAAGGTCTGCAAGCAACCTGCGGATGGTTGTGGGTATCCCCCGGGCTCTGCCCAGCTATGGAAAAAACCCACTTAAAATTCAAAAACTGCAATGAATATTTTCAATCATATCAGGGTATTTTATACACCTTAAACCTTTCATCAGCGGCGACAGTGTCAAACCATTGAAATTTACTGAGTCAGCCATGCAGCAGGTTTGCCAAATATGAGCAAAGTCTACACAGTCATCCAGGCTATGTTTGATGTCAAACTGAGCATCACAAAGAAATACCCATTCACAGGCACAGAAAGACAGCACTTCAATGGTATTCAGCTTTGGCTTCAAAGGCATTCTATAAAAACTTTAAGTAGAAGATGGTAAAATGCAGACACAATTTAACTTAATGAGGAACCTTTCCTGCCAAAGATAATTTTGGGTCAAAGCTATATAGTCTATAGTTTATTCCTGCATTTACGATGACGTATTACTTGTGCGGTGCAAAAGAAGAACAGTCAAGTCAGCTAGGACCGAATCGCCTTGGCACTGGAAAAGGTATCCCATTGTACTTCATTTTTATTCTAGCTTCTTAGGCATCCTACATGAAAACAGGAAAACCATGAGAATCAGAAGATGGACAAAATATACAGGCAGAAGCAGTGCATCAGCCTGTCTTTACCTGAGTAGTCCATTGGCCGCAAAGGGGCATTGGGCGGGGCTGGTTTAAACACGGTCAACCTGAGAAGAAGCAAAGGGCGACAAACTGTGAACAGCAGTGTAATGACAAGAATAGATGACTTGTATAGTCCACAAACATGAGATCTATGTTGTTATTATATGAGATTTTTATGGTTACCTATGGGCATATGGAATTTTTTAATAGCTGACCCTGGGAAATTTGGTCCAAAAAAGTTAACATCGAACTGATACAAGGTTTCTGACTGTGGTGCACAATGACTCCAACTACTGAGAAAGTTCTGGCCATGAAAGACCATTCAGTGTTGTAAAGTTACTGCTTTGCAGTGCATTTTCACTCCAGGCAAACAACAAACTGGTTATACAAATTTACAAAATTTTAAGTACTGTTTTGGTTTCGGCTGTTCCAGCTCTTCTGCAGGTCGCAATTTTCGGACAGTCACAGGAATAGGAGTAGTTCGTTTAACTTCTTTCGGTGGTTGTGGCTCATGCAGCTGTGACAAAACAACATGAACATATTAACACTGCGTCAAATTTCGCCCCAAATTTTTGTCATTTACTTTTTACACTTCACTGACCAAACTCACTTATTTCTGCTTACATTTTCCCAAAAAATCAGTACAAAGTCCATAAGCGGACTGAAATAAACCCATCACTACATCTACCAAACTTCGTAACAAATCATGAAGAAAGTAGTAAAACACTAAAACTGCAAATGACCTAAAATTTCTGACAGTAACACAGACCTCAGAATGTTGCTCTGTGGTTTGTTTGGAAGGTAGGGTGATCTTCTGCTGGGAGATGTAAGTTTCCAGTACCAAAAGTAATATTTTATAACATTTATTTACCTGTAACTAAAGTTAGTCCATATCAATTACAGTAATAAGCAATGATTTTTCATTGTTTTTTTCTATATTTTTTAGGTTAAGGGAAAGAAAACAAAAAAAAAAAAAAATAAGTCAGCATAAGTGGATAGACCACTGAAAAGTATAACACAACTATCTTTACTTAATTAACTTAGATTGTCTATTTTTTTTTTCAAGCTGTTAAATGAGGAATTCTACAGTGGGCATCGAACAGACACATGTATGTGAATTTTCTACCTTCATCTTCAAACTTTACCAGCGTATGGTACTCAAACACACAAACAAGGTAATCCAATATGAAAGTGAAAGAGAGCACATGTCCTAAGGTAAGTTTGCCAGAAAGGTTGTACAATACTATGTTTATTTCGGGAAGTATTTTTATAACGGCTACTACGACAGCAGAAACTGACATTTGACCGTGCTCCGTCAACTAGCATGAAACGCAGCCATTCACTCTGGACTGTGATGTAATTGTTCCAAGTCAGGAACCCTCTTGTCATCTGAGACTGTAGTAAGCTACTAAGGTTCTGTTTGTAACTTAAGTATATATGTAAATTTATCACATGAAATGATCAAGAAACTTACTTCTGCCACAGCACAATGGTCTGGAAATACCTTGCATTGGTGTTCACACATGTACTTGTTATAATTAAAATATTTAATGTTAAAACAGTGTGCTGTCCCTATGTTATTACATGTTACATTGACAGACAACAAAGAACAGTTACATTACAGTTTTCACATCAGCTGATATCTCCTAGCTCTCTGATTGGTCAGTCTATCATAACCTTAAAAGCATGGACGCCTTCAGATCCCCAGTCGTCAGGAAAATACTCCACACATCAAATGAAAATATTTCAGGAACAATTTCATAAAATTCAAACAGGTTTTTGCATTCAAGAAAGAATTTCATAATCTTTTTAATGAATAGTGCCTCAAACGTGAGCTGTCTTTTACTTTAAATATGGTGCTAGAAATGAAAAACAAAAGAAACAAGTTGTGTTACCAAAATGTATAGTGATCAGTGAAGGTCAACTTACATGTCCATCTGACATCAATCTAACATATTCAATTCAAAAAATTGTTTTCAGTTACCTTTTCACTCAAGCCTCATTTTACCGCTGTCACTTTACCATTCAGAAACACAATACAGGACTGATTGGTTTCATTAACATCGCTTTCAACATTATTTCAGTCACATAGTAATACTGTCTCCTTGTAGAGTGTTCTTCTCATGCTGATTATCGAGCCAGTTAGTTCTAAGGTTGCTGAAACTTACACATGATTCTATTCAGGACTGAACCTGGATCTATCGCTTACGAGGCAGATACTCCATCCATTTTGCACAGAAAACGATACATGCCACTACAGTGTAAATTTTTCAGCATATCACACTGCCTCTCAGTGATAACATGGCTTATAAATAACAAGCCAGATTTTTTTTTAACAAATTTAAATTGATGAGTGGCAAACAAAATCCGGACGTACCTTCTGCAGATCTTCTTCCTTGATAGCCAGTTTCTGAATCTCTTCCCCGCTGATAACATTTTGGGACTGAGGACGGGTATCCTCACCAATTGTGTCCTGAGATAAGTTTGGTGTGGAGGCTTTTTCGGGTGTTCCACCACCTTTTTTTCCTGTTTTTAACTTATCTACAATAATAGTAATTTAAATATGTGTATATATCTACAGTAACTCAGGTGTCAGGACCACCCATTATGCTTAGCAAAGAAGAATTTAAAATTTATGCCGATATACAGGACAGAAATAATTTTGTCTTATGCTGGATCCATTGCATTAAATGGCAATTAGGGCAATGTCTGACAAACTGTCACAACAATTTTGAACACTTATACAATGGTAGCCGGTTTTAGGCTTGTGGTAAACCAGACTGCCTGAGGAAACTACCGTCTAATGGCGAGTTAACTTACTCACAAACTTTCCCATGTGTGAAGTACAAATGAATGATGAAAGACAACGATGTCAGACTGTGCTAATGGCCAATGAGTGGGAACACATGTGCGTGTTGTCATCAAGACTCCACATGCAGTGAGATCAGCATATCTACAAATTTCCTGTCCAAGGCTGGGTGTGAAGACCCACGACCATCTGCAGGTTACCGGCAGACCTTTTCACTTACGAAGGGGAAGCCAGCATGAGCTGGACTTGAACTCAAAGCGACCGCATTGGTGAGAAGCACTTTACGCCGCGTTGGCCAGCTAACCACTTTGGCCACGGAGATCCCGACAGAAACACAAATCTAAATGAATTAACCAGGTGAACGTGACAAAGGAGATCGGTAAAGTGAGCACTCCTTCAACGAATTACATGTAAAACACAGATATTCTGCAAGCTGACTTTTAAAATATTCTAAAAATGTGACCTACACTGTCTACCCGTGTACCTCCTCTTAACTTTCTTGAATCGGTCCCGCAAAAACTTTTACAACAACAACATGTTTAATTACTAGGTCAAAGTTTTACCACGAAAACAGGACATATACGTACCAGATGATTTAGGCCGAGACTGCTTTGAAGACTTAAGATTCACTTTGCTACTCATATTGACTGTTTTGCTACCGTGGCATACAACTTAATCGGGATTTTTTTTCCAAAGAGATGCGCACTTGCTTAATTTTGTTTCAGTCGGTGGCCATTTTGTACCATAGCAACGGAAAGAACGAGATCTCGCGCTCAGATATCACTCGTACATTTTGGTATGAAAGTCATTGTAGACATTTGTAAAGGTGCGAGTAATCTTGATGTCACATGTGAAGCAGACGACGCAAGGACGGAAAAATGTCGACAAATCTTCTATGTTGTGGCGAGGAGTCGTTGATTGATTTTAGCAAGGTAGCAGCCAAAGCAGCCTAGTACTTCAGGGAATGTATTTTTAACAAGAAAAAAAGTGAATAACCCACTGATTTGAATGAAAAATGTTGAATTGTTCACTAAAAGACAACACGTCTGCATATGCCCAGCAACATTTGTAAAGCATTTTTGTTCACATTTTGAATTACATTCATTTATTACTGCAACTAGCATGTGTATTTTTATTTCACACCTGTAATGGCACTAGTCCAATATAGCAAGTTGTTATACATGCACAGTACATATGCTTAAGTGACAGTCTGCAATGGTGCTTGATAAAGTAAAACCATACAAATTTCTAAGAAAAAAGGTGTTGCCAGTAGCCACCAGTTATTTTAGCGATAAATATTCATTTTGAATATTCAAAAGCAAAGAACTGTGATAGTTACACTGAGAATATCAATAAGTGAGGTAAATTTGATGTAGTAATACAGAGATTTTTCTCCATGTTTTAACATTGCAAGAAGCTCGCCACAAATACCTGCTGACATATTAAGTGTACTTGTAACTGTCAGAGTTCTTTGCTTTTCAATATTTAAACCGTATTTGTGTGACGAAAATGGAGTGAGAAAAGATCAATTTTAATACACATGAAGAGGAATCCAACAGATTCTCGCAAATTTAACCAACGTTTTGTTCATAACTACTGTATTGGATTGTTGACCCACTGTGGTCTGTTTATCCTCTATTGCAGATGGAGATTCCTACCTTTACATTAAATTTGAGTGACCGAAATGTGTGGATTGCAGCGGCTTCCATCATACTTAATCCCATATTCTGGAACATTGTAAGTGAAGGTTTCTTTCCCCTCAGAGATTTTGGGGGGACCTCCATGGCTGGGGGGGGTTAGCGCGCCAGCGCTGGGTGCCTCTCACCAATGCGGTCGCTGTGAGTCCAGCTTGTGTTGATGACCTCTCCATCTGTATGTGGCAAGGTCCGTCAGGTACCTGTGGATGGTTGTGGGTTTCCCCCAGGGTTTGCCCGGTTTCCTCCCACCATAATGCTGGCTGCCCGGTTTCCTCCCACCATAATGCTGGCTGCCAGGTTTCCTCCCACCATAATGCTGGCTGCTGATGTATGGGTTAAATATTCTTGAATACGGTGTAAAGCACCAATCAAATAAATTAACAAATCAAAGATTTTTGTGGAGGTTGGTGGTTTACTCCTGCCATTCCTAGCTATCTTTTCAACATCCATAATTCTGGAGTGCAGCTGCACTGACAGTAAATCGAGTTAAAAAAAATATGATCATATTATATATATATAAAATATATATAAGATATAATTATATATCAAATATAATCATGTATTTCTGATTAAAAGTTATGCTGTTTATCTTCCTGTTGAAGTGTTTGAGAAATATACTTGCTGTGCAATGCTTGAGACAGAAATCCTGACAGCTTTCTTACATTGTGTGTTTCTTACCTGTTCCATAATGACACGAAAGGGTTCAACTTAATGAGCTGTGTGCAGACGTTGAATCCCTTACTGTTTACAGGTGTATTTAAATTTATTTACTGGTACTGATTTGATTATTTATTTATTTGATACGTGTTTCACAACATAATATAAGTGAATATTTCACTTACACGACGGCGGCCAGCATCATGCTGGGAGTAAACCGGGCGGAGGCTAGGGAAAACCCACGACCTTCCGCAGGTTGCTGGCAGACCTGCCCACGTACGGCCGGAGAGGAAGCCAACATGAGCTGGACTTGAACTCACAGCCATCACATTGGTGGGAAGCTTCTGGGTCATTGCGCGGTACTGATTTGAGGCGCATGTAAGTGAGACACAATTTATACAATGAAACACGATGTTGGGCTGAGTAAATTAGTTACAAGGTTACTGTCGATTGTCGGGATACAGAAATGTATGGTGTCAGTAATTCACATATTGGGCGTGATGAGCTCAGTAATTGTGTAACTAATTTACACCACCAGAAAACTCTAAAAACTGTTCTTGAAAACAAAAGAAATTTCAGCAGAACATGTAATCACTTTTCACATTAAGGAACAGTGATCTGGGAACTATGATGTCAGAGCACCATTGACATCCGTTGTGGCGCTGTGACATTTGTCTCGTCGTATGACGTAACTGTTACGTCATGGTGCATTCCCAACTGTTAGGTCATCAGATGCGCATAACATTTGCTGCAGGATTTGAAATTCAAAATACAGACATGTATATGTCTCCCACGTGACCATTACTACCTAATGAAAATAAGAATTTTAACTGATGAGGATGAAGTGTAGAGGTGGGTGTACACCAGTCAAACAGATGCAATGGCCATGATCTTCCGTGCTGGCCTTTAAGACAGAGAATTTGTAGGTCTTAACAGCCTAATTCTTGGTGGATGCGGCTGTGATGACAATAAGTGGTTAACAGTTTATACTCTGTGGGTCATGTTAAAACTGACTGCCATCTTAATGAGTGAATGACTCTAAACAGCCTTCATCGGGGTTGTTCTGATGAAGCCACCCAGATCATCTGCTTACCACTGAGAGCAGATAGAGGCTTTTAAGCCATATGTACCTTCAAAGAAGAAGACTGAAAAGCTTGTATTTTTTTTTTTTTTTTTTTTTTTGAGTACCTGAACAAAACCATTACCTTTTCTTGAATCCTTTGGGTATTTCTTAGGGTGATGCTTAATTATTACCAATCAGTCATTCAAGACTGATTGAGGAAATTTTTCAGCCCTTTCAGTTAAATGTTTAAATTTTTCTACCATTATTATCCGTTGATAGGTAGCCAGGTCTGAATACAGAACTCACAGGTTGACGTCTTTCTTTGGCTCTGCATACAGAGGATGTGCAGTTTTAGCTGTCATAATAGTAGTGCTGGGGATCTTCAGGGATTGGAGGTAAGAATAGTGGGAAGGGAGCCTGTTAAATTCCTGTCAGATAGTCTACAGCCTTCTGTACCTCTCATTTTTTCATGGCAGCTGGTGATGGCATGGACGAGTCTACAGAGTTGACTCTGCAAAGGGATGTGTATGATAAAATGATGCCTTGTACATGTAATATTATTATTCATGTTAGTTTGCGAAAACCCTCGCCTGGTTATGTCTAAAATTACAAGAACTTGCTGATTTGGCCTAATGGCAAATTTTACTTGTTCATTTTCGTGTCTTTTAAAAAGCCAAAGGCTGGTTATAGCAATTAATGAAACAGTGCTACAGTATACATTTTCATGCAAACAATCAAAACATCAGCTGAGAAAAATTGAAATCTTTCTCTCATATTAGAGGTTCTACTTGACAAGAAGGGAATGTAATCCTTGATTTAGTTCTCTTTATCTGATTGGTGACCTCATTTGTGATATAGACAAGAGTAGGGGGCATGAGTAGGACCAAGGCAAACTTGTTCTGACATATATTCAACCCATATACTGCATTTTTGTGAAATTTCATCATATTTGTGGTGGAGGGAAGGGGGGCGCCATGGCTGAGGGGGTTAGTGTGCCAGCGCAGGGTAATGACCCAGGTATCTCTCACCAATGCGGTCGCTGTTAGTTCAGTCTCAGTTCTTGCTGGCTTTCTCTCCAGCAGCACGTGGGAAGGTTTGCCAGCAACCTGCCAGGCCACCATTATAGTGAAATATTCTTGAGTATGAAGTAAAACACCAATCAAATAAACAAATAAGTAAATCGTGTTCGTTTGAATTAGTGTTTGGTAAATTAAGCAGACAGCATTTACTTCTGTTTCTATCTCCTTTCTAGTGACATAAAATCCTCAAACAAGCAGAGCATGCACATCATGTCACATGTTTTTCAAATTTCACGTTGCTATAGAGAGCCTGCCTCCTTTCAAGTGATGTAAAACGGTCAAACAAACAAACGAGCCATGTACATGCACATCCTGGGGTTTTCCTAGTCACTTTTTCATTATGGTTACCACAACAAGAAATATCGGAAAATTGAGTTTTAGACAAATTTTGTATTGAGTTTTGATGACATAAATGGAGCTGTTCATACATTGGTGATGAAAAAATATTGAGTCTTCTGATTTGTTCAAACTGAACTAAAAAGCACTCGAGTACATAAAGCCCTGACATCAAAAGTCACTACTGTTTCAGATTTCATGTTGCCATAGAGAGCCAGCCCCGCTGGTTTGTCCTCCAACAGCTCTTCTTCTTGTGGTTGGGCTATATCCTCATTCTAACAGGGACTCTCCTGGTGTTCACAAGCTTCTGGGCCATGGGCTTTTATGCTACTTTTCTGGGTGAGTCCATGTTACTGTCATTGCGTAGCACATGGTTTATTCCACATCATCTCAGCAAAGAGAGTTTTAGTATTGCTACAAATCTGATCATGCCCTCACAGCTGATCTCAAGGTATGCCATAACCAGCAACAAGTTCTTTTTATCTATCAAAGTGTAATAGTTAGGTTCTCTTGTGGGTGTAGATTTCAATGCGCTTTGTCTTGACAGTTAGCGTATTTCTGTAAAACTACACGTCCAGAGGCATATAGGCCTTTTGATGCCAACACAGAAAGGATTATTGTCCAGATTCTGCTACTGGTCATAATTATAAAAATTATAAGTACATTACCAGGAGGTCTTCTGAGAAATGTAATAATGACTTCAAATTTGCCAAAAACAATAGATTTACTGCCCTAGCCTAGTCCTATGGCTCAGCAGATGACATTGTAGTTGGTCACCCCAAGGTTGGCTGGGCTATATAACCTTTTTGACAGCTGGCCGTAATTTGGCAGAGGCTACCAAGTGTCAATGAGAAAATGCATAATACCAGTCTCACTGTCTAGTGATTTTTATTGCTATGTTATTCAGACTAGCGTACGCTTTTTAAAGTAAAAGATAGTTCATGACTGAGGTACTGTTCATTAAAAAGATTATAAAATTCTCTCTTAAATGTGAAAGCCTATTTGAAATTGTGTGAAATCGTTGCTGAATTATCTTCGTTTGAAGTGTGGAGTATGTGTATTGTGCTGCCGGCTCAGGATCTGAAGGTGCCCATGCTTTTAGGCTCATGAGAGATTGACCAATCAGAGAGCTAGAAGATATCACCTGTTCATTAGCTGTGACGTAAATGTTCTGAGTTGTCTGTCAATGTAACAAGTAATAACATAGGGAAAACACATTGTTTAAATGGTATATGTTTTAACCATAACAAGTACATGTGTCAACACCACTGCAAAGTATATCCAGACCATTGTGCTGTGGCAGAAGTAAGTTTCTTGATCATTTCATGTTATAAATTTACATATATACTTAAGTTTCTGTGACAACCCTAGCAGCTTACTACAGCCTCAGGTGACAAGGATGTTCCATGCCTGGAACAATCACGTCACAGCCCAGACAGAATGGCAGCGTTTCATGCTGACTGACGGAGCAGGGTCAGATGTCAATTTCCGCTGTGGAAGTAGTTGTTAGACAAAAAAAACTTTACCAAAATAAACACAATATTGTCCAACATTTTCGGCAAACTCAACTTAGGACATGGGGTGTTCCATCACCTCAAGTATGTTTTTAATCTAGGGGTAGCTAATTAGGAATAAATAATAAATAAATAATAAATCTGGACAGATAAGAAATTAATCCAACTTAGCAAAACCACCTAATTGGTTTGCCTGTATGGCTGGTGAATCAATCAGAATGCATCACTTAACTTCAGTTATAGTATAGTACTGCATGTTCTGTTGTTTTTTTACCTGTGATAAATACATGGCTTAATGCTGGTTTCAGGGGATTACTTTGGCCTCTTGCTGGATGACAGGATCACAAGCTTTCCCTTCAGTATCGTGGACAATCCCATGTACTGGGGATCAACACTAAACTTCCTGGGGACGGCCTTAATGTAAGTTTCTATCATGACTCTCACTGGCTCACTTGTCTGAAGAGGCAATCTCGCCTGTTCAGGGACTTAACCAATGAGGTCTCAACACGAACCCCAGTGTCTGTGACAAGTCGACAAAAAAAAAAAGAAAGGCATCGTGTGATATGTTGTGACAATTTCAGTCAAACTGTGGCGCATTGTAATGAAAAATTCTGTGACGTGTGGTGACAATGTCAGCCAAACTGTGACTTGTGGTGACAGTGTCAGCCAAACTGTGACGTGTGGTGACAATGTCAGCCAAACTGTCACACAATATAATAGAAACTCCTGTGACATGTTGTCACAATTTCAGTCAAACTCTGACACATAGTGTCAAAAAGCTAATCAGGCATTGAAATTCTAATTTGACCGATACTACTTACAGGCTAATTAAGTGTTAAATATGAGAAAGTCTTTAATTTGAAACAGTTCCACATTCTTCAGTTGAACACCAGCCAATCCAGCAGCCAATCTTTTAATTGAGCTGTGGGCCTCCATGGCTCAGTTGGTTAGCGCGCTAGGGCAGCATAATGACCCAGAAGCCTCCCAGCAATGCAATCACTGTGATTTCAAGTCCAGCTTATGCTGGCTTCGTCTCCATGTGTACGTGAGAAGGTCTGCCAGCAACCTGCGGATGGTCGTGGATTTTCCCCGGACTCTGCCCGTTTTCTTCCCACCACATTACTGGCTGCTGTCGTATAAGTGACATCTTCTTGAGTACAGTGTAAAACACCAATCAAATAAATAAATAAATAAATTTTAATTGAGCACATTGAATTAATCATCAATTTGATGAGTTTGATCTTCATTCATTTGCATTTCTTCTCAGGCAAACTGACTGACTGTATCTCACCTGAACTCTTGCCAAGATATGAATTTCTTTTCCCATATTTCCAGACAGTGCAGTCAAACTGGATTATTGCTCACAGCTCTTGTTGCCGTCATGTACAAAATTGCAATCCTGTATGAAGGGTAAGACAGCAGAATTGTGCATTCTCTAACTTTGGGCACTCTAAGTCCTCAACAAGTCTGATGACTTAAATTCAGAACAAACTTTAAACAAATTTTAATGTTTTGAAGATCAAAATGTATTGTTTAGGTTGGGTCATAACATGGACAGCATGGATATCCAATTTTGTCTAAAGGGATGTTTTCAGAAATATCAGGCACCTATTTGCAGAGCTGTAATGAAAAGTTTCCTAAGGAAACTAGTATGAATATCCTATAATTTTTTTTCCTAACCACTAGACAAATCATCTCCATGTGTGTATCTCATTACGTGTTTCAGACCCTTCACAGAGATGATATACAGCAGACGTTATGAGAAGAAACTGTGGTGATAGTTTGGTGTTGAGGTGCATTGTCATTTGACGTTTTCCCTTTGTTTTAGTGGTCAACTTTACAACTACTGGCCCCAGGATCACAAAGCTGTCTTAGACTTAAGTCCAGTTTTAACTTCAAAACAGTTTACTGTGCTAAAGTTGTGATTCATTTTAAGAATTTATATTTTCATACTGAAAGTTGTCTAATATCTTCATGACAGAAATGAAAATGAGCGTTTTAAGTTCAATTTTAAGTTCAGGAATAGCACCACAGGTTAAAGCTGGGCCTGACTTAAGTCTAAGACAGCTTGGTAGAGAAACAGAAGTTAATGTTTCATGAAGTAACTTCGGATGCAATTCAGTATCGTTGCTCACCATTCCTTGTATAGAGACATTGTCAAATAACCTCTCCGGATCAGAAAACATTCCTCTATTATGTGTCAAAATGTGTGCAGTGTCTGTGGTGAATGTTGTTGAGGATACAGGATAAATTCTTGTTTGTGTGCACATGTACCTGTGAAGGAATTCTTGAGATTTTATGCCTCAGTTAGGAATATCCTTCTGACTTTATTAATTTATTTTTTTAATTCAAAATTTTGAAGTTGGATTAAAAAGAGTTGTTTCTGAAAGGGAATTTAAAAACTGTAATGATTCTATATGCTGAAATGGTCAGCTTGAGATTCCTTTTTGGCTTAAAAGTGTACTACCTTTACAATGCCTTAATTCTCTAGTTTCCTTTGGGCTCAAATGACAGCAGTTCACAAATAAACTTTAAGAGTGAAATGATCTTAAATATTGTTAAACATCAGTCAAATGTTGTAAACATAATTCATTATCAGTGAAATACAACTCTGTCATTCATCTTTTATACAAAGCAGTAGCTCAGGATGCAAAATGATCAGATGACATTTTCACGCGTCTGCTGAAAGCCACATTTTTACAAGACTTTGTAAATGTGTTTTCTTATAACTTCTGTTAGGAAATTATCTCTGTGCAATAGTGCTCACAAGACTTTTGGCCGAAAGAGCTTGCTCCCATAGCATTTTATGTATAAATAATATAAAATTGTTATTTATTGTTTAGATATTATTGCTCTGACCCTGTCATCCGCCAAGAATGAATCTCTGCCATACATGCATTTTACCTTAGTATGATTTTAGCATCATTTTGAAAGTTACATGCTTTCTATTTGGACAGTAAATTGTTTTGATTTTACATTATTGATTCATTATCAGTATATTTAGGTACTCCTTGACATTTGTATGTATACAAATAGGTATTTTTTATTGTATCTTTGATCCTTTTCTCTGAAATATTTAATGGCTTGGTGATCATACTTCTTTGTACCTATACAACAAATATCAACAAAGCATCATGTATAATTTGATTCTCATGTGAAAGAAAAATATTCATCGTTTCATCATTTCTTCCTTCTTTTGTGTTGGTTACCACAGCAAATCTGAATTAGTTTTCAACTTGTAGTGTACAGTGCATTTGTACCCAGCAGCACAAGGATGTTAGCATTTGCCCATTCTCTTAGTTTCAAGGCCGATAGCTCTGCTGGAGGTTTCAAGTGTTAGCGCTTACCTCCCTTTAGCAGCATAATATTTGTGTACGTAAATGCTTAGCTTCTTCATTGAGTAAATGTCGCCCGGGATGTAGCATGTGACAAACTGGGCCGCTGTGCATGTGGTAAATGTGATTCTACAATGGAGAGAATATAGGTAACAAAGAATAAAACATGTTACATTGCTGTCATTATCAGCTGACGTAGGCATCGTTAGGGAGAACTCATTGATTCATGCGCGGTAAGTATATGCCCCTCAAAACGAGGCCCGTGCAGGCTTTTAATAATTATGAACAATGACATAGTGCGGGAAATACGAAATATCCGGTATTTCAGCCCCCGGAAAAGAAGTAGAATGTCCTTGTTTTAAGAACTGATAGAAACTCCATGCGGGTAAGTGAATAGCCTTCTTTTCGTTGTGAGTTCAAGCCCAGCTCATGCTGGCTTCCTCATCGGGCGTACCTGGGAAGATCTAACAGCAACTTAGGGATGGTCATGGGGATTACGCCGGGCTCTGCCTGGTTTCTCCCACTGCCCAATACTGACCGCTGTCGTATACTTGCAATATTGTTGAGTACAGCGCAATACGCGGATCAAATAAATACAAGATGGACACGGAGAAAAAGCTACATATATGTCAAAATTAGAGTGCTTTGCTTGCAAACGAGTGTTTTAACTAGGGAATAATCTGAGAATAAACATTTTTAAGAAACGTATGTAAAAGAATTAACAGCTTGACAGCGTCTTACATTTTCAGGTTAAAATCGGATATGCCGCTTATCCGAAATGACCTGAAATTTAGTGGCGCAAAAAAGTACAATTTTTAGATGCAAATTAATGTTATAAAATATTGATTTTGGTGGATACATTTTTCAGTAGAGGATATCACCCTACATACCAACGAAACATCAAAAGACTTTTCTAAAATCAACAGAGCTCTCAGAATCAGGAAAAAAGAGCAACTTTGTCATGGACACTTTAGGCCAATTAGGCTATACCGTGACGGATCACCCATATTTCAGCGCGTATGACTCGAGCGTGAGGCTGCACAGTGGGAACTCAACATTGACTCGTACCTTAGAAATGTATGGAAGTGAAACTGCATGACGGCCTTAAACTAAAATGAGGCGATTTAATGATGTCTAAGAGTCAGTTGTAACCTGCTAGGTTCAATCAGGAGCGTTAAACCGCTTCGTATCGTACATTGACCACTTTGAAGGGCCCGAGTTGTGCCTTTTTCTATTTTACCTCCATGGTTCAATACGCATGTTCAGCATAAAAAAGTATTGCCCTGCGCGTTGCAAGCGCTTAATTAATTCGTTCGAGGAAGAGTTAACCTATACACTAGAACAGAACACAAGCTGAGGTATCGGTACGCTAAAGAAATCTAATTAAAAGAAACAAAACAAAAACAAAACAAAACAAAACATTTTCATTATTGGTTTTTGTTATCCTCCAAAAAGAAAAAATCTTTCATTAAATCCGTTGTTTTATGGATGACAGATTTCATTCCCGTCAATCTAACACACTGGTCCGTTTCCAGGAACGAATTCATCCGCTAAATCAACGAAAATGTATTCCGCCATACCTAAAAGAACGTATTTAACGGAAGATTTTTTGGGAGGTAACATAAACCAATAATAAAAGTATTTCTACGGTGTATAACTGTAGGTACAATATTATTCTGTACCTATAGAATAATTGGCTTGTTTGTTCGAAGTAAAAGAGGTCAGATGAAGTAATGCTGTTTATAATAAGCAGTCTTAATACCTTATTCGAAATATCAAAGTCGCATTCATTCATGTAAAATGTTGTTTCGTTATTCTATATTCTGTATGGAAGTAAAAATCACGGCTCCGTTTTGGGCAGGGAACTCTTACCTGCACACCAGTTTTCACCGCACTATCAACGCAGGTATGGAGTTTAATATTTTGCTCACACTATTTTTGAAGAGATTCGCCTTGTACAAATAATAATATGGTCACCAATAATTACAAATTATATATATATAAATAAATGAATAAAACCCGCGCTAAAATTGACCCTTGCGGCACACGTACATCTGCTAATGGCTTGCTGTTAAACAGTACTCGGTTTAAAATGACGTTGTTGACAATTAACCAAACATGTAAGATTCGATGTAAGCATCGCTGTGCTTTAAAGTGAAAGCCCGCTCAAAAATGAAGTTATGGTTAGTGTATATCTTTTTTACTAAATTAAACGCACTCGGATGTGTTGATTGTATGGTGAATTTTATGGGCCATATTGGTGACGTGGTCATATTGGTGACGTCATAAAATTTTGTACACCTGTTTTGTTTAGCTTTGAACAAAGTACCTGACAAGTGTATTCCTGTAATGTTTGCCTGTGTGTTAAAGTGAAAGACAGCTCCTGACGGAGGTACTTCGTTTGAAGTGTGGAGTATGTTGCTGCTGACCGGGGATCTGGAGGCGCCCATGCCTTTAAGAGTATGAGGGACTAAGAAGTCAAGAGCTAGAAGATATCAGCAGTTTATAAGCTGTGACGTTAATGTTCTTGGTTGATTGTCAGTGTAACATGTAATAACACTGGGACAGGACACTGTTTTAATGTTATATGTTTTAATTATAACAAGTACACGTGTGAACAACACTGCGGAGTATTTCCAGACCATTCTGTTCTGGTGGGAGAAAATTTCTTAATTATTTCATGTTGTAAATTTACACATATACTTAAGTTTCAACAACCTTCCGCGCTTGGAACAATTACGTCACAGCCCACACAGAATGGCTGCGTTTCAAGCCAGCCGACAGACAACGGTCAAATGTCAGTTTCCACCGTCGTAGTAGCTGTTTCAAAAAATACTTCGCGGAACTAAACATAATATTGTCCAGTCTTTTTGGCGAACTTAACTTTAAACATGCGCTATCTTTAACTTTAAAAATCCAATAAAACCCAGCACATGATGAAAACCTTTCACTGTATTGGATTGACTAAAAAAAAAAAAATCGAAAACATTCAGTGAAGCTATTTTCAGACACAGTTTTTAATGGTCTTTTCACTTACCATAACTTCACTTCTTTGTGGTCTCACCTTTTAAATCTTGCCCCAAAAACTAAGAGTATTTAGGACAAATGCCTTGTGTAAATCCAGAAATACATTGCCAACTTTATTTTGCCGTGCACAATCAGTTTCGTATAAACATGCAATTACCAATTGAGCAAGGGTTGCTTGTGTCTTTCTTAGGAGTTTAAATACTCAGGTTAATGTGTCAATTTTTCACTTATGATGGTTGGTTTACGCTTGGAGAAAGCACACGGGGACAGTGGTTAGTTGGTAAACAGGAACAACGTGGTCCAGTAAATGTGTGAAGAAAGCATGACGACGGATTGTGTTGGGAAATTCTAATGAATTAAATACAATCCTGGGATAGCAAAACACTGTATAGTGTTGGGAAATTCTAATGCATTAAATACAATCCTGGGAAAGCAAAACACTGTATAGTGTTGGGAAAGCAAAGGTACCAGTACAACGTCAAGGAAGCCAAAACACTGCTGTATTCCTGTTGAGAAAAGCGACGACACTATTCTGTGGGACTAGATTACGAAAGCAAAACAGTATGTTGTCAGTAAAATGAAGCTGACTGAAAGTAACAATATAGGAAGGAAAACAAAAAGCTTTTGTGATCACTCAAGGCCAAAGCGTAAAGACACTTCAGTGAGAGAAACAAAACAACAAAAAGAAAAATAATACCCCATCCGCACCCCCTAAGAAAAAAGAGCATTACAATGCATCGTCGACGAAACCATCGTGACTATAAGTAAGTTAAATGAGGAGTGAGCGGAACGATAGGCAACATAGCTCAGCTTAAGATCCCCCTATACTGTCATTGTTCATAGACATCCTTGGCTACAAGTAACGTCGACGGCGCCCGTGTTTGCCGTTATACTTATTTATTTATTTGATTGGTGTTTTACGCCTTACTCAAGAATATTTCACTTACACGACGGCGGCCAGAATTAGGGTGGGAGGAAACCGGGCAGAGCCCGGAGGTAACCCACAACCATCCGCAGCTTGCTGGCAGACCTTCCCACGTACGGCCGGAGGGGAAACCAGCATGAGCTGGACTTGAACTCACAGCGACCGCATCAGTGGGAGGCTTCTGGTCATTGTGCTGCAATAGCGCGCTAACCGACTGAGCCACGGAGGCCCCCGTTTGCCGTTATAGCACCGTCGTATACGTTCGTTGAAGATCACCTGTCTTGCACCAATATATAATGGGCCCGTGTTACAAAGATGGAGGCAAAACTGTCTCAAGTGCAATTACCATGACGACATTTCTTCACTGTGTGTAGTCAAGGATGTTACGTCAGGCCCAATTCGCGGGTAGTTCGTAAAGCAGACCAATGATGGGCAGGTACATCACGCGTGAAGAAGTTTGTAAGCATGTTGCGAATGATCAGTGCATTGCCCTTGGTGCTCCGGTTACATTCTCCTAAAAAAATTGAAAAATTCTTGAGTGTGGCTTCAACAACAATTATCAAATAAATAAATAAATAAATAAATAAATAATAAATATACGAAGTTTAAGTTTCCTTGGGTTTTACGTCGTGCTCAACAATTTTTCAGGCATATCACGATGAGGAGTTCTTGTAGAATGTAGATATGCTGTGTCTCCTTGTGGCAGGGCGAATTCATGCCGCCAAAGTGCTGCTGCCGCTGAAGCATCATGCTGAAGACACCAGACATGACACTCAGTCACATTATACTGACACCGAGCCGACCAGCCCTGTTACCTTGCTCTAACCGCTGAGTGCAGAGCGCCAAGCGAGGCAGCAACAAATACTATTTCTAAATCTTTGGTATGACAGGTCCCGGGGTCTATCCCGGGTCTCCAGCACGCGAGGCGGAGCCTCTAACCAGGCTACCGAGGCGATTCTTCAAGTTTACCTTGAAAAACCCAACGGGTGGAAAGGCGCAAGAGTGTACTCTGTAGAGTCAGTTCTTCGATCTTTCCTGGAGAATTTGGACTGCTGCAATTTTTGTGCTTTTCTTGGAATTGCATGTAATTATCACTATGACTATACACCACCACCATATTTATACGAATACCTGAAGGATTATGACGCTACTGGCATTAGACCATTCATACGGAGTTATTCCATAGGGCATCGTAGGTGAAGCGATAAGGTTTGATGGTTATCACATCCCCGAGGGGTCTTCATCAAAGGGTAGGTTGGGGGTGGGGATGCGGCGGGGGAAGTGATGGAGGGAAGAGATTGAAGCGGCGCAGACATTTTTACTCCATGTACTATAACACGGTGTGGATGCGGTTGACGCGGGATGCGCCTGTTGGGCGGCGTGAGGTTGGTGTTACCATATCTAGCAGCGACATCAAGGCGTCCCATGCCTTGGCACTACACACCCTCCTTTCTGCAGCATACCTGTGGCCGTTAAAAGTGCCTGCTGACGACACGTAACCTATGTTGTGTATAATAAATCAATGGCGTTCTGGTGGATGTATATGATGTATGTGTGTGGTGTGGTGCGGTGTGTGTGCGGTAGCTCCACTGGGAATAGCATATGCAGGTACCTTTTTTCATCATGCTGATTACAAAGGCATTGTATGGGTCGATTATGCTGCCAGAGATCTTCGATCGTGAAAAGACCAAGGCCAGTGAGCACTGGTATGAAAGTATGACCCGAGTCACTACAACGTGCGGTGTCGATGGTTCATATCCCAAGGCGAGCAGCTGAAGGTTTTTTTGGTGTGTTTTTTTATACACCCGCCATTAATGGTGGAGCGTATAATGGTTTAGCGATTTTGTCTGTCTGTCCGTCCGCATTCGTGTCCTGGCTATATCTCAAATTGTTTTCCATGCATGCGCAGTTTTATTTTTTGGCGGATACATAGCTATAGATGTGCTTATGTTTAACGACTCATATTTATCCATTTCCGTGGTTGCCTTGGTAACCAGATCACGATTTCCCCATATGTACTGTATAAAAATACATATAACTTCATGGCCGGGCTATACCTTCATATACCTTTCATATTCAGTTTTAATTCTTGGTGAATATTTACACAAAGGTACTCGCCCTTTTTAATTTTCAAGGTTACCATGGTAACCAGATTATCCTATACATATACTTATAAGATATGTTTTCGTCTCAGGGTACAACCTTAATTGTTTTCCATGCATATTTTTAATTTTCGGCGGATACAATAATACACAGATGACTATGTACATTTCATGACTCGCATTTGTTGATTTCCTTTTTTCGACGGATCCATATGTACACAAGTGAGGAAGTCAGGACATTTGTGTATATATATTTCCGTGGCTGCCATGATAATTAATGCTCCCACCACAATTAAACCTCATGAGATCAAAACTATAATTTTCATAGGCGTACACATATTTTTTAAAAAAATTTTCTTCCAGACTCATTGTTTTATATATAATTTTTAAGTTTCGTATATATAATACATGAACATGTCATCAAAGCCCATGAAGTACTTTCCCTCACAGTTTATATACGCAGTTT
This sequence comes from Acanthopleura granulata, assembly GCA_016165875.1. Lineage (NCBI taxonomy): Eukaryota > Metazoa > Mollusca > Polyplacophora > Chitonida > Chitonidae > Acanthopleura > Acanthopleura granulata. Next base: position 3,038,043 of record JABBOT010000006.1, on the reverse strand, counting down.
TGTTAGTATTCTCTTCTACGTTTTAACCAAATGTATTTTTTGGGGTGTATTTTGCGGTCATCTTTGTTTTCCCTTTTTAATATATACAGAAAGAGTTTGAAAATGCAACAAAGAGAAACAAACAATCAAAGGAAATGAAAAGTGTTAAATATGAATGATAAACAGATGAATGTTGCCCAGACAAGAATACGGCTTGTCGCGTAATTTGTTTTTGTCTGGGTTTTATATAGATCACCGGAAGCCATTATTTGCGAAAACAATAAGATGATTGCATTGTAAAATGGCAGTAACGTCTTTTGAACGAAGTCGCGAAAGTACGGAGCGGTATGAAGCCGTGTGTTTAAGATGCTTTGCCTTTCAGTCGCAAGACAACACACTTACGATCGAGGGGCTTCAATCTTAGCATTGGACAGAGAATTTGTGCATGAATTCCTGCCCACTCTCATCATACCAATGATTTTAAAAATGATACTTGTTGATGCCTGGCTTGGCGCTCAATAAAGGTTAGAGCAAGGAAACAGGACTGTTCGACCCGGTGTCAGTATAATGTGATTGGATGGGGTGTGATGTCTGGTGTCTTCGGCATGATGTTACAGTGGCGGCAGCACTTTGGTGGCATGGACTCGCCCTGCCACAAGAAGGCACACTATATATGCACACACCAGAGAGACCCCTCGTCGTCATAAGACTGAAACATTGTTAAGTACGACGTTAAACCCGAAGCACTCACTCATTCACTCACTCACTCCTACATACCCACTCTCACTGCCCTTTGATGGGGCCTTGCTCACCATTATCACTTTGATGTTCCTGTCAAGCACATGCATTATAACGTTCGTTTGACAACTACTTGTCGTTTACCAATAAGGTGAGCATGTCTATGCCTCACGAGTGAGAAAGTTCGTCAGTGACTTACCAAAAGTCGGTGGTTTACCACAGGCATTTAGTCCATTTTAACCAATCGATAAAACAGTCACCACCGCTCACTCAGTAGAGTGTCACAATCAACCAATCAATCAATCGGTGACAGAAACACCACCGGCAACTCCAAAACATTATTACCAGTTCAGAGAGTGACGTCGGACTCAAACATTTCAGGGAAACATCCATCCTTCGCCAGACGTCTGACAAACCTCCTGACTTAAGGCCGGATCCATGTTACCAAACCAGCACCTACCCAAGGTTCGGCCATTACCAATCAGTCAAAAATCGTCATCAAGCGCCAGTTTTACAAAGCAGGTGCATCTTCCGCCTAGCGTTACTTATATGACAACGTATAGTAAAGAGTAAGTACAGAAATGTAGCTTTTTCTGGCGAAGAGCTACAGCTGGTGCGAAGGCTGCAGACGTAGGGCGGCTGTGGCCAATCCAAAACAAGGCTATATGAAGACATGGCGGCTCACAATTGGAGAGGAGGAACCTTGCATGAAGGAGAAATATTAGCAGCATTCGGAACCTGTGGTGAAAACTGTGATTTAAAAGGCGACCGAAGACATAGTTTTGTTGAAACCAGGTGTTTTTATTGAAAGGTATGCACTTGCTTCCTTGCCAAATGATAAATGTCTAAGTAGCTACGTCACCCGGCCAGTTTCGTTAACTTTCGCTCGGTAGCTCTACGTCTATCACTGTATTTAAAAACAAGAGCTGCAGTTTTGTATCTAAGTGAAGAGGTACTTCACCAGGGTAAATACGCCCACGGTAACGTTGCGATGTTGCGTTGCAAAAGGGCCCCCTGTAGACCGTACAGTCTCTTAAACAAGAATCGGCAAAAATTACTGTAACCAATGGTACCGTAACAGACGAACTGAATCCCATAGAACTGAAACTGGAATTATGTCATGCATGCGTGCCTATCACAAAAATGATAGATAATTTCGCTAATTTCGAAAACTTTGCCACCCATATCCACATCTCTGTCTACATTAGGTTAGAAATCCAAGCTCCAAGCGCATGACCGACACGAGGGGCACGTGACGTTGCAGGGCGGAATCTAGAACAGCGCGCGCTGTCCCCCGATCGGGCATACCCAATGTGTCCGGCGTAGGGGTGACACGCGTGTGCCATCCGATCTGTTGAGCCTCGGGTGTTACACGGCCGGGCTGACTTGATATGTTGTGATACCTGTCCGTCATCGATCCAGACAAATGCGCTCACCGAGACGCTGTATATAGATCTGGTAATGAAATGAGAGCAGTTAATGAGCTGTTCTGCGGCGGGCGTGGCCCCGGATAAGTTTACACGTACACAAGGGCTGTGATATGTATTGAAGGTCACAGTTTGATCCATATCCAACCCACCTGGCAACCTAGGCACATTTATGTGTACTTTTTTATTCATTCATTCATTTTTTTATTATTATTCTTATTTTTTAAAATTTGCTTGCTTATTTATTTGATCGATTGAGTTTTATAGTTGTTTCCATGTTATCTCTTCTTAAATGCGCTGGCAACACAGCTTTTTGAGTAATTTTAGATGTAATCATATTTACAACCAATATCAACCAACATATTACAACTGTGAACATCACTACTTTTTTTTTTGGCCTAATTCTGCGCCACCCTTGCTGCTAGGGGGTGTGTAAGTCGCTGCCGTTTATGCATTTACATAAACAGTTAGAATAAAACCCTAACTGAGGTAAACCGGTAAGAGTCCGCATTTGACCGGTTACGTGTGACCATTTGCCAGATATCACAACTTCGTCGCTGCCCTGCTTTCAGTCTCTATCCTGTATTCTTTAATGTTGTTTTCCTGCGTGGTCGGGATCTCACTGGTGGACTAAGCATCCCCGTGGACCTGTTCAATCCCAATTAGCATTGTTTTCATTTTATTATGTCATACTCCAGAATTTCTCACTTAAACGATGGCGGCCAGTTTCACGAGTGGACAAGAAAACCCGGAGTACTCGGGTTGAACCATTGACTTTTGGCAAGTTTTCACGATCTTTCCCACTTGAAGCTGTTCCCATATCCGTGTCAATTAAATGTACACTTCCAGAGCTAAACATATATTACGTACACTGTAAAAACATTAATCAGTTAAATTAATATAAAATATGTACTATATGATTTCTGAGTGATCCAATATGGTGGAACAAGTAGTTATAGAGTTGCTTACAATGGCCACCTCGGTAACCTATTCGTTAGAGGTCGTGAGATCCGGATTCAATTCCGGGTTGGGTCATACCAAAGATTTCAAAAGTTATACTTGTTGTTTCCTCGTTTGGCTCTCAGCTCTGAGAGGTTAGAGCAAGGAAACAGGGCTGGTCGGCGCGGTGTCAGTATATGTGACTGGGTGGGGGTGTCAAGCGTGGTGTCTTTTGCATGATGTTCTAGTGGCGGATACACTTTGGTACCATGGACTCGCCATGCCACAAGAAGATACAATATATACTCAGACTGATGACTGCTAGCCGTCATACATCTGGAAAATTGTTAAGCACGACGTAAAACCTAAGAATACTTGCATACATGAATGCGTACTTTTGTTGGTGTTACAGGTTACCGTGTTGTCCATAGTATGTAATGTATATATGTATAATGTTAATGTATAAAACATTATTCTATTGGTCCCTTCCGCTTTGCCCATTGATTGAGAATTTTATAGAGTCAATATAATTTTCTCGTTAAATTATGTTAGTGATTCTTCAAATTGTTAAATGCCTTCTGCGTGGCCGCCTCGGCGCGGCGTTATGACCCCGTGACCCTCACCGATATGGACGCTGTGAGTTCAAGTCCAGCTCATGCTGGCTTCCTCTCCGGCCGTACGCGGGAAGTTCTGCCAGAAACCTGCGGATGGTCGAGGGTTTCCATCGGGCTCTGTCCGGTTTCCACTCACCACATTGCTGACCGCTGTCGTTTAAGTGAAATATTCTTGAGTAAGGCCTAAAACACCAAATAAAACACCAATAAATAATTAATAATAATAATAATAATAAATAAATAAATTTACTTTGGAGCATGCGTGTACCTGCTTGACTCGTTTTTGGGGACATGAGCCGAACCTGGATTCCTATCGAGGATTATTCGATTATTCACCATTGTCATCTGGTGAAGAAGCTATGCACTGATTTGGATGAAACTTTTCCTTGGCGCGTGCACTATAATTCATTTCATTCCGCATGAGTTGCTAAGGGATCGAGAAATTTTTTTAACTACTTCCTCACTGTTGCCTGATGTCGTGAAGAAGTTATACACGACTGTGGCAAAACTTGGTCTTGATAATCCATTATGTATTTTGGTTGTGATAGGGACTTGGATCTTCAAAACGCTTAATTTATATCCTTCAGTCCTTGTACAGCTATGACAAAGATTCACATAAATCGAACGAAATTTGCCAAATTGTGCACGACTACCGTCTGCTTTATCATATGGGTACGTTGTTTGTTCGCCTAAAGACCAGGATCTGTCATGCACTCTGGAAACCTCTCTATAGCTTAATAATGTTTCATAGTTTCGCCTAAGTTAAAATTTCCTTTGAACTAAATCACCTGTAAAATCTAATCAAGATAGCCGTTAAAAGCAGAGCAGATTTATCGATACCATGAAATTACCCGGAAGTTACAGGCGCATGCGTAGGTCATCAACGATTCGTCACAGACGACGTGACAGCCTGGTGGCGTGTTGGACTATCACGCCACACCAGTACAGTTATATATACCCGGATTATCCTGCGTGACTTCAGGATCGGAACGGTTTCCGATTTATCCGATGCTCTATCCTCAGGCATATCTGACATGTAGGTCAGTCTTAATATCAGGTGTGACCTGTACCTGACCAGATTTAGACCCGATATCTATAAATAAGGTATAAGTACTTCGCCGATGAGATTTCAACTTGCCTTTTAGCCTTGCACGTCCAAAACCAGGTGTGGTCTGTGACAAACTTGCAAAATATTTCCTGTTTCAGACACCATGTATGCATTCCAAATCATCTCATAGATGGCGTTATATTGTTTCGCCTGATTTAATGCTTGCACCAGACCGTTCCAGTTTTGTCTGTTTTTGTTGTTGTTATTGTTTTGTTTTTTTTTGAACCAAACTTAATCAATCATTGTTTTCTAAATTTGATGACAACACAACATTTGAAGTAGTTCTAAATTGGGCATTTTTATCTTTATTTCGGTAAATTTTTTTCTAACAACTACTACGACAGCTGAAATTAACGTCTCACCCTGTTTCGTCGGCTGGCTTGAAACGCAGCCATTCTGTCTGGACTATGACGTGATTGTTCAAAGCGCGGAACGCTCTTGTTATCTGGGACTGTAGTCAGCTACTACTTAAGTATATATGTAACTTTATGACATGAAAGTATCACGAAACTTACTTCCGCCACAACATAATGGTCTGGAAAGACTTTGCAGTGTTGTTCGCACATGTACTTGTTATCATTAATAACATATAAGATTAAATCGGCGTGCTGTCCCTATGTTATTACATGTCACATTGACAATCAACTCAGAACATTAACGTCACAGCTTTTATATCAGCTGATATCTCCTATCCCTCTGATTGGTCAGTGTCTCATAAGCTTAAAAACATGGGCGCCTTCAGAGCGTGTTGCGCTCTATAGGATAGTTGCCTCTATCTCTATAAAACTGACCACCGCCGTGTATAAGTTAAAAAATCTTGAGCATGACGTTAAGCAACAGTCTAATAAATAAATCCCCACAGAATGCTGTTTTGAGGGGGATTATTGAGTTTTACGGTTGTTAGTCCAGTCGATAAGCTCTAAAGATCTGTGATCTGTGGCTGGTGGAGTTGTCTTCACTCCGTGGTATACAGGCTTTATAGCGAGAAGAAACATTATTATTGTTATTATTTACTTATTTATTTTTTGATTGGTTTTCAATGGCGTATTAAAATTGTTCTCACTTATTCGGTGATGACGCGTAGCTTGTGGAAGAAAGGAAAACGCCGAGTGCCCCTTGGACACCACGTCTTTTTGTCATGGGACCTGGAAATCCTCCTGACTGAACGCTACACGGACCAGAGATTCATTATCGTTCCAGCGATGCCGTTTCTTTTTCTCGCACATTTTCGATTTAGCATTTTCTAGTATTGCATAAAGAAAGATCTTATATGGTAAACTATTAACCACACCTCACTACTTGAAACTATACATTTATTCCCTCTGACGAAGAGATCTACTTGTTTTTCTGTTCTATGTCAGTTCAAATACGTACGAGGGAAGGTCTGCCAGCAACCTGTAGATGGTCGTGGGTTTCCTCTCAACATAATACTGGCCGCCGTGGTATAAGTGAAATATTCTTGACTATGGCGTAAAACACCAATCAAATACATAAAAAGATCGAATACAACACTGAACACGACCCTCGGCACCATGTATGGCAAGAACGAAATTAAATAAGAATTGTATTTCATGCATAGTGCTTGGGGTTAGGCACAGTACAGCACTTTGCATCAGACAAACAGGTTTTTCCGACCAGACAACTACAAGATGGATTAAAAGAAGACACAAGGATCAATACTTCGTACAAATCTGTAAAAAAATTATACAAATAAAGTTTTCGGAATTTTATTAAAGATTGAGTCCTCCATTGAGTCCTAAATCATTGATTGTTCTCGTAGAAACCGATCAGTCTCTGGTCATTGGGGTCGCGTGATCGAACCCATGTCTCGCTATTTCCTCTGTGGCTTTGAAGGCTGTGGTTTATCCCTATGCGGACTTTCGTTCTCTTTTGGCCCATAAACCTGATCGCTTTCGGAAATTGAAAATTCTTCAGCAATGGCCTTAAACCGCATTCAAACCAACAGATATATACTTCAGAGCAATAAAAATGCTTTAAGGCATTCGGCATTTTGGAAACATCGAGATCTTTACCAAAATGCGTCTTTCACGATCATCTGCTGCGTATTGTCACGCGAGCATGGTAGGCGATAGGAAATTACCATCGAAAGTATATAGTCTATACGACATGGGATCAGATTTGACCCTGCCTGCCTGCACTTAATCTGTAGACACAGGCGGATTCCGAGAGTGATTAGCCGTGAATAATAACTTGTACACGTACGAGAATGGGATGCTGTGCTCCTTTGCGCATGACTGTGTTCCTGTAGACCACGCCTTTTTCACTGATATAATAAGGCCAGATGACACCGATTTTCATGGACACATTCTTGAGTGTGGCGTAAAAAAATAAATAAAGAAATAAAAAATAATAATGGGCTTAACGCCATCTTTGGTTAACTTACAATATTATGTTATCTATCTTTCAAAATAAAATCGGTGTTAAATCTTAGAGGCACTTGGCCTCGGTGCTGGAATATTTTTATTCCTCCGCCCTCAGTGCCTGCATATACACTAGTGCTCCCAGTCCTAAAGCCGGCATGCATGTTCTAGTGCTTCCAGTCGCCGTCTAGGGTCATCCGGAAAATTAACTTTCGTCTTGGAATCTAGGCCCATAACCTAGGCTACCGTCCTGAAATCTAGGCTCAACGAGGAAGCTTCCGTCTTGGGATCTAGCCCCTACATGTAAGTTTTGTGATATGGACTCTTGGTTCAACTAGAAAGCTTTCGTGAGCTCAAAAAAAAACAACAAACAAACAAAAAAAAAAAAAACAAAAAAAAAAAACAATATATATATATATATATACAAAAAAAACCCCAAATAAACAACAACAACAAAAAAAAACAACAAATCAGTGCTTTCGTCATGAAATCTAAGCTCAACAAGAAAGCTCTGCGATATGATATCTTGGCTCAAAAATAAAGCTTTCGTCATGAAATCTAGGTTCATAAGGAAATTTTCTGTCGTGGAATCTAAGATCAACAAGAAAAGCTTTCGTCATGAAATCTACGCTCAACAAGGGAGCTTCCTTCATGGAATCTGGGCTTAACAAGATGGTTTTCGTCATGGAATCTGGGCTCATCAGGGAAGCTTCCTTTTTGGAATCTAGGCTCAACAACACAACTTTCGTCTTGGAATCTAGGCTCATCAAGGATGCTTTTATCATGGGATCAAGGATCATCAAGGAAATTAACTTTCGTCCTGGAATCTAGGTTCATCATGGAAGCTTCCGTCATGGGACCTATAGACTCAACAACAAAGCTTCCGATATGGAATCTAGGCTCATGAAGGGTGCTTTCGTCATTGAATCTTACCTCATTAAGGAAGCTTCTGACATGGAATCTAGGCTCATTAGGGAAGCTTCTGACATGGAATCTAGGCTCAACAAGAAAACTTTCGTCATGGGATCTAGAGTCATTCAGGATGCTTTCGTCGTGGAATCAAGGCTCATCACGAAAGCTTCCGTCACCGAATTAGGCTCAGCAAGAAAGTTTTCTTCATGGAATCTAGGCTCAACAAGACAGCTTTACTCCTGGAATGTAGGGTCATTGGGGACGATTTCTCCTGGAATCTAGGCTCCACAAGAAAGCTTTCGTCATGGAAACTATGGTCATCCAGGATGCTTGGGACATGGAATCTACCCTCAGCAAGAAAACTTTCGTCACGAAAACTAGACTTAACAAAAATTCTTTCGTCACGGAATCTGGGCTCATCAGGGAAGCTTCAGCTCCTTTGTCTTCAAAAAAAAAATACATCAAATGAGGACGTAAATTGACCGAGGAACGGTAGCATGGGTGATATGAAGTTGCTGTTTGACCTATACATAAACATGGCAGAGGGTAGTGGCCGAGGGGTTAAGGCCCTTGGCTCCTAACTACTAGGTCGCCCGAGACGCCAGTTCAGTTCCGGTGTGGGACTTTCCAGGATTTTGCTTTTTCCGTATACTGTTCACGTGGCCCTATTCGTTGTAGAAGACGACGACAGTGCCGTCATGTTTCATGAAGTTCCGTGCATGAAGACAAATTTCCTTCGGCCAATATGACCTCTGTTACACGTGAGGAAGTTTGCCAGAAACTTGCCAAAGGAGGCCAGTTTACTGTGAGCTCTCCGCCCATAAAAAGTAGTCCAAATTGTATCGGTCAAAAACTGTTAGATAAGTTGTTGATCAACAAAATATGGTGTAATTCGTCATCAGCAGACATGTCTCCGAAAAGTATACCCTTACTTAACTACCTTCACTTCCTCTTTTTTTAAAAATCTTCGTTAATGTAAATAACTGCATTTAAATGTTTTGAATTCAAAATGAGTATATGGACATTGTCAAAACAGTATAATGATTCAGTGACGTCACATGGATCTTTTTTAAAGCATTAAAAGAAAAACTTGTCATGTCATCGACTCCCATAACTATTGACATTGGTCCGTGAAGCCCACCTGCAAATTCATATATTACTTTGAGTTAGGGTTTTTTGTCTTTTTTTTTTTTTTTTTAGCGGGCGGGGGGGGGGGGAGTGGGTGGCGGTGAAGCTCGCCACGTGTTTTGACCATTTAAGTTTCTTTCTTCTATACACGCAGGGAATTTTTAATTTTTCAAAAGTTATAACAAACTTTGGAGGTTCTCAAGGTAGCTTTGATATTTTCGAGCGAACATTTTAATTTAACTATAGCTTGCTTTAGAACATCTGTGTATGGAATCTTCATTGTGTGCATGTCGCTCCATGGGATATTTTCAACATGGAATTCTTAATTTAAAACGGTGTAACCCTAAATATAAAGCTACTAACTTTTAGCGAAAACTGCAGCTAAAACGAAATGTCCGATACATGAGAGATCGCCCAGTCAATGGCCAAAAAAAAGAGTTTTATGTATTTAAGTACATTTATTTTTAAGTTTTTTCTTCAACCGAGTTAAATATATTTTAAAACATTAATTTAGACTCTGTGTGGTGACCTTGAATGCCCTATAGTGATCACTGGCGTCACATTACTTCAACCACACAGGTTGCCAGACTTCTGCCTTCTAAGTATTGATACAGAGGCATATAGTAATGCATTCCTCGGAAAAGCCTTGAATCCAAATTTTCAAGCAAAAAAATATGGACGTGACGTCATTGGTACCTACTGCGTCCAAAACGACGGCCACATATTGGCTCGGGAGTTTATGAAAGCATGCATTTTACTCGGTTGGGAAAATATTAATTTAAAAAATCGATATGTTTTCCATGACGGTCTTTAATGGTCTTTCCTTTGATAAATGCCTTAATTTAGTTATTTTAGTGCAGTTCCAGTTTTTCAAGACTGCGTAAAACTCTTAAAACATAGTTAGAAGCATTTTTCAATTTATTCGCTTAGGTTATTTGTGCTGCCTTTAAAATACTGTACACCATTTTCCATTACACTTTTAAAAACTTGAAAAAAAAGATGAGTTTTTTCAAGACATGTGGTAAACAAACTTTCTTTGTATTTCTTATAAAGTATGTGGAGATTATTTCAGGAGTAATTCAAAGTTCGACTATTCTTGTTCAATTTATAAATTGAGAGGAATGGCTGCAGTTCTCTATGTATGGAACGTCTATTTTTCAATGCATGCTTTAATTGAATGTTTTGTAATTGAATCTTTGAAATATTTCACAGATTACTTGCAATATTTTCTTTGCCAAAATTATTGGAAGTTTTATCTATGTTAGTTAATTAAATAGGTCTCAGTAATCCTCAGATTTCGTAGGCTTCCACTGATTTGTACATATATTAGCCTACATATATAATATCTCTGGAACTGCCTGAACACAAGATTCCTTGCATACACATCACAGGTACACAAAGTTTTACTGACGCCAAAATTAACATAGGCCTATCCATTATTTGTTACACTGTTCCCAATACCTAACATATAGTCATTAATCTGAGTGCAGCCCTGAATCATGCATGAGGTCGCGAGCTCGAATCCCGCTCTTGCTAAGCATATTGCCGGTGCGACTTTACGTCTGGCAAAGGACCGGCGTCGGCCCTTTTCCAGAACTGAACACCGTCGTTTATAAGTGATAGTTCCTACGTCGTTGTTAACCACAAATCGTTTAAATAAGAAGGTATCCAAGTATTTTTGGCCTATATAGGCCTAAGCATTACGCTAAATTTAAAACCCATTTGCTTAAAAAATCGGCTAAAAATCTTCCTCACAAAAATCTATTATTGTATAGCCTATTTGGATTTAAGGCCTAATATTTGTGCATATAGGCCTATAGGCCTGTACATGTACGTAATGCACTAATGATTTGCTTACATATAAAGGAGCATATAATCATACGACATTTCATGATTTATATTTTCCCGTCAGTCTTAACGGCCGTGATCACCGAACAGAAATACATATGGCATTGAAAGATCCACAAGTTGGAATGGTGATTTGCGAGAGATGGGACGCGATGCCAAGCGTCTGTGGCGGCCCTTTGCTACGCACCATACCGTCATTACTATGCACAAACCAGCGCATTCACTGAGCAGCTATCCCATAATACTAAACCGGCTGTTGAATTCACCGGACCTACCCCCCGCATACACAAACCATAAAACGGACCGGCGGGAGGTAAAAACGAAGGCCAGCTAAAAACCGGCGATGGAATTTTAAAGAATTAAATCCTTTTCAGATCCGTGCTGCTCCACGACGGACAAATCGGCGTGGATTCGGTCGAATCGGCGAGGAATGGCGTTCGGTCGGAGTGGGTGATGTCATCGGATAACGGCCTACCACACCCAGACGAGGATTATTAACAGCGAGTAGGGAGAGCTCTGTGAGGGGAAACTGGGAAGAGAGCGGAGTACAGCTATAGACGTTGTGGTTGGGGACATTTCTGCCCTGTGCTCGAGGAAATCGGTTGTTCAAAGTTGTACCGAAGCAAAACGGGGGAGGTCTAAAGTGTGCCGGTCACCGGCCAAAAACCAGCTGTTCGGCGCCTGTGAGAAGCGCGTGGCCGAGGAGAGACGGTGGAGCGAAAAGCCGAGGAACTATGGCGTGCTGCCTAAGCGAAGAGGCTAAGGAACAAAAACGTATTAATCAGGAAATAGAAAAACAACTACGAAAAGACAAGAGAGATGCAAGACGGGAATTAAAGTTGTTACTCTTAGGTAAGTGGATTATGCACCGATCTGAGCGGGTCTGCAACCAATCCTCGCCTGTTTACACCTATTGCGAGCCGAAATCAACTCGGCATAAGGCTTTCTCTAACACTGCCATTTCACTTGGCCGCCATCTTGAATAATCTCGCTCTATTTTGGAAGCCGAATCCAGCTTCGCTCCGCCGAATTCCTCGAAAATAGCCGTCCTGGGCTGTCCATCCAGCGTCTTCGTCCCTATTTATTGGTGCATAGATGTCTTGCAAGCCCTAGTTCTACCCCATCGCAGCTGTAATGTCCATTCGTTTGACAGCAGCGTCGCCATTTTGCTGCTAGGGGGGATTGGGGGAGGAGGGGGGCAGTTACAGCTATATTAGACATAAGTACAGGGGAACAGAAATCGTTTTTTTTGATTTACAGACTATGTTTATATGTTGTTAAGACATTCCACAATTATGCCTTCTGCATGTTAATTTCATAACAGACATCCTGCTTGTGAGTGATGCATTCTTGTCAGACGTTCACAGTTCCCGTCATAGGCTTTACCCCAAATATGATTGTGGGTACATTACATTTCAATACTTAGGCCTACATTTCTCAACGCTCAAACTAGTACATATATTTGTACATGGTTGTACAGTGTTAGTGGGTTTGTAAGTCTTCATGTTTGCGTTACGCTCTTGACAGAGTGTATGCTGGACAGTTTTTACTCTTGTAGGTCTGCAGGAATAGGTTCAACGTGTGTGAATGGTACATGTAACATAGCGCAGTTTGTTTGAGACACTGCCTTGTGTTTTCTATACTTCTAGCAAGGAGTATGATAGAAGTGTGTGTCAATTTGTTGTTAAATTCTATTGATTGTACAAACAAGCCAAATCGGCATTGCTGAAGTCTCTCGAGATCACACTGGTTTCGTCGAGACAGGGTGGGGCCTCTTGCGAACTACCGTTATTTCACAGAGGTCGACAGTGCTGTTGTTGTTGTTGAGTGTGAGAGCCCCCACCTTGTCCCATCCAAAACCAGCGTGGTCTTGAGAGACTTCTCCAATGCCAATTTGACTTACTGCAGGGATCGCACAGTGCAGTTTTCACAAAACCTCCAAAAACGCGAGATATAATGTAGATTTCAAAAGCGAATTGTTGCCATGCTGCAGATGCAGTTTCTGGGCACTTGGGCAGAAACTGTTGGGTGGGGTGGGGATGGTATTGCGCATGTGGATTGTTTACATGTACGTGTATATATCACTACAAAGAAATATTGTGTTGTTTTGAAGTTAAGGTGCTCATTTGCGTCAAGTTCACAGTTTACCGTACTGTGAGCCTTTTTTCTCAGGTGTGCAAATCCACTTGTCTGGTTTTTATTTTGTTAGCAAAAACTGAATCTCCCTGCACGTATACATATAACCTTTAGGCAATGTTTTGTTGCTACATGTAATTGGGTTAAGAAAAAGGTAATCGATATTTCATCCTGTGTTTTGGGCAGTATGGACGAAAACTCCCCTGGCTGGTAAATCAATTGGTCAACAGAATACTTCTTCTGTCAAGGATATTGGAGAAAGCTATCCATTGATGTGTGCTAATGCAAAGTTGATATGGTACATATCAGGAAATGTACATGTAAGCCACTGTACTTGCGATGAAAAAAAGCTGTACTTGACATTTTTTTCACGGTGAAGAATACGATTATGTCTTCTCCTCTTGTAATGATCATACATGAAGGATATTCAAATTCAAATCAAATTCAACGTCAACATATGTGGAAACTTATTATACTGGAACACAAAGGCATATACTCCATGTCCTGTACTGCTGTATAAGTTCTTCTTTGGTGCATCATATTCAGCTTTTGTGCAAGAGCATCAGGTGGGCACAAAGAACTCTACATGTGTCTTTATGTAACATTACATGTATATTTGCCAAAAATTGTGAAAGTGTTGTAACACACCTTTTCAGTGTAAGTTCTAAGGCCTATCCAGTGCATTTCGTTGTGTAGTAAAAGATTGCAGTAAAAGCTGTTGTTTTTTTTTAAATTTTTTTTTGACGTTTTCAATGCAACTTGTATTGAAAGAACGTCAATGTCAACTATGACATAACACTTATGGCCTGCATCATAACCCAACGCAACAGGACTTTACGTCAATACCACACACTACTGAATAGTGTCATAAGCTTGGGTGTTCATGCAGAGCTTGTCTACAGTAACTGTTAAGGTTTCACTTTCAGTTTGAAATCATGCCATCTGCAGTGTTGGGCTCGTTTAGAACTTGTCATTGTCTACATTTGCAACCAAGGCATTAAAAGAGACATTCTTACACCAGCCGTCAACCAAAGGGGGCGTTCCGGGTCAATAATGGCAAAACCGTTTTCTCAAACGGCAATTAACACAATCCACAGAGGAGCTAAGAAAATATATAAAAAAAAATAAATGGGACGTATATGTCTTCATGCAGAGACAAGCAGTTGACTGTTTTCCGCGATGATGGAGAGACTAATGCACGCGTGTAACCAAGCCCCTTTTTAGGATTGCTTGCCTTCTGTATTTCCTGGAATGAGCTGTCGATCACGAACACATACTTGATCAATCATAATATATACTGTTGCAAGTAGTCCGACTGGATGTTCTACACATTGGTTACAAATGTTCAATCTTTCTGCGACGTCATGACGTCACAATTGCTTTCACCAGGAATGGAAATGTAATGTTTTCACGATAAGGCGTGGTGGAACGTAGCACGTGGTCGATATATCCATGATCATCATCAGGATGGATATTGTACTCCACCAAATTCGGTATAGGTGAACTAATGTACTGGTTACTGTACTCATTGTAGATCTCGGTCTAGTCAGAGTGCATGGAGAGCACCTAGATCCGTGTGAGAAATGAAATGGAAACATGTTTTGAAAATTTTCAAGATATTTTTTCAACAAATCAAATGAAGACCCCGGTAACATGGAAACTAAAACGTCCCTGGACCAGTGGCGTAATTTTTTCAAAGGAAGACAGGGACAGAAATCACTAGATCCTAACGTGAAATCATTCATAGAAAACTTACAGAAAGCTGAATTCTGAAGTGTTGTGAAAGTTCGTCATACACTTTGGGTTAAGGAAACCAGAATAAATCATTGGTTGGGCCTGTGAAGAAGTAGCCAATGACCTCTTTCAACTCTGACACACAGGTTTTCACCTGTAGAGTGATTTCAGTCTTTCTCAAACTATATTGGTGGATTAAGAAGGCAGTTGTCTCCCAACAAAACTGCGCGTCTTAATGGCGTATCTGTGACCTGCCCTGCCTCGCCCCACCCTACCTTGTCCCTCCCTACCTTGTCCCTCCCTACCTTGCCCCACCCCTTATCCCTGTTGATACCTGAGCAGGACATGAATACATTGATACAATATGATTCTAATGAACAGCATATTTCTGATGTTTTCTATACCCGGTTAATCCTTCGTTCCTGAACATGTAATTCTTCTAGTGCATGTGCCTGTGTCCCTGCTTGAAATGTTCTTGTAGAACTTAAACAGAGAGATGTAGTCATGGACTCTGTCCTTAAATTTTGTTCGATAGCAACCTAAACGACAGACTTCTGTCACACAAGGGGAAGATTGTGAGTAACTTGTGCAAAAGTCAGTGGGTTACCTCTGGCAGACTGGTTTCCTTCACCTATAATTTCCTTCACCTTTTGCATTAAACAACAATATAAATAAATATGCTTCCTAAAATGTTATGGATTTGCTGGATTTCCATGCATGAACAGGCCATATTTTTGTTTAACTTTAGCTGTCTGTAGTTTTACTTCATGGAAAAGCAGGACATGATGCTCTGAAGATTTAGTGGACAGTCAGTTTGAACGGGTAGAAACATACATACACTGTCTACAGGTCGTTGTTGTTGACGGCCTGTAAATGTACAAACACCTTTTTTATTCATTTAGTTGGAATATGTCCTTGAAATGTCATGATGTCTGGATTCTGGGGCTGATCTAGGCCAATTTTCAGCTTCTTATATTGGGTTTGGGCATTCCCCATTTTTGGTTGCTGAAAGAAGAACACATGATGAAAAATCACAACAAAATGATGTAATATCCAAAACATTTGATTTATTATAGTTTGAAACTGTTCTTAAAGTAGTTCAAGAGGTTATTCTAGTAACTTTTATCCTGGATCAGTCGCTGGGGTTCTCTTTCAGCCTGGATGGGTTGGTCCTCCGAGAAGATCAGCTTTGTTTCATTGAACTTTGAAAAAGAATGTTTCAGTTCGTTAGCACCTGCAGTGTCCTTAATTTCCTCTGTCTTTTTGTGATGATGGTGCTATGGCGACTGCACCTACGCGTACAAACTGCCCTGTCTACCTGCAGTTTGTCAGTCATGGCTGCAAGACTGGGTCATTTTGGGCGGTCGTTGGGTGCAAGTAAACCTGAATCATTCCTTGACATGTTCTTTTCCTTTCTCCCCCCAGTTAACTAGTGTTAAGAAAAGGGGGCCTGGTCCATTGAAGATCTGGAAAAGTTCTGTTTGATGGTTAAATAGGTGTTCCCCGTATGTAACATAGGGTGAATAGATGCCTTGTTCCTGTGTTTAAACTTAAGGATTTTATTTATTTATTTATTTTTTAATATTTCCTTTTGCCAAGTTATATTTTACTGGCATTGTTTCTTTGTGGTACGGTTATCTTTAAAGCTGCTGAAAAACAGGATGCAGTTTTGTTTGCATGGTCCGTTTGAGTTCCGTTTGACATTTTCCAGATAAATGGAGTTTGTATACCTTGTTACACTAAGAGAGCCCTGTGAAGTTTGGTGTTTGACTTACGTATGTTTGGACCATCCTTAAAATGTTCTTGGTTAAGGAGATTACAAAAAAAATAATGTCAGTTGGTAGGGGAAGTTTTCTTTTTATATACTATTCTTGCTGACGAAATAGTGCCCTTGTTTTTTGAGCCGGAGTGTGATTAGCATAGCCCTTGCTGAAGACAAGGAGTGTGATTAGCATAACCCTTGCTGAAGACAAGGAGTGTGATTAGCATAACCCTTGCTGAAGACAAGGAGTGTGATTAGCATAGCCCTTGCTGAAGACAAGGAGTGTGATTAGCATAACCCTTGCTGAAGACAAGGAGTGTGATTAGCATAACCCTTGCTGAAGACAAGGAGTGTGATTAGCATAACCCTTGCTGAAGACAAGGAGTGTGATTAGCATAGCCCTTGCTGAAGACAAGGAGTGTGATTAGCATAGCCCTTGAAGAACGCCAGCAGTGTGATTTACACTCCGAGATCACACTCCCAATACTCGTATTCTTTCAGGCGTGTGTTGTTAGCACACCTAACAACAGGAGCGTAATAGGTGTGGGAGTATGATAGCACGTCTCATATACGAAGACCTGAAATAGATAAGTACTTTAAAGAAACATATCATCAGTTGTTACTGACAGAATGGAGGAAATATGACGAACTGGGCAGTCTTACACACAAAGTGTACATGTGTATTTTAATCCAGCAGCAGTGTATATCATCGACAAGGTCATGGCCACAGGGTTATGGTCCAAGTCTTTCATTCATGATGAATGGCATGTTGACATACATGAAAATACCAGATGTTGTCTGGGCACAGGACGTTTTCTCTGGGCACTTTGATCACCTCTGGGTGCTTCAGTTTCCTGTGTGTAGGATAGAATCTGACTGGGTTTATTTATTTATTAATTTCATTGGTGTTTTAAGCCGTGCTCAAGAATATTTCACTCATACGACAGTGGCTTTGCATTGTGGTGGGAGGAAACCGGGAAAACCTACAACCATCCGCAGGTTGCTGGCAGACCTTCCCACGTACGACCGAAGAGGATGCCAGCTTGAGCTGGACTTGAACTCACGGCAACCGCATTGATGCAGTCATATAAGTAAATATGTTTTTTTATTACTGGTGCTTCATACGTCACGAAGGTGATAAATAATATTTGAACATAATGTTATAAATAGATGTACACGTAGGCATGTCATGCCATAATTTTCACTGGAATTTAAAGCAGTTGTTGTAGATTCACGTTGTGGGGAACCCTCCAGAATCTGTTGCAGAAATGCATGTAATACCATAAAGTTGTGTCCCCAAGCACAGGTTTTAATGCATATAAAAGTATACAGGTTTTGTGGATTCCTTATTAATAACCTTAATGATGTGAAACTCTTTATGTGCACTTGTACACAAAAGACATGACAGTTACGAATTGGACTTTTTGAATACTTTCTGTCATTTGTGATGAAAAAGTTTCTGCTTGGATTCCTATTGTATCTTTTCACGAGAGGCGTGGGGAGAATTTTTAATTCCTGGATTCTTGCAGAAAGTAACTCCCTTCATGTAAAACATTTTTCAGAATGTGAATTCCTGCTGGTTTACCGGACAAGTGCACCTGGCTGTGTACATACACATGTAAATCTAGGTCAGGGATCTGTGGTGACCCCGATTTGAACAAGATGATCAATATTAACACATGGATGACCTCAGCTTTCACCAGTACAATCTGTTTTGGTCTGATTTTGTGCAAGGAAGATCTGTTTCTCTGTGATGCTCACACAGTACTATAATTTCATTCCGAGCACTTGTATAAGTCCACCTGTTTCCACTGTTACTAGTGCAGGGGTAGAGTTCTGCAGCGCGTGGGTTTACATCCACAAATATTACTGGTGCAGAGCCATTCTAGCAGTCCACGAAAGTTACTGGTGTAGAGTCATCCTAGCACTGTTACAATTCTGCTACCTGTGTTTTCATGTCCACAAATATTAATGGTACAGAGTCATCCTGGCACTGTTACAATCCTACTGCCAGTGTTTTTATGTCCACTACTGCTACTGGTACAGAGTCATCCTGGCACTGTTACAATCCTACTGCCTGTGTTTTCATGTCCACTACTGGTACTGTTACAGAGTCATCCTGGCACTGTTACAATCCTACTGCCTGTGTTTTATGTCCACAAATGTTATTGGTACAGAGTCATCCTAGCACTGTTACAATCCTGACGCTGCCACAATCCTGCTGTGTAAATACTGTGATGTTCTCTTTTGGCTGAATATATCCATTTCTACTGAAGTTTTAGCTCTGACAGAGTGTGTTGGGGATGTCTTAAGCAATTTACTTGAATGTACTTGTTAGTGTGTCATCAACAAATGTCACTATAAAAGTGGCAAATGTCTGTGCCCAGCTTAGAAGTTATGTCCCTTGATTGTATGCACAGCTGTGTGGTATAGCAAACTGACCAACACTTAGACCACTAGGCGTTGCTGTTGCCAACATAAATTACATGAAGCAGCATGGAACAGGTTTTCAAAATGTGGTTGCTGTTGCCAACATAAATTACATGAAGCAGCATGGAACAGGTTTTCAAAATGTCCAGCAAAGTACAACTGTTGGTCTTTCTGAACTTTCCAGTCTACATATTTGACCCAGAAAATGTCAACAGCTGTGGAGTTTCTAACAAGCTATAGAGGCTAGTTAACATCTAGAATCCTTGGAATAGTGGTTCAAAGTCAGACAAGCCTGTGTGCTGATGATTTTGAAACATACTGTAAAATTTTGTTCAAAAGAATTGCACCTCTAAAGGTAGATAAACGTCGTGAAATAATATTTGGTGCTGAAACTTACATTTTTCTGGTAGGATAAAACAAACCTTGAAACATCTTCCTGCAATCAATAGAATTCACAGAATCAGGAAAGAAGGATATCATTCTACCTTCCAAACAAACCTTGAAACATCTTCCTGCAATCAATAGAATTCACAGAATCTGGAAAGAAGTAATGGATGAAATATTAGGTCATTGAGGGTACTTTACCTTATTATAGTCTTTCTGCTGCTAGATTTGGAATCTCACAGCAGGATACATAAACACCCTTCCCTCCTTACAACCCTGTTGTTTGGGGACAAATATACCAGCCATGTTATGAGTGAAGTGCCTTGTTTGAAGATTTTTAACTATTGGTAGCCTGTGACATGATAATATTGAAATGAACATATTGTGATCCTGGATGTATTGTATTGTATTGATTGTAAGCTAAACCAGCTATATGTCATGGCTGCCATTGAGTAATAACTTGATTACCAAGCGTCTGGGTTTAAATGAGATGAAAAATCTGAAGGTTTCAAAACTTTTGAAATTGTCTACGGATTTGTGCAACATCAGCTTGGTGAAGAACTTGGGGGACACATTTCTGAGAGAAATTATATTGAAACTCATGTTGTAATAAAGGGTCTTATTGTTAGGGAGTAACTTTTTTTGAACAATACATTGGGCTACTTTCTGTTGGAAGCCTAGTCATTGATCATGTTTATAGCTGTAGTACTTTGTGGTTGTATATGGGAAGGTCTGCCAGCAAACCTGTGGATGACCGTTGGTATCCCCTGGGCTCTGGCATTTTTCCTCCTACCATAATGCTGGTCGACATCTGTGAGTGAAATATTCTTTAGTAAGGTGTAAAACGTCTATCAAATGAATAAAAAAATATACCTGCGATTGGCATGATCTAATTAAATTTTGAAGAACAAAGCTTTATTTAAAAAATGATAATTTTATTGTATTTTCTACAGAATAATTTTGGACTTCATAGGCAATTTTCATGGGGCTTGAGTGATACCCTGAGTACAGCCCTTGGTTGCCCATTGATACAAACAGACCTCTACACAAATGTAGGAGTTTTTCAGGCCACTTTCTCGTTCACAACAAGAAATATTGGAAAATCAACTTCAAGGCCAATTTGTATTGCATTTTCATGAAATAAATTGAGTTGGCAATACATTGGTAAAGAAAAAATAGTGAGTGTTCTGCTTTATTCATATCGAGTTTCTAAAATGAATTTTGCTAGAAAAGCCCTTGATGTGAGTGCATATGTTTCTTGATTTTCCTCATGTATGGTCAGGCACATGGAGGGGGGGGGGTAGAGGGGGGTCATATATATTGTATCTGTACCTGTATGTACTTTGTTAAAACACCTAGTGCAGCGTATAAACTTCTAGACTGCCCTGGGTGAAAAAGTTTTGAGTATGGCCAAAAAAAAAAAAAAAAAACAACAACAAAAAAATTTGTTCATGATTAAGTTATTTTCCATGATTCTGAGATTTTTAGTGATTTAGATAAGTGTTAGAGGTGTCTTTAGAAAATGGGATCATGTCCTTCTGGGAAATGTAAGTTTCAGCATCATCAGTGGTGTTTAATGATATTTACTGGCCTTGAAAAGTGTCCTTCTTTGGAAGAAATTTTAGGTCATTTACGGTTGATTAAAATGATCAAATAAACAAATCTAGCCTGACTGATAAACAATACTGTTAGGACTTAGGACTTGAATAAGCCAGGGCTTTCTGAACACCTGTAGCCCCACTGATGTTACAGGCGTGCACAGGTAGCTACATGTAAGCGCATGTACCTGTGAACGAGCCAGGTATTGTGGATTGTTCGTTTTATTCTTGTGTTTATAAGGTCATGCTGTGTTAGAGTACACAGCCTGGAGGTCAGCCTGTCCCTGGCACACATCTGTACATGTAAACTACATACACATCTACATGCCAATTGTTTTTTATTCCTCGGCCTACTCCAGGGTATGATCTACGCTAATTCTTCGGCTTTTTCAGCCACCTCTGCAACCAGTATTTTGAAACATTCTGACAGAACTGTGGGGTGTAGTAAGTTGCAGAGGCTTATGAAGGTCACATCTTTCATCACACAAACAAATCATTTTTAGTGTCATTTTCAAATTCATTGTATGCATAAATTCCACTGAAAAAAGCCCGTTAGTGGTAAGAGTAGGTGTTGGTGGGTGTGTAAACCCCTTCCCTAGAAAAAGGTTAAGAAACAAAAAAGGAAAAAACAGAAACAAGGAAGTCCAGAGGAATCTCAAGTTTTCACATGTTTTTCAATTGTTTTCCAAATGTTTTCTTTTTGGAAAAACATGTGTTACATGTACGTTCAACCGTTAATGTGTTCGATGGTTCTGAACACCCTATAATGGGATATGGTTTAAATATGATGGTTTTCTGAGAACCGCTCCTCGTCATAGGACTGAAAAATTGTTGAGTACAACGTAAAACCCAAGCATACATAGATCTCCAATGAGTGATCCTGTTGTATCAAATTTATAAAACTAGAGTTAAAAAATTTCATTTGTTTCTAGCCTCTGGCAAGCACACATACATGTTAATCTGGTGATTGGAAAAAATTGCTGTTGCAAATATACCTGGTTAATTACATACTTTTGAAGAATAAGGTCAGAGGTTTTGGAATGAACCACAGTGTTTTATGGGTAGAACAGGTGGACTGTATATACTTAGCAGAGGTGTGACCCCTCAGACATGTTTTGTAGCTGGGACTGAGAACTCTCGTGTTCTCTCTATTTTTTTGTACAGATCATGGGCGCATGTCTCCAACAAAAGACAAGAATGTAATGAAATCAGCTAAGATAATGATCGGACAGAAATTTTTGAAAAAACATTCACGTGTACATAAATTTATAAGAAAAGGTTTAAAGTATGAGGGGCATTTGTTGCTGAGGGATTAATGTGCTAGCACAGCGCAATGACTCGGAAGCCTCACACCAATTTGGTAGCGGCAAGTTCAAGTCAGGCTCATGCTGGCTTCAACTGGGGCTGTATATGGACAGCTCTGCCAGCAACATTTTGCCTAGTTTTTAATTCGGCAACTTTAAGGAAGACACCAGCGTGATGGGACCGAAGTATTGTTAGAAGGCACATTAAAGCTAAACCAGGCAAACAAAATCAATCCCTTCTGAAACTGTGGTTTATGACATTGCTGTGTCTACTTGAATACCAGTCACAAACTCAGTCTCATAATTTTGTTTTTCTGGTCCATCAGGAGATTATACATGGGTATAATTAGGGTAGATTATTGGGAGTTCTGGCAACAACTTGTTCAGTGATTTCTCACACCAAACTCATGCTTTCTGTACGTGTATAAGGTGTGGCTTTAACTAGTCATACATTGGCATTACACCGGTGTCGTTTGGTGTGAATCAATAGTGTTGAAACTGCTCGTCTTAGTCGATGCGTCTGTCATTTAAAGTCAGTGTTTTCCAGACACTGTCGGTAATAATAACCTGACCCGTCCCCTCCTTCCAGTTTGCCTGACCCTGCACCCTTTCCCCCTCCCCCCAAATCATTGATATGAGAAAACTGTTCTTCCGGCGTGATGGGCTATTCTTGCAGCTGCAGAGGTTGGAATTCGTTCGGGAATGAATGGTCTTTCCCGAAATTTTCTTGAAAGACCCTGCTCAGTAAAGTTTTGTTCACTGTTCATTTAGGGAAGGGCCTGCATGCTAATCTCACAGAACAAGGCATGTGCTCTAAAAGTTGTCATGGCGATAGAAAACAAAGAAAAGAAGAAAAGAATCGTTCCCCAATCCCCAACGCGCACACATTTGGGACTGTAGCTTCCGAATATGGGACTGCTTTCTTTGGTCCGTCTAACCTTGGTCACAGTTAGAATGTTGACGCGAATCTGTTCGCATGAGGATTTGCCCAAAATGGGTTTGGTGAACAACAAAGTCTCCATATGATAATGACCCTGAAGGACTGCTATTACCATGTTCATATGTCATCGTCGTCGTTGTTGACCTTATGACTACCACAAACCAGGACGATCAGGTTTTCCGCCATAAGCGTTGATTGACTCGAAAGTGATATTTTGAAGAATTGGGATCAACCGCTGTTGCTTTTATTCTTTAATGCATAATGAAAAAGTTGTGTATAATGTTGTGACTTACATTGTTGAGGGCATTCCTCACATAATAGTTTAAAGAAGATATGTAAATATAGGCTCCAAGGGGCTCAAACAATGTTTGAATATTGACACACTTGAGGATTGCCTTTTGGAAATGTAACATACTATTTTGTAAATGGGTGTGAAAAGTTCAAATTATTAATTACCGGTACTAGATTTAACAGCATTTTTTGCTGTTTCAAGTTTATTTTTGATTTTCTTAAAAATTTTCGTCCGTTGGATTCTATGGATTCTTACAACACACTCAGCTGGATTCTCATGCAGTCTTGAACCTATCTGGCTGCCCTGTTTCCTCATATGAGAAGATCCTACTACAAAGTCAGTCCATTTGAATTTGTTCTTTGTTTTTTTGTTTGGAAAATTATCCATTTTCCCTTTATCATATATACTTCTATACTTGTAGCTTTTAATGTACCCATGAGGTGGAGGTTCAAACCTAGCCTCTGGTAAGGAATATGTAAATTCTGCTGCATATCTTCAACCATTTTGGTGTGCATATGGTACGTATGTCACATGTGGGTAAGTTCAGTGACTTACCAAACATCTGTGGTTTATGCACTTCATTTTTTTCCAGCCATAAAACTGGCCTCTGTCGTAAAAGTGGAAATTTGTTGAGAAGGGCGTTGAGGAACAGATCGAGATATAAGTACACGTAAATATATTGTAGCCTCAGGATTATGTACTATCTTACCTTACCAATTATTGCAATATGGTACATTGATGTACATGTATATACATTCTGTGCATTGTATGTATTGAAATAAAATCTGAGTGCAAAATTGTTGCGAAACAGGTCATAGGACCAGTTGTGTTACAATACGTAAGTCATTACAGGTGTGTTAAGGTGCGTTTACAGGTATGTTACAGTGTCTGAGTTATTACAGGTGACTTATAGTGGATCAGTCATTACAAGTGTGTGACAGTGCTTCAATTGTTACAGATGTGTTACAGTGCCTCAGTTGTTACAGGTGTGTTTGCAGGTGTGTTATAGTGCATCAGTCATTACAGGTGTGTGACAGTGCTTCAGTTGTTGCTCAGAGAAGCTAGGTGACAGCTGATTGATCCCCACTTGCCGTGTACTTCAGCAGGCGGTTTCGTTGTGTGGAATGCCTCCCGCGTCTGGCTGGCACCTCAGCATGTGGCTTGGGGGTGACTCAAGGCGTGGCCCTCAGTGCTGGTATAATCTGGTGTGATGAGCACAGGGTGTGGCTCTGATAGCTGGTCTCACTTGGTCGCAGTCTCCTCCCCTCACTCCCTCCCTCCCTCCACTACCATCACACACCTTACCTGTGCTTCTATTTGTACTTGTATGTATCTCGTTAAACTATTGATCCATCTGTATGGCTTACCTGCGCTTGGCCGGCTTCACCTACGGCTTAACGACTAACTCACAGGTGCATGCATGGGGAGTTATGACTGGTGTACCAGGCTTGTTTTCACCTGTATTGGAAAGCTTTGATCTCGTTTCTCTCTACTTGTGTCTGTGTGTGAATGTGTTGGGGACCGATCCATGCCGTGTCGTACAGGGATCCATGCTAAGTCTGAGCTGCAGGGCGAGCTGGGGTGTTACATGTACCTGCGGAAAACGAACAGCCCTGATTACATACAGCAGCCTGTGTTATGAAACTTTGTATGGAAACTACATGTAGGACTTTGGCTTGTAGTGATGCCTGACCTGAAGACAACATTACAAATGTTGAATCCCTACCGCCCCCCCAAAAAAGCAGCTTTGGGATGTGGGTTGACATATGGGATGCATGCATGCGTCGATGCACCCATTTTTATTTAACGCATTGATGCACCATACGGATCACTGATGCGTCAGTGGCGTGCACCCGTTTCTGTTTAACGCATTGATGCACCATACGGAGCACTGATGCGTCAGTGGCGTGCACCCGTTTCTGTTTAACGCATTGATGCAACATACGGTGTACCCGTTTCTGTTTAACGCATTGATGCACCATACGGAGCACTGATGCGTCAGTGGGGTGCACCCGTTTCTATTTAACGCATTGATGCACCATACGGATCACTGATGCGTCAGTGGCATGCACCTGTTTCTGTTTAATGCATTGACGCACCATACGGATCACTGATGCGTCAGTGGCGTGCACCCGTTTATGTATGTCGAATATCTCCAGCAGATTCAGATTTTCGTAACAGTTGTTCCAAACATAGCAGTATACAGACCACAAGCCTGTTAATGTGTACTTTGGCCAGTCAGTACTGTAGTACATTGGCTCTGTATACATGTAATAGATTAAAACGCTTCTTTGTGTGAGTCTGTGTGTTAATAAACTCTATGTGTGGACATGTGCACTACATTATTTTCTATGCACCTTTGTACATGTACCACTGAAGTGGCACTTACATGTAGGCGGCATGGACTCGCCCTGCCACTGGAAGACACAATATAAATATATACCGGTATATATACATCCTCGGGATTCCTCCTCATATAACTTTGCACCACTGATGTGTGTAAGGGTGAGGTGGTGATTACCTGCTCTATTTGCAAGATGCCCTCTTCTGCGAGGTATTATATTTTGCAAGACATTCTGTTTTTCAAGGCACTTTTGCAAGATGCCCCGCTAGTTTTCGTCTTCCTATGGAGGGACCTAGGACAACCTGATTTCAAGGACCGTCTGTACATGTGCATGTAAATGAAGGCTGCGAGTTGCACCTGGTCCAGATATTATTTATTTTAGCCTTTTCTCTCGTGTTGATGCGAGTCGTCAATTGTTTGGTGTGCAGGCTGAGAAAGACTTGTTTTAAGCACTCGCATTTATTACATGTATGCATATGTATATCTGTGCATGTACCAAAGCTTTCATACCCTGATACTGTGACTTATATATATATATATTATTGATTGAGAGGATTGCGCTGTGATAACCCATCACCAGAAGGATATTGCCCTATTGATATTTGTGGTCCGTTGATTTCGTCCATGACAGACTGCCTTTATTTCCCATTCTGAGAGTTTTTTGACTGTAGAAAGGTGTGGTGAGATTTTTATGGAAGGTAGGCTGATATCCTATTGCAAAAATGGAACTTTCAGCTCCAAGAGTAGTATTTTATGGCATGTATTTACGTCTTAAAACTGTGTATTTTTGGACAACACTGTAGGCCCTTTATTGTACCTGTTGTAGCATCACCTTCAGCTACAAGTCGCGAGGAAGATCAGGTGCTAATCACTTGTGGAATCCCTTTATTGTACCTGTTGTAGCATCACCTTCAGCTACAAGTCGCGAGGAAGATCAGGTGCTAATCACTTGTGGAATCCCGTGCAAAACCCGCAGGTTTCCCCCGTGCACCCAGTTTCCCTCCACGCAATCTTCTTTCCTCCAACCATAAACCTGACTGACATCAAATAAGAAGTCAAAATTTTTTGTTCACCATTCTAATAATGAAATCAAAAATGTGAAATTCTGTTTAAATGAAAGACAATATATGAGGGAATCAGAATGACCAAAACTACCGTTTATATGTGTATCTGATACTCCCAATTTACACACACATGTAGGCATCTACGTTCACATATATACCACTGACTACAGTGTACATGCAGTTTGTCCCATTGTTCATAAAGTCACACTGTCCTCAGTTCACATCTATATCCCTCAAGCATCCCAACAGAAGATGCCAACGTGAACCTACTTTGTGTATGCTTCCCTCAGTGTGGTTATGTATCTCCCAATGTTCACATCTATATCCCTCAAGCATCCCAAAAGAGAATGCCAACGTGAACCTACTTAGTGTATGCTTCCCTCAGTGTGGATATGTATCTCCCAATGTTCACATCTATATCCCTCAAGCATCCCAAAAGAGAATGCCAACGTGAACCTACTTTGTGTATGTTTCCCTCAGTGTGGATATGTATCTCCCAATATTCACATCTATATCCCTCAAGCAAAAGAAGATGCCAACGTGAACCTACTTAGTGTATGCTTCCCTCAGTGTGGTTATGTATCTCCCAATGTTCATATTTGTATCCCTCAAGCATCCCAAAAGAGAATGCCAACTTGAACCTACTTCGTGTATGCTTCCCTCAGTATGGATGTGCAGCCGGCAGTGTTCACTTTTGTACATCTGGGGGCCACTGTGGCCGAGGGAATTAGTGCACCAGCATGGCGTAGTGACCGAGTACCTCCCACCAATGCGGTAGCTCATGCTGGCTTCCTCTCTGGTCGTACATGGGAAGGTCCGCCGGCAGCGTCCTGTTAGTCGTGGGTTTCCCCCAGGCTGTACCCAGGTTCCTCCTGCCATATGCTGGCCGCTGTCGTGTAACTGAAATATTCTTGAATATGGCATAAAACACCAATCAAAGGAATAAATAAATACTGTACCTGTTTCCGTTATTGTCCATATGCACATATATCTGCCCAGAATTCATGATCACATAATTTATTTATTTCAGTAAGTATTTCAGTTGTAAGGCAGCTGCCAGCATTATGGTAGGTGCAAACTGAGCAGAGCGCGGGGGAAGACCCATGACCTCTGGAAATTGTCACACAGTGCTTACATTTTTGTATATATCCCTGCTGAACATATATCTGGGTATCCCACAATACCTGCATTTACATGTATGTATCCTCTACTGTCCATTCATACACATATGCATGTATCTCCTCCAGTGTTCGTGTATCTCCTCCAGTGTTTATTCCCCCCCCCCATCCGTGTTTACATATCTCACCCAGTGTTTAGCTCAGAAGAAAATACAGAGAGGTGTAGTGTCCATTTTACCCTCAAGTTTTCAACTGAGGCATGACTTTGTATTCATGTACATGTCTATATCTGTTTGCGTGTGTTGCAGGGACGGGAGAGTCCGGAAAGAGCACATTTATCAAGCAGATGCGAATCATCCACGGCTCTGGCTACTCTGACGAAGACAAGAGGAGCTTCATCAAACTCGTCTATCAGAATATATTCATGGCCATGCATGCCATGATCCGTGCGATGGACACACTCAAAATAGAATACAAAGACCCATCCAATCAGGTAAATCAGATCAGGTTGTCGTGGTTTCGGCAAATGTGGATTCTAGTTGGTTTTCCCTCTGGAAAGGTTCTGCTTAGTTTCCTCATCCAGATTTTGTATGGAAAGATTCTGGTTTTCCCTCGGGGTTCTTTCTCGGCTTGCCCTACAGATTCTACCGGAGTTGTCCCCAATGATAGTGACTAGGTTTCCCTCTTATAGATTCTGCTCCAATTTCCCTCTACATGTACCTCCCCCTCCCTGGTTTTTCCCTGTAGATTCTGACTGAGATTTCCCCTGCAGATATTGACAGGGTTTCCCCCAAAGATTTTGACCAGGTTTTCCCGTATAAATTCTGGCTGCTTGCAGGTTTTTTGCTCTGTCTCCGCATAGCTTCTGCTGGGTTTCCAGCAATTTCCCCAACAGGTGTGGAGCATTAACTTTCACGTATGAATTTCCCTTTGGATCCCATTGTGCGTTCCCAGTGGGTTCTGATTGATTTACCACTATGGATTTTGAATGGCTTCCCCCTACAGGTTTTTTTACGGCTTCCCCCTACAGGTTTTTTGACGGTTTCCCCCTACAGGTCTTGCTCCTTTTCTTTTATGCAATCTGCATGTTTCCCCAATGGATTCTTCTTGATTTACCCTTTTCGTAGTGCTCGGTTTCCTCCTGTAACGCAAACGTCTGTCAGATATGTAAAATATTCCTTGAGTAGTGCATTAAACACTGATGAGTAGAACACGCTTCAGTTCTGTCACCAGCATGGACAGAAAATTTGCAATATTCTCTTCCCTCCTCTAACCTTGGGCCCTGATATCAAAAGCAGACCAGTGGAAAGTAGACATTACCCAAATCGACAACAAATTCAACCAGAGATTAGTGCACATTTTGGCATATTTAAGGGGATGTCATCTGATCTGGACAGGCTGTTTGATAAGTTCTTCGAAGTTAAAAGATACCGCTAGCTGCATATTGTAATTTGTAATCTAAATTTATACTTCACTGGTCAAATTTGTTACTGGTGGAATTTGTCGAAGATTTAGTGTAAGTCTATTCAGGCGGGAAAAGTCCTTCAGTTACCTGCCAACTGATATTCTGACCACTGGTTTAAATTGGCCACCACCCATAAATCTGTGTGCCCTGGTACAATACAAGTAAAATCTGTGTGTAAAAAGGTTAAAATCTATCATGTAATCTATGCACAGAGGAGTTTATGTTGATCAGTTGTCATTGATATTATTGTCGTTGTCATTGCAGGAACATGCAAATGGTGTGAAGCAGATAGACTATGAGACAGTCACGACCTTTGACCCCCAGCAGGTCACAGCCATCAAGAGTCTGTGGGCAGACTCGGGCATACAAGAGTGCTACGATCGGCGGCGGGAGTACCAGCTCACCGACTCAGCCAAATAGTACGTACCCAAACAAAAAAACAAATGGAATTTCCTGTCATTTTACTCACACCTCTCCCAAATAATTCTGTTTTGGTAGTAAATTAACTTAGTCCTTTGCCAAATTCTGAAAGTTGTATTGTTATACAAGAGTGCCACGAGCGGCAGTGGGATTAACAGCTCACCGACTAGTAATGGTAGTAAATAATACGTGTGGAAAAAACAAATAGAATTTTCTGTCATTTTACCACCTCTCCTGTCCCAGTAAATCTTTTTTGCGAGTCATTAAGTACTGTATTTCATCCCTTGCCCAATTCTAAAAGTTACATTGTTATAAAGGGGCTTTGTTTTGAAAAATAGAATGTTACACTTGCGGAAAAACTAGTCTTTTGCCCAGTTCTAAAACTTATGTTGTTATAAAGGTTTCTATTTAGGTTTGTTGTAAGGTAGAATTATACACTATTGGAAAAATGCTTTAGTAAAAAAGTAATATTGTATGACTTAATTTGTATGACTAAAAGTGCACTTTTCAGTGTGAAGGTGTTGTGTTTTGATCTGCAAAGATAATCTACCTCTAAGCGCAGAGTTTTAATCTTATCCTTGATTTTCAGTGACAGCTGTTGAAATGTGCACAGTCCATGTTACAATCACGATAATCAAAACAGAAGTGAAAGTTGTGAAATTCAGTTGTGCTGGGCTCAGGATCCAGATGTATGGCCTAATTTCTATCAAGGGATAGTGTGTAATGCATTCACTGTATGCTAGTAACAACTTTAGTTGCATTTCACCTACTGCTGCTGTTGTTGTGATGGTAGTTGAAATAAACTTATGCTGTTGTTGGTTTGCTTTCACTTTCAGTTACCTGGACAGTGTAGATCGGATAGCTAGTAGCAACTATTTACCCACACTACAGGACATTTTACGTGTGAGAGTCCCCACCACCGGCATCATAGAATACCCATTTGATCTGGATAGCATAATATTTCGGTAGGTATAGATCTATACATTACATTACTTTTAACAATTTACTTTTAACATTGCTGTTATGGTATTTTGGTCGTGATATGGCAATAATTGTGTTGTCGTGGTGATAAACCATAGGCATTCATTCTTGCTCGTTTGACTTTAAGGTTCGACACTGACCACTGCCCAATTGTCCGAGATCGGTCAACATCATATTTGGCAGAAAATATTTCAGACCTAACTTGTCAACATTGATCAGTGCCTAACTGTTCATGACAGGTCAATGTCAAATTCGAGCAGGAAATTTTTGACTTGACATTTAAATTGGATTGTGCCTGTCTCAGTTATTCAGAATATCAAATTATTGCTCTGAAATACATGTACCAAGCATACACATTGTACAAAATATGAAGCTACATGTTAGGTGAGGATAAAGATGAACAGAGGACACAATCAACGGTGATAGGAATCCTGTATTACCAGAATATAATCTTCACCACACTTGACTGCACACGGAAAAAAATTAAAAGTCTCTAAAATTCTACTGAGTGTTTTATGAAGAGGGAACAACATTTAGTGACGGATCTCTACAGTTTATGTCATGGCAGTTACGTTTTGACATAACTTACATCCTGTTTGTAAAACCGAACCCAACATGACCAGAATTTGGCCATCTCCGATAGCAGCCAATCAGCATTGGTTTTCTTTCCTTTTAAACAGTTCGAAATTTTGATGTGGCATACATAAACGTAGCTATATGTTGAAATCAAGTAGTCTCATTTGAATTCTTTCGATATTTTCCATACATATCCACAATGCTGATTTTATCAGAAAAGGGTTTCTCAAACGACGGACAACCGTGGCTAAACGTACGTGTATGGTTGTGCACTTTTAAAGTGTCACGTCTGAACATGTTCCTCAGTCGTGTCTCATTCAGGTGCTACAGTGACTGGTTAGTGTGGCCACCTGTCTGCTCGTGTGTACGGTTGTCCGTCCAGACTTTCCATACTGACTGACAACTCACGGTAGATCCTTCTCGCCTGTGAATAGCCTTATTTACAATGAAAATATTGCAGAAAAAAGCCTGGGCCTCAGTCTGAGGGCGAAGTTTTTGTATTCTGGTTTGTAAAACATGCAGTTTTCAAGAGCAGCTTAAAATGCAATATTGTTATCAACAACAACTCGCAACAGTGTATCAGAAACCTGGCTTTTGCTAACAAAGCCTTGTGATGAACTGATAACGCAATTTTTCCATGCAATTGCAAAACGAAGCAAGTTTCGTTCGAATTTTTTAATGACCAACATTTTTACTTGCCTGTATAAAGCACATAAGAGCTAATAAAAAAGCCTCTAGTTATAGTTGGCTAAAAGGGGAATAGCTGGAAGATTGTTGAAAAATATTCTAATTTTCCAAATTTGGAAAATTGAGCAGTATTGAGAAGTTCTGTTTGCTTGTCAATTCTTTGTTTTTCCCAGAATTTGGGTCAAAATCATATTTAATATCATGCAACACAGTTGCTTTGCTGTAGTGTACACAAGAATGTAGAAAGGTTGAATGAAGTCATATCAAGCAACCACTCATAAGGCGTTGATAGTTGGTGCTGGCTGTGCATCGATATTGTCACTAAGGGAAGTAATGCTAAGAAGCTGTTGTATTATTTGGACTGAACAGGAGTTATTTCCCTTGTTTTTCACTGGCGACACCAAGCTAAGACCTACAATTGAGACTTCAATGAACTGCTTGTTATTCATATTAAACTTCACCAGCATGTATTCCTTAGCTGGCCAATGAACTGTCTCGTTTCAGAATGGTTGATGTTGGAGGGCAGAGGTCGGAGCGTCGCAAATGGATCCACTGTTTTGAAAATGTTACGTCCATCATGTTTTTAGTCGCCTTAAGTGAATATGACCAGGTACTGGTCGAGTCGGATAATGAGGTGAGTACTGGCAAGGGAGGTAACTTTGTGATCTTGGGCAAACATATTTTATTTCATCTTCATGCCCCATTCTAGGTCACAAGATCTGTGTGGAGTAGCTGTGTTGCTATAGTCATGGGAAAGAAAAAGTCTAAATATTCAGTGATAAATGTCCCAGTCATGAATTGTCGTTTTAAAGGGTATCAGTTTTCATGAAAAGTGTCTTTTAACGTTTTTAGAGAAACTTTCTGAAAGAGTTATGAGTTCCTTATTTTCAGACTACATGCACATATACGAATGGTATCATGACATGCTATGTTATGCCAGTGTGTTGCGTGGGTATGCGGTTTGATGTTTTGTTGAAGATTAATATTTTCATAAACCCGAAGGGAAATATGGTTATTTGAGATGAAATATCAGGGCGAATACCATCGACACACGCTCTAGTATAACGAATTTATCACAGTTAAGGGCATTCCAGACGACTTTTGTTGAATTAATATGGGTACTTCAGCCAAAACACGCCACGCTTTCACGGATGCTTTGCGTCCGTACTTGGGGATAAACGTCTTTCCTTCTGGTCACCCACTAATTGCGGAAATTGTATTTTTTGTGTCCCATTTTTGTTGTATTTTGGGGGTTGGCTCTCCTATTCACTGTTATCCTGGAGACACAACAACCTTGAATTGAATTCATCCATGTATTATTTTGAAAACACCCCTATAGACAGAGTGGTGTGACCACATTGTCCATGCTACAAATTACTGGACCTAGGTGTCTTGGGTCGTACCAGTTTCATCCAAGAGGTGGTCTTAAAAATGTAAGGCACCTACTGTAAATCTTCAACCTTTTCAATCAATAAAGCAATTTTTATAGGCTAATTTATGCATACAGGTGTTGTAAAAATGAAGCCATAAATGGTCTGTTTGTGTCATCACAAGTGTAAGCTTCATAAAACAGCAAGAATTATTTCTCTAGACCCTACAGTTCTCCGAGAAAATATTGAAATATTGCTTCCAGTGGCAGATGAAAAGGTTTAAGAATTAGGGTATTTGCATACTTGTAATGTGCCTTGGTGGGCATTTGTTGGAGTTGCCGCAGTACTTCTCTTTGTGAATCCTGTTAGTTCTAGGAAACAGAAAGTCACAGGTGGTGTGTCATTCTATATACTGCTTTAATCACTTACCTTGGCTCACATTCTGGTTTTTCAGAACCGAATGGAGGAGTCGAAAGCCCTGTTCAGAACTATCATAACCTATCCCTGGTTCCAAAACTCATCTGTCATCCTGTTCCTCAACAAGAAGGATCTTCTTGAGGAGAAAATTATGCACTCTCATCTTGTAGATTACTTTCCTGAATTTGATGGTAAGTGATTCCCGTGTTTGCTAACTTTATCTTATTCGATGTTTATTTTCTCCTGTTTGATGTTTCTGTTTCTCATGGTTCATGATAAGTTTTTCACATGTTTGATAGTAGATTGTTCCCATGGTTGGTGATAAATGGTTTTCTGTCATATTTGATTTCTCTCATATTTGAGTCGTTTCCACATTTGATGGTAAGTTTTCTCTCATATTTGAGTCGTTTCCACATTTGATGGTAAGTTTTCTCTCATATTTGAGTCGTTTTCACCTTTGATGGTAAGTTTTCTCTCATATTTGAGTCATTTCCACCTTTCATGGTACGATTTCTCTTATATTTGAGTCGTTTTCACCTTTGATGGTACGATTTCTCTTATATTTGAGTCAATTCCACACTTAATGGTGAGTTTTTCTCGCTTTTGCAGTTGCAGTTTTGTTTTTCTCAGAATTCCTTAATCTGATTCATAATTTTTTTTTTTTTTTTTTTTTTTTCTTGAAAGTGATAGTGCTTTGACAGTTGGTATTTCAGACATTTCCTCAGTTTGACTTTGGCTGTTTCCTGAATTTCAGAGTAACTTTTTCTTCTGTGTTCTAAATTTTATGGTATATGAATATAGTAAAGCACAGACATTGGAACAGAAAATAATTCATTCTTTCCGTGATAATTGTGATATGTGGTTGAACTAAGATTTATATAGGCAGCCACATGGAACTTGAAAGTGCTGGCCAGACACCCATGCACTCTCGACATTTTTGTAGGTAGTATGTATGAAGTGCGCACTTTGTCTTAGAATATTGTGATATAGTCTAGCTACTGTTTGCAATCTTCATTTTAAATGGGGTTTGATGTGCATTCCCTTGGAAATGAGCTTGTGTCTTGTCATTGGATTGATGACGGCAAACTTAAGGGTGCACCGTAGTAAACTGGACTGACTGATGAATTTTGTTTTAACTCCCATTACAGGTACCAAAAAGGATGCGCAGGCAGCCCGGGAATTCATTTTGAGAATGTTCGTGGATTTGAACCCTGACCCAGACAAGATCATATACTCTCACTTCACCTGTGCCACAGGTAAGTTGTGGTAACCTTCTGGATGTTACGCTGTAACCAGGCCTCGACATAAGAGGTGATCTAACTGGCCGATCGCCGATCGATCTCCTACATGTAACTTCAGGGGAATGAATTTTCCATCAACATGTAAACTCCAGGGGAACGATAATTTCACGTGTTGGCAAGTACAGTGTCCTTTCAGTAGGTCGCAAATAGCTAAATTTATTTTACTTACAGGAAAATCTGCACAAACCTTATGTTGGCTTAAATAGAAAAAAAACTGATCACAGATTTCAGTAAAATGAAAATGGCTGCTTGCGTCGGTGAACGTAGACTACTTATATTTAATGTGACCTATGATTGGCTCGGCGAAAATTGCATGACCAATGAAATGTGTCGTTTCATAATCCCAAATAAACGTTCACACCTCTGAGGAGTTTGTGGACCCACATGGTTTTTGATTGACGCTATTACCATGTTAAAATCAATCAAAGAATATTGTTAGAATCAATACATGTATATGACAATTATCTGTATGAGTTTTCTTTCAAACACGATCAATCCTGATTCTTAAAATGAAGAAAGCATATAGCTTGTACATTGGGGCCCATTATCTTTACACGGCAACGTGAACATATGTACCATGAAATACAGACATTAATGCATGACCTGTCTGGAGTCAGAACGTAAAGCTAATATATTGGGTGATGTTCCCTGGGAATCCAGGAAAGTCGCCAAAGAGAAAGCACAATACAAGTTCAGATGAACTATGTGAGCTTAAGGCAATCACGTATGGGGATCGATTGATCCTGTTGACCTCTGGGGGGGGGGGGGGATCAGAATTTTGATCTTGAAAACCCAGGAGAACGATTTTCCGATCCCCTCGTTCATCCTTATGTGGAGGCCTGTGTAACCCAGGGTGTGATCCAACAGCGTCTGTGTCTGTTCCTCTGTCATGCTTTGGTGTCCATAAATGCATTCAGCGTGGGATGTAAGTAGAGTTTTCTAGAGGTGTTGAAAACTGGAAAAGCAATGGAAAGAGCAAGAGGGCACTGAAGGCATTAAGGGTCTGTTGGCAGCGTACAGAAGGCCAAGGGCTTTTCCCGGGCTCTGCCTCTTTTCCTCCCACTATAATGCTGGCTGTCGAACAGAAGTGAAATATTCTTGCGTATGACGTAAAACCGTTACCAAAGGAAGAAATGAAAAGTTCTTGAAATTCCTTGGTCCTTGCTGGAAGGCTTTCCCAAGGCACGCAGCCCTGTTTCCTCTCAGTCTAATAAAATATATAAATAAATTTGATAAATAAGTGCTGGTCTGGAAAAGAAAAAAGAAAAACCGCAATAGTTGCGTTGAATCTTTGGGAGAAAATCGTGAATGTGTGTGTTGCAAAACTGTCCTGCCTCTCTCTGTTTCCTGGCTGCCTAATAAAATAAATAAATGAGTGCTGGTCTGGAACAAAAAAAAGAGAAAGAAATAAAAACCAATTGTACAGCTGAAACTGCTGGAGAAGGTCTCGAATGTGGGAATTGTAAAAACTGTCTTGTTCTTGCATTTTCAGACACGGAGAATATTCGATTTGTCTTCGCAGCAGTGAAGGACACCATCTTGCAGCTGAATCTCAAGGAGTACAATTTAGTGTGAGATGGCAGAGGATCGTGGGTGGATGTCACCCTTCTAGACCCTCACCTCTTTGGCATCGTGTCGCAGGCGGGGAGCCCGCTACCTGGCAGGACAAGTTACCTCCCCTTGGCAATCCCGACACTTGTGTACTTGTGTATAAAAAAACAAACAAGACGGACAATTGTTAACCTAAAGAAGAAAAAAAAAAAGACGCCGAAGTGTTGTTTTTTTTTTTTTCTTCCCTGATAAATTATAAGAGAAACACAAGTTTGGTAAGCATTTACAAATACAACAACAACAACACACACACACACACACACACATACACACACACATCTTGCAAGAGGCAGAGACCAATCTTGATGATGCTCGTAAAACATTCGGAACCCCTCCCCAGTTTTGTCGACAATTCTGTGTGGTTACCATGGTAACCGTGCCGTGCCCAGCCCGCTGGTGTGGGGCGGCCACGTATTTTGGCTGTGTTTTGACTATCTTGAGCCGGCGACAGGACGTCTTAAGCAAGAAAGGGGAGGCAACCCCTCTCAATCACAAACTGTGTGGAGACCACTGTCATGTTCGGGTTCCTCTTTTTTTTTCTTTTTTTTTTTTTTTTAATCTTTTTTTTTATGTCATTGGTAACCACCATATGTGCATACGTCTGTAATTTGGGGCGGTCTCTGAAAGCGACGATGTGTGCCGAGCATTACCATGGCTCTCTGTGCCCCTCCCCCTCCCCGTTGGGGGTAGTGCCTGTTTGTTTTGTCTCACTGACGGCGACCAGCCTCTCACAGCTGCACAGTGTAATAACATGTCTAGTAGGAGCTATTTCATGTGATGTCCTTCTGTTTTGTTTTTTTTTTTTGTTCTTTTTTGGTTTCAATGTGCGTGGTGTTTTTTTTTTTTTTTTTCTTTTTTCTTTTTTTTTGGTGATCAGACAGTCAATTGGAAATGACGGCGAGATGATTTTAGTTGACTGGCCCTCCATCCCCGTCAGGGGGTGTCATGGTGTTCAAAGCGATTCAGCAAGACTAGAGGGAAGCGCAGTGTCCATGACAACAGGGTCCCTCCCCTTGGCACTGTGTGTTGTGTGTATAGTTGTGGGTGTGGCAGCAAAGGGAGACAATCCCAGGTGAACCTGGCAAAGGTACATGTGGTTATTCAAAATTGACAACCACTGTCCCAGTATAGTAGACACAACTTCTCTACTCCATACAGATTTTTTTGTGCGATTTTTTTTTTTTCCCCTCTCGCTTTTTTTTCTTAAAAGGTCATGTTGGATTTGATTGTGTAAATTAATTTTTTTTTTTTTATTTTCTATTTTTATCTGTGCAATGAACTTATACAAGTGTGACCGTGATCATTGTAGGTGTTTTGCGTCGTCATGTCAACGCTAGGCTCCGCCCCCTCTCAGCCTTGGCTTTCCCCTCCCTGGTCGGAAAGCTTCGTTTTATCCGTGCTTGACTGTTGTACAAGTAGTAAGCCTGGAAAGATTAGCGAGGCTATTCGTCATGGTGCCGCTGCAAATAAAGCCGTCATATGTAATCGGACTGACCTTGAACAGATGACCTTCAGCATCCGACCTTGACCTTCGTCATGTGTCATGCACCTCTCCCAACATGGGGCACCACTCAAACTGAACAATATGATACAAAATGGAAAAACTAACAAAAAAATGAGATGTGTATGTTAATTATTATTATTATTATTATGTATGGAAACTGTTTTTTATTTCGTTTTTTTTTTATTAAATTTTTTTTTATTTTACAGTGAGTAAAAGATTCATAACATGAAATGCTAGAGTTAATAGCAATGAAATAACAATAATAAAACAAGTAATGATGATGATGATCATAATAGTAGCCGTATCTGATGCTGCCTGCATTTTAATGTATTGCTTTGAGCGTCCTGTCTGTTACAAGCTGTGAGTGATGTCTGGGGGGAACGTGACAGAGTTTTGACGGAGTTGTCTCCTCCTCTTTGTAAACCAGACAGATTTGCTGGGGTACTTTTGGGGGGGGGGGAGGGAAAGCTGACTGCGGATTTGGGGCCTCCTTCCCTGAGACTGTACCTGGATCTGCCTGTATATGCACCTCAACAAACTGTAGTCATTTTGCTCATATATAAATTTACTATTTGGGGTCAGTTGTTCAGCGTAGCCCATATTAAATTTGCGCATGTGTGCGAGTCGACAAAGTGGTGTGCGAGTGTGAGCATGCGTGTGTGTTAGTTGCATAGGTTGGCCTATAGGATGGGAGTTGATCACTTTTAAACCCCCTCCCACACCCCCCATCCCTCGACATGCACCTGGTTGTAAATTACCTCCCCTTGTCCAGGTGTTATGTCGGAGAAGTTTGTACAGGTGAGCGTGTGTTGTACAAATCATAACCCATCAGGGGGTCAATATACACAAGTAGCATTTTATTAACATGGTTTTCGCACAGAGCGATGAATTGTCAAATCTGTCAATCACTTTTTTGTACAGCCATTTTAAACCTACGCTTTATGTCTGTCAGTCACAACGTATGTCATTCATTTGTTTTTGTTTTTTTTCTTTTCATTAATATATTTTTTTTGTATTCTTTCTCATGCCTTAGTCAGTATTGTGCAAACCCTGTAAATGGAGTGACATGATTATCTCCCTTTGACCAGACACTGATGACAGTTGGATTGTTTTGTGTTCTGCCTGCACTCTGGAAATACTCCTCCTCTTTTACTGCAATTGATTGTATTGTTGATTTTGATCACGACACAGAATTTTCTGGGTGTCTAATGACAAGTTGATCAAATGACCTTGAATTAGAAGTATTAAGGTCTACAGCTTTTTTTGTAATTTAATTTTTTTTTATACCTCGAGTGGTAAACTACCCAAAAGCTTTAAAAAAAGAAAAATGAAGCAAAATGTTGTCTAAGCAACTTGGTTAAATTGCTCTGAAATTGCCGCTACTCTCACTGAAATTGTCTTTGTATTTCTGTTGGCCAAAACTCCCTGTGTCAGGGCTGTTAACTCTAGGACGAGCAGTAACTCTGCAAGGCGCCTGTGTGAACAAGTCTGAAAAAGGTGTCGCATCAAGAAATAACAAGAACACAAGAAAGACCATGTTGAGAGGTTTCATTGAAGGTCACAATTTTGCTTTAGAAAAACGAATGCAAGTTACTATGAAAGCTGTTTTTTGTTTTTTTTCTTTCTTTTTAACCTTATTGTGTGAATGTATCCCAGTTGAAGTATGGATAGAACAACCCGATCCACAGCTTCAGCAATTCCTGTCCCTGTCCCCTCTACGTTTGGTAGTCTAATCACGTCTGTCTGACCTTTGACCTCTATTGTGAATGCTCAGCCCGTGAAAGGTACTACAGGGACCAAGGCATGACTGCGCAAATTGCACTAACTCAAAACACATTAAAACACCAGCGAAGCTTTTGTTTTCCTTTTACGCAATCTTCACAATCTCACCCCTCATCGTTTTTCATTTTGGCATGTCTGTATTAGAGGCTGTTGTTGGAATATTTCATCTGTACCTTGTTATACTCAGCACACATCCCTTTCACAATGATTTCTCACAACTTTCGCGACCGGCTTGCCATTTCTACGAATGAACTCCCCAGTGTCACTTTTGTAGTACAGTTATTGAAAGCTCTGTCACTTGTTGTGGTGCGATAATTTTTACAAACAGTCTACAGGAAAATTATTTTTGCTGAACTTCGAAGAAATGATTATCAATTTCAGCAGAGGTGTACCTTTCAATACAATGTGGAACTTATTTGGAAATTGACAAATACAATACAGCGAGAACAGATGGCTTCATCTGTCGCCTTTCGTGGTTACAATCATCGTAGTTTTCACATTCGGAACTAGTGCTGTGCTGTCTGCTGATTTGTTTACTGTAGCAGGCTACAGGGTTTCTGTTTGTAAGCAAAAATTTTTGAGCACGACATTTTAATAACAAATCACGCAATCTTTTCTAAATGCCTGAATCCTCTAGCACCACCTTCCTCCACTACCTCTCTGCCATCATTTTCCACCTTATTTCATATTTTCTTGTATTCATCGCTGTGCTTTCTATGTTCGTACAGCAGATCCTTGTCAGAACTTTAAGGCTGCTTTAAACAGAATGTCATCAGAACTGTGTTTAAACAGTGCCAATGTCTGGACAATGCACTAATTTTTAAAAAAGTACTCTAGGTTGACTTTATTACACTGGCTTGCTGTTGTACACTATACCAGAGTAGAAGCCTTTTCTTCCATTCTGGAAAATACCTGCAAGTGGTTTACTTGAATTACTGACTGCATTAATTGGCTAGAAATAACTTGCATTTGTTCATTTCCCAGATGTTTTTGTTAAGCTCACTATCCATTCACTTTCCTTTGTTCATCCTCCTGTTGTCTTCATTATCCGGTTGCTTTCCTTTGTTCACAATGGAGAGACAAACTCTCTGTGATTCACCCAATGATCACACACCTATCTGTATCTGGCTTGTTTTTTTTAAAATTTTTTTGGTTGTCATTCATAAGTGGCAATACTTTGTGGCTGCTCATGGTTTGATGTTCACCCTCAATGTGATTGCCCCACCTCCAACTGGAGCGATATGTGGAAATAAGGTAAATGAAAACTAAAACAAAAAAAAAAAAAACAAAAAAAAAAAATAAACTACAAACGGCGACTCGCAAATTTTATGACTTGTGAAAACCATAGTAATTTATATATATACATACATATATATATACATACATATATATATATATATTTTGTGTTGAACTGTGTATGCTAGTCTGTCTGTTGAGCCCCTTGGACAGTGGACAAACAAATCATCCTTTAGGAAGCTTGACAAGTGTACATAAAGAGGCGAGCCTGTTGCTACGTTAACCAGGCTGACCCCCCCCCCTCCCATATCGCTGGGCCTTAGGGAGACCCTGTAAACTGTTTTTCCGTCAGAGAACCCTTCCTCCTTCCCTCATCAGAACTGTGTTCCCTATTCGCTGAGCCCTACCCCCTTCCCCATCGCCTCGCCCCGCCTCCTGCATCTGCTGTGTTTTTATACTGCTCTCCCCTGTGGCCATGGGCCAAGCCGGAGCCAATCAGATATTGCCTGCATTGTTCTTGTGTTCTGGCAGTACCGATGGGGCGTGCCTCTCAACAACCCTCATCTACAGACCATGCTGCATTGTGGACAAGGGAGGTAATCGTCGGTTTTGATAAAGTTCAACAAAAATGAATCCGAAGAGGCTGGATATGTGAAATGGAGAACTGGTCTCGATGCAATGCAGTCAGATGGAAATGTTTGTTCAGGAGAAGACAACTCCATCAAGTGTATACCTACCAATATGTGCACCAGGAACTGTTTTTGACGTTTTAGTTTCTACTCGTTGCTATTGCTTGGCTTGCAGTCTGGTTATCTTGTGGACCTCGCCTCTGCCCGGTTTTCAATTCAAGGCCAAGACGTCTTTTTATGTGACTGGGAGTTGAAAATAGAAATCTTCAAGCATTTTTTTTTCATACGTCCGGAGGTCAAAACGAAGCTAATGACGTGGCTTTGAGCTGACCCAGTTTTCCTGACTTCTGTTCTGAAGCTTCATGAGCAAGGTGAAGGTCAAACAGCCTGTCGACCTTGACCGGAACACGTTTTCCTGTGCATGGACAGCGTATAATTTGGCACGCTGCCAACAGTTCTAGTTCAGGGAGGAATGACAATTCGTGAATGTGTGGTACTGCGAGTATTGCCCAATCTTCATACCATGTGTTAGTTTTCTTGTTTTTTTTTTTTTTCATTTATTGTTTTTGATTTGTTTCATTCATTTTTTAAAAATATTATGTAGACATGGACTTTTGACAACACAATACTGATGGTATAGAGATGTTTCTTATGTTGCAATTGTTTTGTTTTGTGTCTGTTTTAATTTTATTTTTTGTTCTTTTTTTTTTTTGGTCATAATATTATTGAATTCCATGCATAATTATATGTTAAGCGTGATATTTGGATGTTGATACAGTATGTATCTGCCGTTTCTAGCCCAGCTCAGCTCAGTTTTATCCATTGCCCACGAACCCTTAACCCTGCCCAGTCTGTGACATCATGCCCCACAACAATGAAACTGCAGAGAATAAAGAAAATCAACAAAAAATCATCACAAGTTAACTATCACAGCATGTACAACAGTGTCGAGCGTCACCAGTGGGTTGTCAGTTGTCAGACATTTTGTGAGGAAACTTCAAGATCAGTGCTGGTTGCTGTAACCTGTAAATTGATTGGCTAAAAAACAAGTGTGTATGACGAATCAAATTAAAAACAATCAGCATGGTTCTAGGACTTAGTGATTACTGTAATGGAGAAGACTGTAATCTTCTAGAAGTGTTCAAGACCTCTGAATTTGCACTAGCTTAGTGTTTGTTGTTGTACAAATGTTGGTTTGATTCAAGGCACTTGCAGTTGCATTTACCTAGTGCTAGGTTCCTGCATAGACATCGGTTTGATTCAAGGCACTTGCA
Source organism: Acanthopleura granulata (assembly GCA_016165875.1). Taxonomy (NCBI): domain Eukaryota; kingdom Metazoa; phylum Mollusca; class Polyplacophora; order Chitonida; family Chitonidae; genus Acanthopleura; species Acanthopleura granulata. The sequence goes on along the minus strand of JABBOT010000006.1, from coordinate 2,994,610 downwards.
GTTGTATTGACCTGTCTCTCGGTTCTTGCATAGGCATTGGCTTGATTCAAGGCTCTTGCGGTTGAAATGATCAGGCTCAAGATCCCTGCATAGGCATTGGTTTGATTCAAGGCACTTGCAGTTGTATTGACCTCTCTCGCGGTTCTTGTATAGGCATTGGCTTGATTCAAGGCCACTGCAGTTGCAGTGACCTTGCTCTAGGTTCTTGCAGTTGCATCCACTTGGCAATTCTACTTTTAAACGACTCATGGCTGACTTTGGTTTAGACAGAGAAGTTTTTTGGTTCATCACCTTTAGGCTGACCTTGGCAGGAAGAAGGTCAACTCTAGTTTGTAGCCTATGTTTAATTTCAAACAGTGTTATGCCACTTGTTTTATTTGTCCACCTGTCGATGCTGATTTCGTGAGGTGAATGTAGCCACCTGTAAACAGTACAAATCCAGTGCCGACAGTATGCACTTGCACTAGTGTTTATGTTCTGTTATACATGTGCTATATGCACCTTTATTTTTTGGTATAGTTCTACAAGGCATAAAAAAGCATATAACTCATTTACACCAATTTGTACCATAATACTTAATTATTTAAACAGCCAATTTTTTTCTTTTTCTTTTTTTTCTTCGTTTGTTTTTTATTCACAGGTTCGTATTTGTCAGGCCTAGTAACACAAAACTGTACAGTTGTGGTGAAACTTATAATCCCAAGCAAGGGCGACCATACAGGCTGCTTGTGGTTACTCGTGAAGTCTTAGGCAAGTTTTATTTGAATTTGACGTACCTGCCCAGCAGGTGGCCATCAAAGGAAGCAATTTGACAAATGAATTGAAACAAAATATCAGATCATGACGTGATTGTGGTATTGCTCCGTGTTATGTAATAAAAATAACAAGAAAAGTAATCAATGCTTTTGATGCTCATTATCATGAATAGAGAAACAGAATGGCAAGGGAAATGTTAATTTATTTTTCCAGCCTGCAGTGTTGTTTCTGGCATTTTGTTTTTTTTGTGTGTGTGTGTGTGTATGTTGAGTATGGACCTGTTGCATGTAGGTGTTAACTGACTAGTCTGTGAATTGGCTAAACGAAGCTTCAAATATTGTTCTGAAGACTCTGCTGTCAAGTGCATACAAACAGCAGTGCTAATTTTAATTGAACCTTTGAATGACGCGTCCCAAGCCTGCAAATAGGGACATTTTTGAAAACACCCCTTCGTTGAAAGTGATATGACCCAAGGGACCTTTGTCCAGTATGTATAACATGGACAACATGGTCATACTATTTCATCCAAAGGGTTGTTTCCAAAAGTGCTAGGCACCCTTTTGCAGGTTGGCGTCCTGTCTTGGACAGTGCTCTGTTCAGAGAAAATTACAGTTCATCCCGTCACGAACTTGTGTAGAAGATATTTATAAGGCTGAAATTTTCTTTCCAGTTTCGTTGTTTTGTTCTTCTTAACAAACCGTTTATGCGTGACAATTGCCCTAATTTAGGCCTTTTATCTGTAATAATAAATACTGCAGTGTTTTGGAAACTGAAGTAGAAATAAATGAAATAGTGTTTTGGTCGGATTCGGCTCATTTTTGAGCCCGGTGTCATGATAATCTGTGATTCGTGTTTTGAGTGAAGAAATCGGCTACACCAGGTCCAAATTGAACCCAGGAACCTTGAAATTTGAGCTGACGATCAATCACATTAAGCAGACAAGTTTTTATTTTTTTGTCGTTTGTGTTGCAAGTGGCGACGCTCAGCGCCCTCATCATTTACTGTGTAGATTTGAGATCCCTGTTTGTTTAGGCAATCTTTGTTCATCACTGCAAGTAAACTGGCGTTTTTCATCAAATGTTTGAGTCCTGATGAGCTCATTGTTTCTCGGAGTTGTATTTTGAGCCTTGTATGTATTCGGACCAGACCGGGTCGATGTCGGGGGGCCCTCTTGTATATGCTGTGTAGGAAAAAAAAAAAAAAAAGAAAGTCTGGTTTGCTGTCGGTCAGTGCGGCATTAGAGAGCGACTGGCAGGGGGAGACTACTCTGTTGTCCCCTAACCCAATGACTATGTCGTAGCCATGTCTATTTTACCAGTAGTCTAACAACTCCGCTTGATCCAAGGGTTTTCTGTGTCCACTGAAAAATAAAATATTTATTCAAACTTCAGTCCATGATTCATGATTTATATTTCGTGATTATCACGTTAAAACAAGAACAATTATTCTAACCATCTCTCTGGTCCACAGTTAATGGTGGAGTATTGGCCTCAGTTATGGTTACTGTCGATGACAACGGGTTTTGCGTCTTCACTTTTATTAACTTTTAGAACTTAAGGGGCAGTCATGTTCTGCATGAATCTATGACGCCCTCTTTTTATGGTTTCCTCTGGGCTGTGTCGAGACTCCTTTCGGCATGTGTCTGCTCTTCTCCATTCTGTGACTTCTTTCTTCACCAAACCCAGACTGCGTGTCGTCTGCTGTGTGGATCGTTGACATCCTCTTAGCTGTGCTGAGTTCCGTCTTGGCTGTGTTGGGTTTCCTCAGTTTCATGACTGGTTTTTTTCACCAAACCCAGACTGCGTGTCGCCTGCTGTGTGTATCGTTGACATCCTCTTAGCTGTGCTGAGTTCCGTCTTGGCTGTGTTGGGTTTCCTCAGTTTCATGACTGGTTTCATGACTCCACCAAACCCAGATTGCTTGTCCTGTACTGCATTTATAGTTGATGTACTTTCCAACTGGTTTCCTCTTGGCTCTGGCCAAGTTTCATCTGAACTCTGTCTGGCTTCCTACATACTTACCTACTTAATCTGTCTGGTTTCGTCTGCCTACAACCTCTAACATCGTGCGTACTGTATTTATCATTCAAATCCTCTTCAGCTGGTTTCCTCTTGGAAGTGTGTGATTTCCCGCAGACCTCGGTCGCGTTTCTTGTAAGCGCTTGCAGTTTTCCTCTGTAAAATGTCCAGTTTATTCTTGAGCCTGTGGCCGGCACGACGCCGTTGTGTGCAACAGCGTTGAAAATATCAAGGTTTGCACAGAATTGCAGTTGAGTGCATTTGTCCACACGCTCGTGTTCGTGAAAGACATTACATGAACTATATCCCAAAGATAGTCTTAACTGGCGTCCTCATGCTGGCTTCCTCTCCGGTCGTATGTGGGAATGTTTGCCAGCAATCTGCTAATGGGACACGAACCATGGACATTTTCCTAGTTCCATGTCTTTCTCGCGAGCTCGATGGTAATAAGCAGTTGATATATAGCTCTGAGCGGTTCACGTGGTTTGGCATGAAGGTCGTGTTGAGAAATTTGCCCATTATGCAACTTATAGCATGCTTTTAGAAGTGAAAGAAAATATTGTCACATTTGGAAAATTTCGTACTTTTCTCATTCGGGCTCCTCGCGGCTCTGTTTCTTGTTCTTTTTTTTGTTTTAATTTTAAACACCGGGCACCGCCCGAATCCCCGTTGCTGGGATAGAACAGCTCTAGACTTCATGGATAATGGTTCATCATTACTTATTTCAGTGTTTATTAATGAAACTGGTCTCGGCTACATTAACGCCAGAGACCGCAAAACCTTCTTCATTTAGTCATTTCCCCGACGTTACCATTCATGGGGATGTCTCGTTCTCCACGGTTAGTTCTACTTGAATTTCTCAATAGTAACATCTGTGAGAAATTTGGGGAAACCATTTATTTATTTATTTGATTGGTGTTTTACGCTGTACTCAAGAATATTTCACTTATGCGACGGCGGCCAGCAGTATGGAGGAAGGAAAGCGGACAGAACCCGGGGAAAACCCACGACGATCCGCAGGTTGCCGGCAGACCTTCCCACGTAGGCCGGAGAGGAAGCCAGTCTGAGCTGGTCTTGAACTCACAGCGACCGGATTGGTGGGAAGCTTCGGGTCATTGCGATGCGCCAGACCGCTAACCGACTGACGCAGGTTCCCCGTTGGATACACGAACAGATGCAATCAAAGCGCAACTCAGATACATATTTCATTAACGAAAAGCGACGGACATTTTTTTAAATACGTAGTGTGTTATTAACAAAAATACTTACAAGTGTTGTTTTCTCTCATGGCGCCTTAAGCTTAGCCTGTACTGAAATACTGGTAGCGTTTTTAAACATACCGGCAATCGGATCGGTCTGCTACCAGCGGTGATATGTGTCCCAAGCAAGTTGGCAAGCAAATCAAGCAAGCAGGCAAGCAAGCAGGCGAGCAGACATGTATTTGTATAATGGCTATTTGTGAGGACTACAGGCACTCTCGTCTACTCACGTCTTATCTGCGGCGTAATGACCCAGAAGCCTCCCAACTCCCGCTGTGAGTTGAAGTCCAGCTCATGTTGGCTTCCTCTCCGGCCGTACGTGGGAAGGCCTGCCAGCAACCTGCGAGATGGTCTTGAGTTTCCTCGCGAGCTCTGTTCTGTTTCCTTCCAGCATAATGATGGCCTCTGTCGTATAAGTGAAATGTTCTTGAGTACGACGTAAAACACCAATCAAATAAATGAATGAATAAATAAATAAATAGATACATAAATACATAAATAAATAAATATCTGCATGGACTGTCCAAAAATACATTAATTACCTCATTGCTGCAGAGAGACCAGATAAAACTGGAGTAGATGAGGGTTCCTGTGGTGAAAACCAAGGCCAATTTTTCAGTGTAAGGTCAGCCAGGTCACGTCAAAATTTGAAATACTATTTTATACCTTAGTTTTGGTCCATGGAAAATTTAAAATGTTGAAAAACCTCGTAAAGATGATTACATTAAAAATTATCAGGACTGAATTCGAACACGCGACATCATTGATCCAGGGGTTGACATTCGCTGCGCCGGAGTCAGCACCTTTATAATCTACCTTAATTCCCCAGGTCCCCGAGGGCTCGAGAATTGGTTAAGGCGTTGGCCCTTTTCTATTCCAACTTGGCACATAGGATCCTTGGCAGGCTCCAAATCCAGCCCTCAGCGGGCTGGTTCCACGTGGCTTTAAGTCAGGGATTTATATCGGCCACGTGCATGGTGAAGGGCGGTGCAGGGTTAACTCCTCCTCATCAGGTTTCTTCCTCTGTATAAGCCTGACTATAATTCCATAATTCCACGGAAAGGCAATAGGTTATTTTTCAAATTAACGGATTTAACGGAAGATTTTTTTCAGAGTGCTTTACCCTGGGCACCCCGGTTTGCTGGCAATTGTTTGAGTATATGAGTGGAGCTGATCAACAATGAAACAAACAAACAAATAAATAAATAAATAAAATGAAACTGGGATCCTCCTGGAAACTGCGAAGGTGGTTATTAACCTAGGCGACTTTGCATGGGTAATCCGTTTTCCTCCGCTCATGAAACACGACAGTAATTTTATATTTCATTCATTTACTTGATTGGTGTTCTCAGGAATATTTCACTTACAACGACGGCGGTCAGTGTTATGATCCTGGAGTCTCTCACCATTGTGGTCCCTATGAGTTCAAGTCCAGCTCATGCTGGCTTTCTCTTTGGTCGTTCGTGGAAGGTCTGCGGCTCTACCTGGGTTCATCCCACCATATGGCTGGCCGCCACCGTATAAGTAAGATATATTGTTGAGTACGACGTAAAACAAAATCAAATAAATAAATAAATATAGAGCGACTTGTGTCCTTATATATTTATGCACACATTCGTGTGTTACACAAATGGGAAATGTTGCATGTGTGCTTATTTGATGACACTTTATATGGAAACTGGATTTTAATAGTCGTTCTCACACATTGGCTAAGAGCTAAATAGGTCCATACCCCGATGCATTTATACCACTGAAATCTGTATTCACAGTATTTTGAGAACTAACTTAAAAATCCATTAAACTGACTAGAATGACATTAACGTTGTTCATCAGAGACGAATTCTCAGAAAATAATTACCATAGACAACTGTATATACGGGACATTCTGATGAAGAAATTGATGTAATGTCACTGAGATTTAGTCCGAAAAGGCCATGGTATATTATCTTATGTTGTAGATGCTTAATTTATGGAGGAGTAAAAATTCTTATAAAAGAAAATAATTTAGTTTCTTTTAGATAGATTTGCCTAACTCTTTGGATGACATTGACTTCGTCAGGTCGGTCCTATTCATCAGTAATACACCCTTTATCAACCATATTTAAACACTACAAATTTAAATCTAAACACGTTTATGTTAAAGTCTTTCCAAGCCAGAATCTGACATGCAGTTTCTTAGAAAATACTTTGAAAAGCCGCACTCGTCTGTAAACTCACATACAACTCTGGTTAAAAAAACTGTTACGCACAAACTACATTTATTTCAAAGCATCGATAAAAAATACACAAAACTTTCTTTCACAACCCACCGCAGTGGAGACTTGCTTAAACACAGAGCAGTACAGGCTCTACAGTATACTTTAGGGGAAAAAAGCACCGCAAAGTTCTCCTACTCGCATAAGTAAACTGGGTAATGTATGTGCATGTGGAATTTGCTACCTGTCCTAGAATGTTTGTTCTTATAATTGCAGAGGTTTTGCTTGGTGTCATCCACAAAATGTATATTGGTCAGGGTTAAAGGGCTCTAGCGGGCACGTATGTAATCCATCGAGATTTCACAACGAAAAGGAACGAGTGACCGTTAACTCCAACAGCTGGGGTTCACCGCATGGAGCCTCAAGCCAAATCAAGTGAAACCGCTATTCTGGTTATCCAAAACAGGGTATGTATATATACATACACACATAAACAGCCAAGGTTACATGTTCTTACATGCACTAGACTGTTTAGGGTAAATCAGAACCGATTTCGAGACGGATAGACCCCCCCCCCCCCGCCATCTGGGTGTACAGTTTTACAAGCGATCTCTCCCCACCTTTCCTGTAGACCTGCCAGTGACGCGAGCAAGGGCGCATGGGTGTGGCAGTGGACGACGTCTGACGGGTGTCTTCGGTGAAATCAACAGCCGGCGTCTGTTAAGAGAAGGTAGGTATATGTCAATGCGCGTGTGTGGACAAGTGTATATATGTGTAAAGTGAAAACTTAGTGTGACCCAGTGTGTGGCATAATTCAGTGCTTTGAGCGGACGCGTTAGACACCACATAGATAGTTAGGACCAACCGGGCTGTGTACACGTAAGTATACGGTACAGTAAGTTTGAGGTTTGAGGTACTACCATACGCGTATAGGTTAGTAACCACGGCGAGGTTTACTCCATTTCTTTCCAGCCTGGTTGACAGATTGCTGACTGATTGCGTGACTTAATCATTGGTGTTTGACGACCTGCACAAGAATATTTCACCAGGTTATAGATTACGCACACAACGGCGGCCAGTTTGTGGACAGTATGGAAACTGACTGTGCATAGCGGTGGAGTACACAGTAAAATGCTACCCCTATGGCCATTGAGTCTGCCTATTATCGAATAAAGGACACTGAACTTTTGACAAAACTTGTGATGTAGGCTACCACCATTAAGGAGCCTCCGTGGCTCAGTCGATTAGCGCGCTAGCGTAGCGCAATGTGGACGCTGTGTGTTCAAGTCCAGTTCATGCTGGCTTCCTCTCCGTAGGAAAAGTCTGCGTAGGAAAGTCTGCCAGCAACCTGTGGATGGTAGTGGGTTTCCCCCGGGATCTGCCTGGTTTCCTCCCAGCATAATTGCTGACCGAAGTTGTATAAGTGAAATACTTAAGTATAAATAGGTATGTAAGTAAGTTTGAAATACTATAAGTGAGTACGACATAAAACACAGATCAAGTAAATGAACACCACTCTTAAGCTGTGACGTGCAGTTCTGTGACCCCTTCAACTAGATGAATGCGGTACAATTACTTGTCCGCTACTATGTAAAAACCACTGCACGTGTTCCACAGGTAAACAAAGAGCAAACATCTGCAGCTTTTGTGTATGCTATAGAGGTGTACAAAGTGTGTACTTGTGAGGAAAAACATGTGTATTGGTGATATCCACTGTTGTGCACCTCAATCTAGTCCAATCAGCTAGGTGTTGATGTTCAGTTTTTATTGCTCTGATACACAATGAATCGTCCTTAGTGACGTGACATGACCAAAGTAGCATTTTCTGTGGTACAACAACATATGCACTTACACCCAAATCGCTCACCTTTGTAGGTGAACTGATTACGCTGTGCTTCAATGAATTTTTCCAGTTAATTATCTTTATTTACTGCTCTGAAAACGAAGTCCCAAGCTAAACACTCACTCACGACTGCATTCCGCTTAATATGCCTATATAGGTATTTATATACTTGTTAATGCTACCTAAATACTTTGTAGTGTTTGTACATATGCGACAGTTTTGTTTGTATGTACTGTGTAAGCAGGGAACACATATACACCAGGCGTTGTGGCCCTGTTCACGGACGACCACCATTTAAGGCATACATTGTCACCGTGCTTAAATAGGCACAATTCTACTATGGATACCGGCAGTGTGTGGTATTAAATTACACTCGAGTGGTTCAGGTGGACGCCTGTGAAGGAGAAATGTTTATCAGAATGTTTATACCGGAAACGGGTTGCGGTGAAATCGAAAAAGACGGAAAAAAAATTATTAACGGAAATCCAGAGAAATGGAAACTGAAAACCACATCCGGAACTATACCTTTACGCATGTCTTCTTATCTTTTCGTAGTTTTTTTTTTCTTTTGACTGAATTTATTGCAGTGAAGTGTTTGAATTCTATGAAGGTCTTCATAGATTCAGTGATAATTCACTTGAGATTTTAAACTTTTGTTTTCACCGGTGAACTGGAATACGTCTTTGTAAAAAATACAACTAAAGGCCTGCTACAGTGTAAGGTCTACTACAGTGTAAGGTCTACTATAGTGTAAGGTCTACAGTATTAGTGTAAGGTCTGCTATAGTGTAAGGTCTGCTACAGTGTAAGGTCTACTATAGTGTAAGGTCTACAATATTAGTGTAAGGTCTACTATCGTGTAAGGTCTGCTATAATGTAAGATCTGCTACAGTGTAAGGCCTATTATAGTGTAAGGTCTGCTACAGTGTAAGGTCTACTATAGTGTAAAGTCTGTATAGTGTTAGGTGTACTATAATGTAAGGTCTATTATAGTGTAAGGCATGCTATAAGGTAAAGTTCACTGTAGTGTATATAACGTATACAATATAGCCTAACGTCTACTATAGTGTAGCCCGTGTAATGCAGCGTCTACTATATATATATATATATATACAGTGTGGGTTAGGAAATGACTTTGTACCTCGTCTAAATAATATTTAATATAATATTTATATTTATGTAGTTTTGAAGCTGGTATCTTAGAACGAGGTCTAATATAGTCATAAGTTTACTGTTGTGTAAGGTCTTTACATAGTGTAAAGCATACTCTGTCGTGTAGGATCTACACTTAAGTGCCTTATGAAAATAAAGAAAAAGAACAACAAAAACTTTTTATAACGCCAGTGACGCCCAGTTAGGTGGCCCGCACAGCCCACCCTACAGTTCAAACATTTGCCCTACATGTTATTAAGTTATCAACAAGAAAATGTCATAAAAGAGAGAGAGAGAGAGAGAGAGACAGAGAAAAAAAAATAAAGTGGGTCTTTTCACTGAAGCATACTTCATGCTAGTATTTTATTTTCTCTTTAAAGTGTTAAGCTTGGGGTCGCCAGGTTCTCTGATCTTACACAGGGATCTGTGTAGATTCATCAGACTCATGCGCGTTGAACCGTGGTGACTTACAATTAGAGCTGGGATAATTTACAGCATCTGTCTATAGAATGGTTTCCAAAGCGTTTCCTAAAAGGAAATATAGTTTTATTATTGTGCAATAGTTTACAGGTCCCTGTGTTCGTCAGCGTCGGAAAAAGAGTCTTTATTGTCAGATTCCCTGAAAACTTCCTTTTCTTTTTACTTTAGTTGGAAGGTATTTTGTTTATTTTCATTTTGTACACAATGAGGTATAGGTTTGTATTATATAGAACTTATAAAACCATGTGATATTAATATACACATATATATTTTATTTATTTAATTGGTGTTCTACTCCGCACTCAAGAATATTTCACTTAGACGACGACGCCAGCATTATGGCGGGAGGAAACCGGGCAGAGGCTGGGGGAAACCCACGACCATCCATAGGTTGCTCACAAGCCTTCCCACGTACGGCCGAATCCCAAAGACGCTTTCATGCGTAATGAAATAATTATTAGTTATTGTACGTATACCCATGAAAACAAAATGGATTACAAACCTATACATGTAATTACCATGAAACCCAGAAACCGGACAGAGCCTGGGGGAAACCCAAAACCATCCCCAGGTTGCTGGCGGACCTTCCCACGTACGATCCTGAGAGGAACATGGCATGACCTGGGCTAGAACTCACTGGTACCGCATTGGTAGGAGGCACCTGGTCGGTTAGCCCGCACTGGCGTGCTAACCCCCTCGGCCCTTGGGACCTCCGGTCCCGCCGCCCCAAGCATTGTTATAACAGGTTGATGTCACCATATACATGAATCACCAAAGTCAGCAATGAACATTCAGTTGTGAACTGTTTATTTTTATGATTATTGACATTCCCACTTTCTCATTGTCTGACTTGGCTGAAAATGACAACGTATTTAATTAATCATCTGTCCATGTGAACATAACAGATTTTAAAGGCTAAAATTCAGCTTGTGTGTTACCTTAACAACTCTGGTCGAGTTATTGTGCTCTATTCCATGCAATAGATTTTGAGTCAGGAGAATGAATTTAAAGGAGTACAGCACAGAGAGTAAAGCCAGAGCAGCGACGACAGTGTGACAGCTGGCAAATTAACACACGTTTCCGGCGAAATCCGGTCTCTTGTCAAATTACTTCGCTCAGGGTTTTATTCTAACTATTTATGTAAGTGTTGAAGAAGTAACAACTTATACCACCCTCTTAGCACCATGGCCTAGGCAGTTGGGCAAAGGAGAAAAAAAAGAAAGAAAAGCAAAACAACAACAATAACAAAAAAAAAAAGAAACCTGCAGTGATATCAATTGCAATATACTAGACGACACTGATGTACAAATACTCATAATGCTGTGTTGTCATCACATAAAACATATGTGGACAATAACATGAAAACAATGCGATGCAAACCGATGCTTAATCTACCAGCAGAATCCATTTTTGACAGAGGCAAGTGGTTTAAGTGTTTGTATTTAACATGCATGGATTTTAGAAATTGACTTTTTTTCTCTAATCTGTTAATTTTTTTACCTTTTATTTTTTAAAGGTTGCATGTAGTTGCCTAGAATCCGTGTAACTTACGATTCCTTTGTTATTCGCGCACTATACTGAATACAAACACCATCACTGAAACTAATGTCACGTGAATAGAATGTGCTTTATAGGTAAACTGGGCGAAACAGTTATTGGCCTATGATACATTTCACTGTATTTAAAAATTACAAAGGCGATTTTAGACCTATTTTACCATTCCGGGCCTTTTGTATTTGTATGCATGGCCAGGGAAAACAGATTCGTCTATAGTAAAAACTTGGCCGATTCTGTTAAGGACAAAACCTGACAGATTGGGTTAAGCTGATGCCGTTAAGGATAAAGCTTGGCAAATTCTGTTAAGAGTAAAATTCAACAGATTCTATGATAGGTAAAACTTGACATATTCGTTTAAGGTTAAAACTTGGCATGCCGATTCTGTTAAGGGTAAAACTTGAGTGATTCGGTTAATGTTAAAAAAAGATTCGACTGTATGTAAAGCGTGACAGATTCTGTTATGGGTAAGCCTCGACAAATTTGGTTGAAGGTAAAACTTGGCAGACTCTGTTATGAGAAAAAAACCCGACAGATTCTGTTGATGGTAAACCTCAACACATTAATCAGTTAAGGGTAAAACTTGAGGGTGAAATCCAAGTTTAGATTTTATCAAGTCGTACATATTCGACAGTGTGAAATAACAAGTTTCTTGATAACAATTAATTTATGGAAAAGGAAGCATAGAGAAGAATCTGAAGTCCAAGTGGCCTGTGAGGCAGAGTATATGTGTTTTGAAGCCTCGAATTTTACATAATATACACTAGTAACTACGTCCCGGTCATATGTAGGTTAATCACACACGGCCCGGAAATGAATCCTAGCATGTATGGAAACGGAACTCTAGACCACAGGCTGTTACGTATGGTAGCGTATTAGTCACATGCAATTTTATATGAATTCTTTCTACGTTTTCTGCATATATACTTGTTACAAACAGTATCAGTAGTGTTTGCCTGTCACCCAAGATTTCAAAGAAAATATTCTTTTGAATAGAAAATTGTTATTTTCTTACGCAGAAAATGATTTTTTTTTTCATAAAGAAAGAGATTTTGCGGGCCTAGAACGGGATTATCTGTACAAGGAATACTACTTTTGTAACAATGCCGTTACATTTTCCACATTTGCAGGAATTTCTATTCTGCATATGATTTTTTTTTTCATGGTTGGGGTGGAGATTAGGGGTGAGGATTGGAGGGGGAATGTGTCGACGTGTGAGTTCATCAAGTTTGGAGGGTTGCTAGCATGTAAGATGCGTGGAACAGAGTTCGTCCGGTTCCTTTCCACCATAGTCCTGGCAGCCGTTGTATAAGTGAAATGTTCTTGAGTTCGGCGTAAAACATATGTCAAATAATTAAATAAAACATATAAGGGAGTAAGAGTAAAACCAGAGCAGCGACTCCATTGTGATACTTGTAGGCTGATTTGTCAATAAGTGCACAACTCACTTGTAATATTTGCTCAGATGTAATTTTTATGTAACTGTATACAGATATTAATAAACCTCACCCTTCATTATGTTGTCAACGACATGATTCATAGGGCCAAAGCGTTTCTGACCTGACCCCCCCTCCCCCGCCACTCACATCCCACTCGCCCCTTCCACGGCCCCTCAATCCCCTTCCCAACCAAATTATTCACTTGACCTTCCCACAGCCCCGCTAACAGATATCCGTCATTGTAGCCTATTCATGCTGTCTACCAAAACACACACATATGTGTCATCATGCTGTTTGTTTCGTTGGCTCTTTCAGGCCGGGTTGCTGAGTGTGGTACATATAGACTCGTTAGCCAGGCGTCTAGATGCGCAGTACAGGAGCCCACGAGAAGCCTACGAGATATACAAATATTCAGGAAGTGCATTGCAACGCATGTCCAAGAACTGGTGGTTCTTGCCTTTATTCGCGCGGTGCAAAAAGCATGTAGACCCAATCAGAGACATCGAGCTGTGGGATTCCTGCTAGATTGTACCAGAAAGACATAGCCTTCACAGAGAAGTGGACATCGACAATTTTAATTCTTGCGATCCAAGATGGGTGTGGTGAACGACTTCTCGTCTACCTCTCGTTGGGGAAAACTTCTCGTTTTCACTTTAATTCTGGGGACTACTTTGTTAGGAGTAGGAATGTTCACATTAAACTGGGCCAAGGGAAACGTTGTCCAAGCCAGGGACTGGAATAAAAACGTCATCTACAGCCGGAACCTCAGCGATATTTTTGAGATCTCGTCGCAAACGGGATTGTGGGAATTCTGTACGTCGCTGACGTTCAAAGAGAGGCAGCGCGGACCGAGTTACTACTACAAGGAGATCTTACAGAAATCTGTGTCCGGCTGCCGGCGAATCAACGTGGAGAAAGGTGAGTGAATCTGGCTATACACTGTAAAAAATGTTCTGTTAGAAATAATCAAAGAATTGGAAAGCTGTAGCGATATATATAGATATGCGTGGAATTTGATCTGTTTGGCTATATACTGTAAAATATTCTGTGAGAAAGAATCAAAGAATGTGAAACTCATGAAACCCCTTCCCGCCGTTAATATAGGGGTCCGAAGCCGTGTGCTCCTTTGTCTTTCTTGAATTACATCACACCGTGTGCTCAGAAAGCACTTAGGTAGTACACAAACTGTATTGTCAGAGCAGAAAACGATGCGTTTGGACTCATCTGTGTAGCTTGTCCGAGTCTCCCACTGGAAAGATATAACAGTGTATATAGGTATGAATGAAATTTAATCTGTTTGGCTATACACTGTAAAAAATCTGTTGGAAAGAATCAAAGTATTGAAAAGATGTGGCAATGCATAGACTATAAGTATGTGTGGAATTCAATCTGTTTGGCTGTACGCTGTGCAAAATATTCTGTTGGAAACAATCAAAGAATTATAAAGATGTAACAATGTATAGGTATGCATGGAACTTAATCTGTTTGCTTAAAGTTTATGACGTCGTATTCAACATTAGTACTGAAATTAATACAGTGAAATTCAGGTGTTTTGGACCACCGTGCAGGTGAGTGAACGGTGGAAAATGTGAGCTCCGGTGCATTTGAAACGTGTCATTGAAAACTTCGCGGTCCGACAAGCGTACCTTAAACGGAACGACCACGTAAAAATGAACTTAGGCTGAGTGAAAAGACCATTAAAAACTATATCTGAAAATACCTTCACTGATTTTTTTAGTTTTTTTCCCACCAAAATAAACGCAGTCAAATATTTTGATAGTATGGTGGGTTTTATGGACCATATTGATAATGTGTTTCACCAGTGACGTCACACAGCTTTCTGAACACCTTTATCTTCAGCTCTGAATGTAGTTCTTGTGAAGAACACTCCTGTAATGTTTGCCTGTGTATGGAAACGCTAATATGACATTACATTTCTCCTTTAAGGCCATAGAAAAGTCGGCGTGACGTCACTGGTGAACCACATCATCAATATGGTCCATAAAACCCACCATACAATCAAAATATTTGACTGCGTTTATTTTGGTGAAAAGAAAATCTAAAAAATTTATTGAAAGTAGTTTCTGATACACTTTTTACGGCCTTTTCATTTTTACGAGCTCATTTTCTTTAAGAATATGCTTTCACTTGGGATTTCTGTATAATATCTACTCTATCACTCTTCGGGAAATGATTGAATTCACAAGATGTCGTCATTTTTATATTCTCGCTTCGTTGATTACAGCAGGTTATGTCCCAGAATATTAAGGTCAAAGGTTAAATGCGTTCTTCGCCATTATATACATGTATGGCCATTTACCAGATGATTTATTTATTTATTTACTTGATTGATGTTTTACGCCGCACTCAAGAATATTTCATTTATACGACGGCGGCCAGCATTATGGTGGGAAGAAACCTAGCAGAGTTCGCGGGAAACCCAAGACCATCAGCAGGTGGCCGGAGAGGAAGCCAACGTGAGTTGGACTTGAACTCACAACTACCGCATTGGAGGGAGGCTCCTGAATCATTAAGCCACGCTGGAGCGCTAATCGACTGAGCCACGGAGGCTTCCTCATTTACCAGATGTGTTCTTACAATAGAGTGCTATGCATACACACAATCAATCAATAAATAATTGTATCTGGTGATAATTCAGTATATTTTATGTAAACTTTACAAGCTGTATATTTACTTAATTCTGTATTATAAAGCTTAATAGTACAGATCTCATTACCAAGCTCTTTAACCTGTAGACGATCGTGGGTTTACCCCGGGCTCTGTCCTCTTTCATCCCACTATAATGCTGGCCACCATCGTATGTATGAAATGTTCTTGAGTACGGCGTAAATAAATGACTCAGCGCTTTGATGTACCCCGAGATCTATAACAGGTATAACGCGGGAACAATTAAACCCCCTACTTAGTACCAAAAGGTTTCGTGAGAATTATTGGGCACTGACATATACATATGTAAGGCTATGTATATGTAGATTTCTTTCCAAGGCTCTGCGAAAATGTCGTGGCATTTTGAGTGCTTTCGCATAGGGATCGCAAGGTGCGAGTTACTGTATACTTGATAGTATGAAAGTTTTACCGACCTTCACCGACGAAATCGGTGGGGGATTCTCCTTGGTAACATTGGGCGCGGTCATTATGCTTGGTGGAGTGGGGGAGGGAGACCGTTATTAGTGTCCTCGGTGTGACCCCCTTACACACTGACTTACGCATCTACACTTGGCCTTATCAGTGGAGTCATCAAGTTCCAGAGCACTCCTCTCATTCATTTGGAGACCTGACCAAATTCGCCGGTATATCCGCTTCCGGCACAAAACCTTTGACAGTTTTAATGTTGACGTTTCCGTTGGTGTGACAATCTCACGTGAGGTAACATTGTTCGGAACAATGTGACATTGCGATGCCTTGTAAAAGATTGGAATCAACTTAATAACGGCTTCGGAAAAAAATCACCTCTTCATCGAAAATATTTACATATGTACTGGAGAACCAAATTTATGGTAATCAGGACCGCAGTTAACTTATATGATATGTTGGTCTCAAACAGAGATACCCGTTATAATTCTTCTCCGTGACATTGTAGTATTGGTGTTCTAGCGGGGTTGTATGTAGCAATGCATCATTGCAGCGCCAAGTCAAAGACACCAGACGTGAAACTACTTCATAATTGTGTCAGATTCCGCTTAATCCGGGGCTAGGATCCACATGTTCATCGTGTTGAGTGTGATCGCCACGTTGGATATCTGAACAGTTGCAGTAAAAGCCCAACTGAGATACATATTTTATTAACGATACCATATATGGTTTAATGGTACACGACTTGAATACTGATTGTATTCATCCGCCTAAGTCATTCATGGCGTCTTTTAATCATCATTAATGAAGATAGTTGACTGATTCTCTTTGCATTGATCAAGATCTCCTTGTCTGCATAGAGAACCACTCGACCTTTGTCGAATATGCCAACGCAATAACGTTCAGCCTTGACGTTTAGTCCTCAACTCGCACATCACATCTTCGTTGCTGTAAAACTCCATCTTCGCGGCTTTATTGTTAGATTTCATCTGCGACAAGCGGCTCTTTAAGTCCACCTGTATGTCTGTCGGTCAGTTTGTGAAATTTTTCATATCGTTTAATGTGGGCTTGCCATCATTTTGTTCAATGTTTATATGTAGTCGTCTGCTGGGGACAACCCATGCATTACATTGTTTTAAAATTTTCGTAAAATTATGGGTATAAGGCCTGGAAACAAATTGCCAGGTGTTTTCACTGTAAGATAATGGTTATTATGAACGTACTCTGTAAAACAACTGTGTACGAATTTGCACATCCACAATGCATGTACACAAATTGTGCATCACGGATACACACTTCATTGTGGCTGTTTTTCACAAATTACACAAATCGTGTACTAGTTGGTGTACAAAAATTGTGTGGATGTGCATTTTTGCCACAATAATGTGCACCACTCGTACACAGTAGTTTTCAGAGAGTAGTCTCATCACGTGAAATAATATGTGAACCTCCTACACAAATCACGCGTGTTTCTGCTATCAGGGGTGTTCTATCACGAAAACGAATGTGGTGCTAATACCGGAGTTAGTGTGGTGAAAACACAGACATTTCTATCAGTGCAGGCCTATCGGCAAGCCTAATATGAAAGTAGGGGAATCAAAGACGAAATTTATAGTGATGGATAGGGTCGGTACATTATACGTTAGTATAGTGATACATTTACTGTCCGTTATATGCATATACCGTCCGTTTTATATATACATTTAATATTTATACATCAGTGAAATCCCAGTATTTCCTTCACTGATAAAAGTGATATCTTCACTAGTTAGATATCACTTTTGTTATTACATTTTGATATTACACTGCTGGTGACCTTGACCCATGATCTAGAAGCCATAATGTCGAAAATGAAACAGTTTGTTTTCATGACGTTCCAGTCTGAGGTCACTGGAATGACGTCATAATACAAAGTCTAGTCATTCGCTATATTCCGACCTCACGCAAGAAAACACGACGTCATACTAGACATCATGTACACTGCTACGACGTAATGCTATTTGAAGGCGTGCAGCTAAGAGATGGCCTAAAAAATTCTTTAAATAGACACAACCATGACAGTGTTAAAGTATAAATAATAAATAGAATATTGCACAGTGAATACCATAAATATTCATAAGTATTCAACCATCACTATGCAATATCCTCTATATATTGTAGTGGGATTGTCCCAGTACACACCGCTTCCCCAACAGTTCTAATATGTCCGCACCTCTTACACTTTCTTTTTTGATAAATGTATATGTAAGTCATGTATACGGGTTATGGCCCCGAGGCATGCGTGGAACAGTCATAGCCTTGCTGAGTGCACGCATGACTGTCTGACGGAGAAATATTCCACCATTGCTCAGAATGTATGATCAAAGCGTGACAGCTGAAGTTCGCGGTTTTGATATGTATGACGAAGCAAAGGCATCATAATGACTTGGCACATTTCATTTATTCAGGCTTGCCCTTTGCTTTGATATGACAATTATATATACCCGTGATAGACTATAATTGTTGATGCACGCGTGTTGATAAGGTATGATTACATAGCTGTCAGCTGATACTGATATATGTATATGTAAGCGACGTTTTTTTTATTCGCGGTAATTTTCAACGATCATCGGTATAATATCACATAATCTGTATTTATCCTTGAAGCTAATTGGGTGTTTAGTATTTAACTACAAAATCTGGGACCTCTACGTGTATATTTCGTGTTTTGGACTCGAAACATAAAATCAGTGACACTTGGGTTTGTGCCAGGGGTGATGGTTTTAATTGTGGAGATGAATTCGGGTGTAGAAGTCACGTTTACGATGAGGTTTGCACATGCGCACCAATTTCCCCCTCCTGTTTTACGGCAACAATTTCAACCAAACTTTGCCCCGACAAAATACATTCCCAAGCTTGGCCTGAAAGGCGTCATGTCATGTTTTTCTTTTTCAAGAACGTGTTAAAAACTAAAAAAAGAAAAAAAAACAACAACAACAAAAAGAAAACAGAGGGGAAAAAAAGGAAAATACAACCGCCATTGTCACATGTATATCAGTTAGTTAGGTCATAGTATACGATACAACACGATACAACAAACATGGTCTTAGCTGCTCTAGGTGTTTAGGTATCCTTGTGTAAAATAATTCAAAATGAAAAAATAAAAAAAAAAAAACAAAGCAAAGCAAAATCATAACTGATATTATTATCAAATGTAATGCATAATTACAAACATGGTCCTAGCTGCTCTAGGTGTATAGGTATCCTTGTGTAAAATAATTCAAAATCAAAAAATAAAAAAAAACAAAACAAAGCAAAGCAAAAACATAACTGATATTATTATCAAATGTAATGCATAATAACATAACATGTCCTGTCCACCTTCTTATCTTATTTATATATTTATTTACTCCTCGCCATAACGTGATTCTCAATAATAAGCTTTACGGGTGGCGGAAAGCTTCCAATACACGCGAATAACGCGCAGGTTTGCACGTGATATTTGTGAAAGACAAAATGTTAACGCACGCAATCAGCTTACTGTCACCATGGTCTAACGAATAACAAGAGATGCTGGGCAGCATATGGAAATTCCTTGCCCCGGGCCGGATTTAAACCCTCATCTAGGTTTCTTCTTGGTCGAGAGTGTCACAGACACTCATTCCCCCTTGTAAACTTGGTAGTGCGTGGGTTCTAATTTTGTTGGTAGAATTGAGGTACCCCCACCCCCAGTGCAAACCCCCCACCTCACACGTTACTTTCTTGGTGAAAGCGTGGCACCTTGACTCACTCCATAAAGCACTTAACAAAGCTTGACTAACTTTACAATGGCAGGGGATTTTAATTCACAATACACAGACACTGGGCATGTTTTGTTTGTACAAGCCCTGTCCTTCACAAGCCTGCATACCATGATACAAAACATGAAAGAGCTCCAAATAATTTCCGGCTTGGCTCTAAGGCAAACCTGCTATCAAAAAGGGAAGAAAAAAATGTCACACGTGGAGAGAGGGAGAGAGAGTTAAAACTACAGTACGGAAGTGTGATAGGATAGTGTTGTGTTAGTGTGTGTGAGAGGGGTGCCGATGGGGGAGGGGAGGGGTGTTCATCTGTGGTTTCAACCAAACATGAACAGGGAATTCTAACTGGCCTGTTTGTGCAGTCTAGCGTTCTCTGCAGACCACTCGTCCTCCGCCAATATGGGTGTGCATATCTGGCAGTATTTACGGCAGTGTATGCTATGACAATGATAATCCGCATAAACTATGCCATGGTAGTCATTTTATTTCAGTTCGAGTTCAAGTCCAACTTATGCTGGCTTTCCCTCCGTTCGCACGTGGGAAGGTACGCCAAAAGCGTGCGGAAGTTCGTCGGTTTCCCCCGAGCTCTGCCCGATTTCCTCCGGCCATAGTGCTGGTCGCCGTCGTATAAGTGTGTTCTTGAGTGCGGCGTAAAACACCAGTAATAAATCAGTGTTCATGATTTGTGTGCAAGATACCGATTCTGATATTCCAAGTCATCTTATTCACTATTCACTACAGAGATATTTTTCTGGGTCACATTTCAAATGAAGTTTGGCTTGTAAAAACGTGCTTTCATGAGCCTTTACAGGACATAAAATGATAATTCTGGTCCCAACGTTTATACGTTTGTAACAATGAATTGATCAAACTTCACAAAATAACTCTATGTGGTCCTGTGAATTGGACGAATCAACCGAAATTAAGCAAAATCTGTCACTTGAAAAATTATTAAATTTATTAGGTCAAATACAGTATATTTGCATTTATACTGCGTCTGTTTTAGACGTAACTCTTCAGAATACCCTTCCCCCCTTCCAGACCCTCACATATCACCATCCATCTTGCTCATTCCCCCTTTCACAAGCTAGATGTGTCGTTATATTACTTCAATTGTGGTTTCGACCACATCCTCCGAGGTACAACCTCGTGTTTATGCCCTAACCCAAAATCAATTACATATTCTCTCTTCTTGCCCTAGGGGCCGGGTTGATTATTCATGCCTCTGAGTTCATCTATCACGACAGAATCTGTCCTCGAGGAGGCTGGGGTGGGGTGGGGTGGTAATAACAATAGAGTCATTCTTCATAATTCTTATTTCAAATAAGGAAGGGCAGTAAAATTATATAAGCCAGCGTTTAGATACATCAGCGATAAAACTATATTCACAAAGGAAAAAAGCGCAAACCTCAGAACATTGTTTTTTTCGCCATCCACTGTGATCTAAATATTTGTGTTACTTTCACCTGTCATTTACCTGGGTGCAGTATACGTAATTAAAATTGCCTCAAAGGTTTAATGAAAAGCTGCGGTGACAAATGTAAGCGATCAAGTACATAACCGAGTGATAAGATCAAACGATATGGATCATGTAATGAACGAAAGCTTGTCGTCAACTCGCGCACTTTTTCTTCGTCCCTAATATTTGTGCTTGTTTCGCCTGATATTCACGGAAAATTACCTGTACATTAGTAATTAATTAACCTTGGAGATCTAATGGAGGATGAAGGATGTACATCACCAAGTGATGAGATCTAAAGATAATTATTCTAATGAACGTAAGTGTGTCGTAAACCTGTGGACATTTCTTTTTTTTCCTGCATAATCTCCTTTATTGTTATAGTACACGTTTGTCTTTCTTTCGCACGATATACATTTAGAATTTATTTATTTATTTATTTATTCCATTGGTGTTTTACTCCGAACTTGGGAATATTTCACTTTAACGACGGCGGCCAGCGTTATGGTGGGAGGAAACAGGGCAGAGCTCGGGGAAACCCACGACCATCCGGCCAATTAATTAAACATATGAATACACTTCCTACTTCTGTGTTCATTTCTTTCCATTCCCCTATGAAATGGTGTGTGTTGCATCAGGACGAAGTCTTCATTCTGAAAATGTCTGTAAGGTTCATCTGCATAATAGGTTCTTCCAGGAACGTTTCGGAATGGGCTTACTTTTAAGAATCTTGACTGCTTACCTTCAATATCCTCAACAAAAATCTATAAAAGACATTCACTTGAGCGAAGAACTATATACATGTACCCACCAAAACGGTTCCGCGAAGAACCCTCCTTTTGCTGTGAAGAAAACTATTTTCTTATAACTTGAACGTGAAATATTTCGACAGAATTGGCATTATAAATTACAAGAATGGTTTAAGTATATTTAATTATTTGATTGGTGTTTTACAAAGTACTCAAGAATATTTCACGAATAGGATGACGAACAGCATTATGGCGGAAGGAAACCGGGGATTGAAGTATATGTGTTGACTGAATAAAATCTTTGACCTTATATAATTACCGACATTTGAACCCTTATGTCTTGCAGATTGGCTGACGGCTGTTCAGGTGATGATCGCGCTGGGGCTCCCCGTCTCTTTAGTGTCGGTTCTTCTGATTGGCCTGTACATATTTTCTCCTCAGAAGTACCGGGTGGACAAAACTTCCATGGCAACAGGAATTGCGTCATTTCTGGCATGTGAGTATTCTTGGAGATAAGAGAACTTAAACCACCTCACTATTGCTATATAGTTGTGTTTGTAAAGCAATGCAGCGGCAGAGAATGACGTTTTTTCACAACGCTTGAAATCGGTACATACAGTCGAGAAAATCCGTCAGTAACTTGCTAAAGGTGGGTACTCAGGTACTCATTTTTTTCCTGCTCCTCAAAAAATGACATACACTGCTGTGCAAAGGTGACAAAATCTTTGCGCTGAACAACAATGAAATAAATAAATAAATAAATAAAATGTCCGAGTTATATGGTGTGTTGATATTAACTTTAAATTGAAGGCCACTCATTAATGAAGTTGTGGTGTGTGAAAAAGATTTGACAAAGCTGTATCTGAAAATACCTTCACTGATTTGTTTTGGATTTTTTCCCCACCAAACTGAACTCAGTTTGATTGTATGGTGGACTTTATGGGCCATATTGAACAGGTTGAAGAAAAGCGACGTCACACATTCCTTTTAGCTGCTAAACCGTCTCTGGTTGTTATATTACCACATTAAATACAGACACATGCGTAGTACTATATGTATGTTGATGTTGAACGTAAACATATAACAATCAGAGGCTAAAAGGAATGTTGATGTCTTCAACCTCTTCAGTATTGTCCATAAAGTCCGCCATACAAACAAAACATTTGACTGCGTTGAACTTGGTAAAAAAAACTTGTGAAAATCAGTGAAGGTATTTTCAGATACCGTTTTTATGTTCTTTTCACTCATCACATGTTTGAGTGGTCTTTCATTTTAAACAACTCTCAAGTAAATGAATAAATAAATACACAAGCAACCAGTAAACTGAGAACTGTTTTATCATGTTACAGGTCTATTGATCGGTGTGGGCGTGGCCATCTTCGGTATTCATCTCAACACTGAGGGCCTCTCCCTGTCTCAATTTGATTGTTACTACCTGGACTTTTTCAATTTCGCCGCCATCGATCTGTCCTGGTCATACTTGATCACGTGCTTTTCCGCTTTCATTTTCCTGGCCGGAAGTTGCCTGTCTTACTTCTTGACCCTGCGCACACAGCAGCGAGAACGAATGCGCAGGCGCAGTGAATCCCGAAAATCAGCGACCCGGCATGCACCGCAACTTTTACAACAGTCAAGCCAAGTTAGCGATAATGTGTTTGTGTGCTGAAAGTAGAGAGGGTAAAAATAATCCCCGGAACATTCAGAGACGCAGATTCGTATTTGTTAAGACATGGCAGCGGGACCATTCTGAGCTTCTGTTGCGGATTTGTTAGAATATGGCGGTCACTATGTATTCTAAGGTGAAGATCAGTATCAGTGGTGTCCAGTATTTATAGGTAGGAAATCTCATGAAAACGTGCAATTTCATCTGAATTAAGTGCTTGCCATCTAGAGTAATCTCCCTTTACTCAGGTGGTTCACGGAGTCTTCCCCAGCATGGCAATGTTGTGTTGCAGGGACTGATACATCGTGAACCCCAACATGAACGAAAATGGCGCCGTATTCTCCGCTTAAGCTGCATGGAGAAACCAACAACGAACTGTTTTCCAAAGAGGGTAATATTTCACGCCAAGCCTGTCATGATCAAACTGGTCCCAACAGAGCTTTGTGTCTTTATTGACCACAGAACAATAAACTTCAAAAACGCTCCATCGCTGTTAAGGGCATACGGAGTTCATGTAATTACATATATAGGTTTGTAATCCATTTTGTGTTCATCGGCATAAATACAATAACTAATAATTACTTTATTATGCATTTAGCGTCTTTGGGATTTCACTGGATGTATAAAACGGATCTCGCGATGAATTACTTGTGTTTCGCAATGTATATAACGCGGTTGGACTAATTGCTCATCACGTGATGGAATAAGACACTCGCCATGTGATAGTCAGTAAATGATGAATGTCGTCTGCTTGTAAGAGGTGGACAAGATGGCCGCTTCTTGCTTTTACGACCTATCGACAGATAGTGAAGCCGTCGTTTCACGAAAAGAAGATGTTAGTGACACCAGTTATAGGTTTCAGTCGGTAAATATTCAGTGTAAATCGATGAAATAATTAGTCCCACCGGTATATTTACCTCCATTTCAAACATTAGCCGACATGCAACCTATTGTGCATCTGTCTTAATGCGATCCTTCTCCTGGATCATGAACATATAAAATCCTAAATTACAACTACCTGGGCCATTTACACAAAACCTCGTGACTAATTTTGGCAACGTTTGCTCGTGAATGGTGCTACCTTTCGACAACCGAAACCAGAGGGCATTTACGAATTAATGTTACCGGATAATTGGATTGCGAACTTTCCTGTATTTGTATGGCATTAACAGAAACCAGTAATGGTAAGAATTAGTATATGTTACCTGAAATTGCTCCAACTTGTGGTAAACAGTTTACAACCGACGGTGTCAATCTCTGCAAAGGGACTAAACTTTAGTCTACTTGGTCCGGATGACCAAGGTACTCTTTTGAAGCGTATAAATGCAAATTGTAGTCGTTGCAAAAAGATCCTTGTTATTCATGAAAAAGTGCTTGGCCAATCAATTTTTACGGTATTTTTTTAACAAATTGTTAGCTGTTCTTAACTGTCTTTCCTTAAGATAACTACTTTTTGTATAAATATACATATATATTAGTATAGATTCAACATTCTACTCACGTCTTTGTGATTCCACTTATCGGGTTTTCTATATTTGTATATATTTTTGTATCCATTCTATATATGTTTGAATAGGTGAAATCTTTTTTTGGGATTCGTAATTCGTTGCCCTAGATATAAATACGCTCGGTAAGCTTGCAGTTTGTAGTATATACATACTGGACGTCTTTGTGTCCTTTCGTTTTTTCTTCAGGTTTGGAATATTGGGTCGACTTTCTTCATATATTCGCGTGCAAGATGTATAGTTCATACCTCTATAGGTTAGGCTTCACGGATTGTGCTCAATACCGTTATCGGTAAGCCTGCATAAATTCTTCCAATACTGAAATATAGCACATAATTAATTTAAATTCTTCAATGGATTGCTCTTGATTTCTTTCTGAATTGCCGACGGAAATTTTGAATTTTTGGAAATATTTTAGTTTTTGTCCTCATGCATTGATGTTCAGAGTTTCCGAAAACGTCGAAATTTTATTCAGGAATAGAGATGTATAGAGTTGTATCCGGAATGAGATTTTGAATTTCCGAAAATGGCCTGTTTGTCTCTTCTGTTTAGTTTTGAATTTCCTAAAATGCCCACATTTTTTATGTGGAATAGAGTTTTGAATCTCCAAAACTGCCGACATTTTATACGTGGAGTAAAGTTTTGAATTTCCGAAAATAATCATATCTTAAATTAAATGTAGTTTTGAAATTCGGAAAATGTCCGGAATGAGACTGAGGATTTCTAAGAACGCCCGAATTGTTTCTGGAGTAAAGTTTGGAATTTCTGCTGATGCCTGAAGTATATGGGGAATAAAGTTTTGAATTTCTGATAAGCTGGAATTTTGTCTGAAGTGAAATTGTGAATTTTCCAAAACACTCGAGTTCTGTGTACAGTGATGTTTAGAATTTTCGAAAACTCCCGAATCGTAAATTCAGTTTAGGTTTGGAATTCCCAAAATGTCGACATTTATACAGAGTGTTTCTGAATGTTCCAAAATCTCCAAGTTGCCTTAGGAGTTTTTGTTTTGGAATAGTACATGAAATGATCTGATTGAGGCTTGAGTAATGTCTCTTCGCTTTAATCACGTGATTTATAATGACTGCGTACTTCACTTTGTTCAAAGGAATGCGCGTCTTTGCTCTCTTCATACAGTGTCTTCAATTTATGGTCGGGAAAAGTAAAAAAATGAATGACTGTGAATAAAATGTTACGCACCGTGTTTCAAAGTTATAATTCTGAAATTAGCCACTCACAGAAAGATGTGTGGTCAATGTTATTTTGTCATCAGTCGGCACAAAACCAACTGTGCTGCTCACCATGAGGTGTATCGCTGTGTAATGCATACATGCACATGCTTTGTACATTTATGATTGTTACGTCATCACAGAAGCTTTGTGAAAACTGCCTTTTGGAGTGTTATGTGTGGGCTTGTAAAACAATTTACAGTTGTATATGAATCGTTTACATAAACTTTATCTTTTATAAATAAATAAAAAGAACAGTGTTATGATTTCAGGGCGCCGTTTTGTTTGTTTGTTCGTTTGTTTGTCTGTCTGTTTCTTTGTCTGTTTTCTTGTTTGTCTGTTTGTATATTTGTCTGTCTGTCTGTCTGTCTGTGTTTGTTTCTTTATTTGCTTGCTTGTCTGTTTGTTTGTGTGTGTGTGTTTCTTAGAATGAATACAGGAAATGGAATATCTAGGCATTCCTGGCGCGGCATTGTCATCACCACGGCTCTTCACAATTGGCCGATATGTCGTCCTTATAGGATTATTTGCATTACATGATCAACAACCTGCAAATGGTTATTAGTTTTCCCCGGCCTCTGGTTTCCTTCCACAGTAATGTTGGCCGCCCTCATATAAGTGAAATATTCTTGAGTACAGCGTAAAACACCAATCAAATAAATAAAATCTTGATGTGAAGTCGCCTTTAACATCTTTCGCATGACGACGCTGGTCAGCTCGAAGTCACCGTGTTTTCCTGAATTCTTGTCTCTTGGAGTTTTCCTGAGTATATTTTTTTTAAAAGTATGGGTAATTTTACTTATGCCAAATGTAGAAGTGCCATGATTATCATGAATGATAATGAATCAATCAATCTGTAATTGACCAGCGTTTATTCAACGGATAAATTCTCCCACAAAATCTCTTACAGTATGGCGTAACCTTGCACCCGACTGGCAGTCTGGTTACATTAAATAAGTTCACGCGAGATACATACATGATGTCATTGAACTCAGATTGGGTCTTTCCGACCCGACATGGCCTTAAATTACCTTTCCTGGCTTACGTAAGAAAATGAATAAGCCAGTTAAAATTCCCCTTTAGTACTGAACCTGTTTTTATACCCAGTCAAGAAGGTGATGAGGGGACACAGAAATCCCCTCCGTGTGTCCATGTCTCTCCACCGTCTGTCACGTCGGATCTTATGGAGAAGATATATTTTTACCAATTTTCGGCCAATCAAGTTCTCTTACTGTGCATCAATGTCAAAGAAGGAGCCCTGGGGATTGAAGGATTTTCGTCATTCTACCTAATCCAGTGTGGCTGCTGCTGGCCATTACGGATTACCTGGCCGTTTATAGCTTCAACGCTCTGGCAAGTACTGGTGATGGCGATTTGTTTCTTAAGTACATAATGACGGGAAAGAAACTTGTCAGCGAAGTGATTATGAAAATTTTTAAACACTTTTTCTTCCAGTTAAACCGCCCAAATCTCATTATCTCGGCGTCCAGAACGGCGCCGAGATAACGTCAGATATACGAGATTTTTCGTGATCCAGCTCTGTTCCTTATTCCTGTATGTAGTCTACCAAGGAAAGGGGCCGGGAAAAACCCTGAAACTAATCTTCGTGTTTTTGTTATTCAGCACGCACAAAGCTTTGACTGTGAATAAAACATGCGTCTTGAGCTTTGTGGTAGAGGTGTAACGGGGTAGTGGGTTTCAGGATCTGCAACTGCAAATATATCAGAAATCACCGAGATGCGTTTGACACAAAACACGCCTCTCAATCGCTTTCAGGGTATAACTCAAAGGGAGGCTGTACTCTGGGATTCCCCTAAGATCAGCTGGCTATTATATAAATGTGTCTGGGTTGTGGGCGGAAACAGACGAAGCACAACAATGTGACAAACGCTTGTTTTAGCGTGAGAAGATAACATCAGAACATTTAAGAAACACGAAAATATATAGGGGGTCTACTACATATCGTTGCAGAGGTATGGCTATAAGATCTAAATCTGAAAGCTTTTAAAGTTAATATCCCATTTGAAGCCTTGATCTTAAGCCATTCCTGCAGCTCTGCCATGGTTCATTTATTCATTTTTATCCGTGTGTTGGTTTGACGGTTGTTTACAACGCCAAGGCTTTTTCGCTTATATTATGGCGGTTGATTTATGAATGGCATTTCCATTTTATCCAGACAGACACTTGTCCTTTAGCCCTTTGGGGCCCCCGTGGCTCAGTCGGTTAGCGCGCTAACGCAGCACAATGACCCGAAGCTTCCCACCAATCCGGTCGTTGTGAGTTCAAGTCTAGCTCATGCTGGCTTCCTCTCCGGCTGTACATGGGAAGGTCTGCCAGCAACCTGTGGATGGTCGTGGGTTTACCCAGGGCTTTTCCTCCCAACATAATGCTGGCAGCCGCCGTATAAGTGAAATATTCTTGAACACGGCGTAACAAACCAATCAAATAAGTAAATAAATAAATAAATAAATAAATTTAGCCTTCTGCCTTGATCCTGTGGGCAGAAATAACCGATCCTTCCCGGCTCGATAGCTGAAGAATATTACTGTAAATATATTATCCAATCAAATGGCAGTTCCCCTAATTGGTTGACAGGAAAGACGAAGCAACATGTGTCCGCGCAGAGGATCGATGGTAGGTAAAATCTTACACAAGAACTTTTCATACCTGTGGGGATGGGGATAAAATAGGCATAAAAAGACAGATGCTGGCGTGCTGTCATATTAAGACAATATGTCAAAATACTTCTTGGAGCGTTCAATCATGGCGACAGGATAGGACGGAAATTGAAGTCTCTTGATCATTCAACAAGTCAACAGCCTGTGATCGAAGGCGAAGATCAAAGCGAGACGCCAGACTTACCCACGGTGCCTTTGTACTGTGAATTAAATCTCCCGTGGCCACGCAGACTAAAATGTTGTATGTACGATACCATGCTGCAAATCCCTTCCCGAGCCCGACATAGCCGTGGCTCGGTCAACTCGTAGTGACCGCCCTGTCTGCCTTGTTCAAGGCGGAAAATGCAGTCATAATCGCGAAGCGATACACGGAGTGTCTGGCTTGATATAATGAAGATGATGGATGGAGGAACCAGCAGATACCGGGTTAAACCACTGACGTTTGGCATGACGTACAGATGAACACTGGTGGAAGAAAATTGGTGTTCAAAGAATGTTACATTGGGCAATTAGATAGCCACACAAGCACGAAAACCGTTCACTGTCACCAAGGTTTCACGCACAGTGCGTGAGATAGGGAAACCCAGTAAATTCCCTGTCAATGGCCGGGTTTGAACCCACACCTTTGGCGTGTGTTCCAGCAATTGAAAACCGAGCGATCCAAGCCACTCGGCCATGTGTGGCCCGATCCCTCTGCAGCTCTGATCGATCTAGTGGTTTGTTTTCTCTTCGCACATGTTTCAAACGTTTATTGTTTTACAACATTCCTGACTTTGTGTCACAAAGTTACAGCAATAAATAGACAAACGCCAGTACATGCACTCAGCGAGAGAAACGTGACTGTAATAAAACAGCGTGCATCTGTAAAAGTCCAACAGGCTGTAAACAATACACCACCGTGTATAACAATGGTTAACAACTAGACGGAGGACTCGTCATCCGGGCATCTGGATGTTGTTTGTGCTGTCCTTATATGAAAATCCCGGAGACAGGGCGCGGTCGAGAAAATCACAGACATGTAAATTGTCGTAACCAGAGCACGTGCGGGCCATATTGACTGGAGGACTCAGTCACGAAGAACGGTGAGTCCGAGTAGCACTGTGTGCGAGTTAAACGGGCTCTGCTGAAGAGATCGACCAACGACGGACTTTAAGGGACCGGCGAAATTGGCAGATTGTAGCTTTTCAGTGGTCTTGGGTCCAGTGTCAGGTGTTGTCTCTACTTACCCAGGGGTCAGGGTGTTAATGAGAACTTCTGTCCGTCAGGGTAAACCGGACATGAAAACCAAGCCTTCGGCATTGGACAGCAGAGGACGGTCTTCAACAGTACGGCTTGTTATGCAATCACTGAATTTCTCACGTTTTGAACTATACGGCGTCGTCTTTATGAAGTTGTGACTGTGGGGCGACCTGTGAGTACATAGACTGGCCTTGGCTAATTTTACTCCATCCGATACAGAACCATTTTTTTAAACCGTCGACAAACACAAGTCGCCGTAATCACGTGATTTCATATTTTCCACGAGATATAATACCTCGTCCAGATTGTCGAGCCACGCGAGCAGCGTTGTGATTGGACAATCCTGAAGTTTTACAAGACTAAAAATTGGTGCGTTCTTTTTGGAGATTTGAACTGGTTTTGTCGCAGTTGGAAAGGTTTTGACAATGCCTACAGACAGGTTTGTGTAAAAAAAAAAGTATCATTGAGTTCAACTGTTGCAACTAAAATTGCAAATAAGGTGCATTGTGAAATGTTTGACCAGGTGTTGCATCTTGTGCTATGAATGATGCACTAACTGGATCTGAACAGTTTTCTATACTGAGCAATTCCTCTGACACTGAGGCAGAATTGGGCTTACCACGGACGACGCCATTTTCATACCAGCTGGGACATTTCCGTGCAGCTGATTTCCGTGAACTGGATTTCCGTGAACCCAACTTCCGCACAGTTAACTTTCATAAACTGTCCTAATATTCTATCAAAATACGTCACAAGTTCTCCTTCTACAATTTTCTACACGAAAGGTAACTAATATTGTAGAAAAGACCATATGACACTAAACTATTGAAAAGGCCTATGGATGCTGCCGTGAAAGGTGTGTACAAGAAAAATTGTCCTCGTAACAAAGACAAAGGATCGGAACATCTGTCATTTTACATTTGGTAAGCCTACCTCCTGTCTGAGGCAAGACAGAGGAAATATTCCTTCACATATGTTAGGGAAGACTCGCCAAATATTGCTTTTCAATTTTGTAAGGGTATAAGAAAGTTTCTCCACTGGATATTCTATACGGCGTCTGGAAGTCTACTCCAAACGTACGGAACGTAGGTGTGTGTGTGTGCAGTGTTTTCGTCTGGGACTGTCAACTCGCGGTACCGTCAGCATGTCCTCCGGAGGTCTACACCCGTACCTTGCCCTCAAGTATGAGCACATGTTCTACCTCATTTACGGTAAGTTTTACTTCATTGATTTGCTCGGTTATGCGGTTAATGTCCTATACTAAAATGTTTCAATCACTTGATCAAATAATCAGTGTAGTGAGGTTGATGGAAAATCGACTATGGTCCCTTTTTCCTTTTCTCCAGTTAGGCATATACATGTATATTTGAAAATCGAAGTCAGACAACTTTAGCTGGATTCGAACCAGTGACCTCACAGTCTGTAATGTGTTTACTTATTTCCTTGTTCGGTATATGTTTTTACGTAGGATGGTGTTGATTAGAAACCATATGCATACGAGTTCATTTATAGTTTTAGGTTTCTCACAGTACAGATTTACCCGAGAGGCACGAAATTCACTGTATTGTGAGTGACATTGCCGAAGATTATAATTCTTTGATGCAGGACGCCTGTCGTTGAACGCATTGTTATTAAAGGCCACCAAAAGCTTGCACAGTATAATACGTAAAATATACCGATATAGAGAAAATGCACATACAGAAAACACATGCACATACAGAAAACTTACATACACAGGGAACATGCACATACTGAAAACTTACATACACAGGGAACATGCAAACATTGGAAACATGCACATATAGAAATCACTGACATATAGAAAGCACTGACATATAGGCATACAGAAGGCATTGACATATAGAAAGCATTCACATACAGAAAACGTGTATGTATAGAAAGCATGAACATGTAAAATAACATACATATGTATTACATGTAGGAGGCATTCACAAACAGAACCAAATAAAACTTCGCAGAAAAAGTCTGTGACTTCTACAGCACACCAATGACCTTCGTTAAGTGAAAGATCCGTAGGTGTTAAAAGACAAGGTGTCAAAAAAACCTGACAGACAGACCTATACAAGTAATTACTTATAGGTCTGCATACCGAAGCCAAAACGCATATACAGAAAGCATTTATTTGCATCTATTGCATGGAAGCTGTGGTCAAAAAAAAAATAGGACAACTCGCAAATGAACGTGACTGCGGTTCCCCAGAGCGGAGGGATAATCGCAGGGTCACGCGCCACAAATGCGCAACATCCGGTTAATAAGATTTAATAACTTCCGGTTGGCTTCGTTTCCGCACGGAAGATCGACTTAGTGACACATTTTGGGGGAGGTGACAGTAGAGAGATATGGAAGTCTCTACAGACCATAAAGGTTTCACATTGTACATTGTAACGACTTGGAAGAGCTTTCTTAAAGTTTTGGAACAGTTACGCAGATAGGGCCTACATCAAATGGGATAAAATTTTCAGTGTAGTTTTCATCTTAACTTTAAATCAATAACTTTTCTGGGGTGCAGTACTGAATTTTTGTAATACAGTATAAACGCTATGTGATACAGTGCTTACCCTGTATAGTGCACTAGGCCTACATATGCATGTAGTCCTTTAATTATATTGTTTGGAGAAGTACGAAACGGTATATAGATCAGTACTCATTTTGTATAGAATGCCATACAAACAGTACAGCTCAGTAATCATATTGTAAAGAGAATCACTGAAACAAAATAGTTCCGTTGTTGTGTTTGATAGAAAAGTACGCAAATAATATAATTCCATATTAACATTATAGAATAGTACACAAATAGTAAGGTATAGAGAAGTGCACCAACAGTATAACTTAGTACTCAAATTGTATACAGAAGTACAAAAACAGTATAGGTCAGTCTTCATGTTGTAAAGCAAACCACATAAAGAGTACGGTATAGAGAAGTACACAAACAGATTAGTTCGGTAGTCATATTTTGTATCCAGTATGCCGACTATATATAAACGATGTCAAAAGGCACAGATTGTAGCAATTTTCGTGCAAGCATTTAATAGAGGAGATTAAATTTCCAAGTAGTAATAAACAACGTCCGTAATAACCTTCTAATCGCGCACAGTACGGAGTGTTTATGAGAAATCGTACATCGTGCATTCAAAACTAAGAGCCAAAAATGTACGGAATTTTGCAGGCAGAAGAGGCAACGGCAGTGCGTTCAAAATCGCAGGAAGCAATACCCGAAAAGCGGACTAGTTGTGCGTGTTTCAGGGAACTTAATCACCACTACAAGCTTCCTGAGTTTCCTCAGAGTATAGAAAAACGAAATGGAAAACCACGTAAGAGTGGAATGTTTCCTATCATTTTTAGTGAGTCATCCTTGAATGTCCCAGCTTGGCTTGCAGCCCGCCCAACGTTGTAGTGTACAAGGGTAGAAAAGGAATTTATGTGTTTAACCTAATTCACGGTAGTCACATTTGGGGTGGGGGAAGCTATGCGAATTCTACGGAAAAAGCACAATAGCGCACAATTAAAACTGGTCATCCGACGATGTCCAAAGGTAACCGACTAGACCCCGTCGGAAACCAGGGAATGTCGAAAGTAAACCGATCAGACTCTTAGGAGACCAGGAAATCTCACAAGAAAACCGACCAGACCAGATAGGGAACCCGGGAAACCAACTACACCACGTAGGAAACCGGAAAAAAGTCCAAAGCGAAACCGATCACATTCCCTAGGAAACTCGGAAAAGTCTAGAAGAAACAGACGTAACTTTGTATTAAAACTACCAAAGTTCAGATCGAGGAATCAGATCAGATCCCACAAAGGGTTCAGCTACTTCAGCCATTTGGAGTCCTACAAAGCTAAACGTATGATCAAATTGAATAGATCTGTAAACTCA
This sequence comes from Acanthopleura granulata, assembly GCA_016165875.1. Lineage (NCBI taxonomy): Eukaryota > Metazoa > Mollusca > Polyplacophora > Chitonida > Chitonidae > Acanthopleura > Acanthopleura granulata. The sequence goes on along the minus strand of JABBOT010000006.1, from coordinate 2,960,629 downwards.
TGGATTGATACAGAAAACCGCTTATTTCAGAGCCTGTCTGTTTACACGAGGAAAATAAATACAAAACTGAGACTCTTTGTCTCAGTTTGACCTACATGTAGCTCTACTAGCCGGGCGTCAGAAAATGTTCATCCGAAAACTGTGACATTGAATCGAAACCGGCCTAGGGATTAACATCGGAGATTGTCTTCCTCCAGAACACAAGTCACGTCCCGATTTTAGTGACCACCCTGAGTTAAAGCCAGCTTGTTGGAATATAACTGTATCCTGTCCCAGAGGAAAAAAAGGGGGAACCGAATTGTGTAAATAAACAAGGCATTAACTTCGTGATGAACAAAAAGAAAAACTGCATTCTCTCACGACTCTGGCTAGATAATTAGGTGAATATACGACTGTGAGGCGGGGGAGGGGCATAGGGTCTGTCGACGTAGTGGGGGGGGGGCAGGTTGTCAGGGATAAAACTTGCGGCCAAGCAAAGACGCTTTGTCGGAGTAAAGGGTTATTCTTTTTTATTATTCTAGACGAAGTTGTAGTCTGCTTATGTAGTAAATATGTCACCTTCGTCAAAATAAATGCAAGTAATCGAACATTTGCGTGTTACAATGCCATATCACCATTCACATGTCAGCCTCCAACTTACAACAAACTTGGACAAAAATATAAATCTATCAACAGTGCTGCCTCACTGAAACGCCCTGTCACCCCTCACACAATCACGTGATACTGACATCGAGCGGACTAATACATAGTCCTCCTGGGCCCATCTCGCCTGAAAACCAGAAAGTAACAGGATTGGAAAATTTCAAACTTTTCATGCTCGAACCCATCAGGAGTCTTCCCGCTTATGACAATTTAACAGATTACACCTGTAAGAATCATCTCTAAACATGGCGCCACTCTGTAGCATATGGTCTTAGGCCGCTATTTATTTTCCATAAGCGACAATGTTAACGTTTAGTGCTGTAACTCAGCCCTCAGACATTCCGTGGCCAATAAGCATCGGTGCCTACCTCTCCCATCCTGTGAGAAAGCAGCCATAAAAATCTTGACATAAAGGTTGACCCTCAAAATCTAGAGCTTCCTAGAAACTGGGTGGGGTGCCCAGCACGCCAAACGTCAAACAAAGCCTCATTACTGCTTGACACTCTGCAACCTCTCGCCAACTTTCCTCAGTAAAAGTCTTACTTGCTCAAAGTTTAGACAATTTCCATTATTTTCATACTAAGCATGCACCTGCACCCCCAAAACGGCAGGCTGGCAATAAGAAAATATTTTACACCATAAAATACACACGATTACATTCGTAATTCGAAAAGCGGAAGTGGTACTGGGGTACCTTTGCCATATTTTGTTGGTATATGATTTGTGATTTAGAACAAAATGATGAGCTCTTATAGAATGGTTGGAAAGCCTAGACCCAAGACTTGTGCAAATCGTTGTTCCAAGTTTTCGTTGGTTTTGAACTTTATATAATTCTCGTTCTGAAATATTTAGACCCCAAAGATAACAAGCAAAAAATCTCAAAATCAAATATAAGTAAGTAAATGTAAATGTAATCATTTACAGATGTTAAACTCGATGCGATGAAAAGAGATAACGTGATTATTTACTTGTAATTGGAGCCTCCGTGGCGGATGTGGGGCTAGTGCACCAGCGCGGCGTTATGACCCCTGTACCTGTCATGCTGGCTTCCTCTCCCGCCGTACGTGGGAAGGTCCGCCAGCAACCTGCGGATGGCCGTGGGTTTCCCCCGAGCTCGGTCCGGTTTCCTCGCACCATAATGCTGGCCGCCGTCGTACAAGTGAAATATTCTTGAGTACGGCGGAAAACGCCGGTCAAATAAAATAAATAAATAAATATTTACTTGTAATTAAATCGCGCCATTTTTACTACAGTTAAAATTAAAACTCCTATAAAGACGGCAGAATGGCTTTTCACACGACATGGTCTTGCTTGGGCAGTTCCCTGTAGCGTTAATCTACATGTATTTCTGACTTTCTAACGCTAAGACTGTGGCGCGACCCTCTGGATTTGATAGGAGGCAGGTGGCGTTTGCATTGGGGGGGAGGGGGGGATAAGGCGTGCTTTTAGTACAAGTGTTAATGCTTAGGATTTTCGTCACCAAGGTAACACGAGCTAGACTCGTGTGTTGAGACCGTGTATTAGGCTGGTACTAGTGTACTAGTGTTCTACATTTCTATACAGCGACATGGTCAAGCAGATATATCAGTCTCTACTGAACGTCAATGCCAAATAAATCTGCTAATACATTAACCCACCACATCGCTGTGATGTCATTCATTCTAAGAAGGACAGGACAAAAAAAAAGTAATACTATTAAGCATCTATTTTCCAGTATCTGATTTATTTCATGTCATCGTAAATTTAAATATACGGAACAGAGCTAAATATATTGTAAATCCCTGAAAGGATTCTCTTTAGTCGAGTTAACAACAGTTTCTCCCGGCTATATGTGCCATTGTTATGCCATTCATTTAAGTGTTTTACTTTGTATGTCTGTTTTAAGCATGTTATGTTATCATGTGAGTTTTAATGACCATATTTTCCAATGTCTTCATGCATCATATTTTGAACACCAAATTAAATTTCTTAACCAACCGGGGAAGGGGAGGGGTTATTAAAAATATTTTTAAAAATTTCTTGAAAATTAAGGAATTTTATCTCATGGAAATTGTGCTGAAGTGAAAGATTCTAGGATCTTGAAAGCATGACGCTTTAGAAATTTGGTTTTAATGCGAAATAGCTTTCGGAAGTTTCATTGGGAGTAGCGCATTTTCAATGGTATTAAATTCATGCAGGAAAATGAGTTCGAATATAATATTAATCAACAAAAAATGTCTTCCCCATGTCCTCTTCACGGCTCAAGGTGCTTTTCTCTATCCGACTAAAAGGATAGTTTGCGTATCCTACTTTAGGCGCCCACATTGGATCATTACCTCAACACCTGCCTCCAGTATGGCGGACGCGCTGCCATACCAGTCCATGTGAACATCACTCCAATATGGCGGACAAGCTGCCATCACGTGCAAAGTCATTATTATTCGTCTCTGTGGTTTCTGTGTGGTGTTGGAGACGTACGTGTTCAGTCGTGTATAGTACTCATTGCGTGAAATATTCCATGGCCTCTGAAAACCCGACCGTGTGTAATTTATATCCAGAATTAATAGTCCCAAGGTGACTTTCCACCAAGTGGAGCTATCGGATTGTCCTTGTGGGTATGCTGGTAAAAACGTCCCACCCTAATCCTCGATCGGCGACAGGACTTTAGATGGAATGTTAAGAACGCGACCTTTAGTAATGACGGCCATTGTCTTAGCGGAAACACACGGGACGCGTGCAATCGCTGGTATGTGCCACGTGACCAGTGTAATTGGACCCAATGGCGAGCATGCGCAGAGAGAAAAAGGGGTTAATTTTCTTTATGTGTACATAAGACTGGGTGAAGGGTTATCGCATAAGATCACAGGCAATATTGCAGTCATATCTTGGCCATATTTGAAAAAAAAAAACAACAACAATGAAGCCAAGAATTTGTTCTGATAATGATAACACTCATCAGTATTAATCTGGAAAATATTTCACGAACTATCACATCGTTTATACCTTTTATTTATTTGATTTTAAATGTGTACCAAATTTGTGTAATTGTGTTTTCATGGCGAGCTACACAAACAAACAATTTTGTTACAAGGCTGAAGCTGGGATTAGCCACAGTACGCGCTCAGCTTTATTGTGATGCACCGTTAGGTTGCTCTTGAAAGAATTTATTCAATTATCGATTCGTCTTTCTCGCAACCAAATATTTGTTGTCTTAATTTCAGACACGATGAAGGATGGGAACCTTTCTCGCCAGGATTTCTCAAAACTTCAGATGGTAAGAACGGATTGGGGTTGAAGACCTAAAAGGACGTCAATTCCCATATCAATTTATAATTTTTACCAAAACCTGTCCTGAGTAAGGCAGTTGTACAATTTCCTTTTGTATTTACTTATTTATGACCAAGGACTGGACATTTATAACTTGAATGAAAGGTAAAGTTTGGATAGCTCTGACTGTTCGTCCCTCTCAGTCGTATCCTTAATGTCAATATTGTTTATCTCCTCAGCGATTGGCTGAAATCAAAGGGCTGGAGCCAAAGACAAAAGAGTACCGAGAGCTTCAGGAGCGCGTGAACGGTGTGTGGGCGGGGCTTATGAAAGGGTCCAGGTTCTACAGACATAACCCCTCCCAGTTACACGTAAGTGAAAGCCATTTGGGTAGGGCGTATGGGAGGGTCAAGGTCCCTGTCGAGTAAGAAATGAACATCGCATGATCGGGGGTTTTGCTTCTACTTTTGACCGTTTTCCCTCTTCTACACACGAGCAAGAACAATGTGTGGACGTGACTTGCCAGTTTAGTCATGTACTCAGTATACAACAAAATGTCCACTGTTTGTGACTTCCAAGGAAACAAAGACATTGTCACTTACACTTGCCCTATAGTGTTTTTCTTAGTTAATATTATACAGCGGGAAGAGCAACGATATACGATTTGTTGCATTTCTCAGAAACTTTTTAACTAAAAATTAAAACATGTAATAAACCTGAGTACTATAGCTATGCGACTCAATGATAGAATGAGATTACCAAAACTTCTGGCTGTAATTATTCCTTTTAGCCTCTTGAAGTGTTTATTTATTTGTTTATTTAATTGTTGCTTAACGTCATATTCAAGAATTTTTCACTTATAGGATGGTGGAACAAGGAACGTTGAGCAAGGAGAGCAGGAGAAACTACAAATTACCAATCCAAGGCTGGGTTTGAACCGGCATCTAGTGTCCCCTGGGATATGGAGGTGTGAACCTCAGGAAGCTAACCGGAGAGGCCCAAACTTTCCATGAAACCAAATTAAAGGAGCAGTCAGCTTACTAAGATTAATTTACTTATTTATTTGATGGATGTTTTATGTTTTATTCAGATGTATTTCCCTTATACACAGCGGCCGCGTTATGGTGGGGGTGGGGGAAGGGGGTGGACCCACGACCCTCCGCAGGTAGCAACCATCCAACATACGGCCAGAAAGGAAGAGGTCCAGAGCTGGGCTTGAACTCCTAGAAACCGCAGGGGCAAGAGGCCCCTGAGTCATTGTGCTGTACTAGCAATCCACCAGGCCACGAAAACCTCCTACTAAAAGCATCCAACATGGTTTAAGTCTAGAATTAGTTTGTTCACGTTTTTTAACAGTTGGTCTATTCGGTTCTTATTTTGCCAGTTGAACATCACCGAATGGCTGGAATATTGGAAAGACTTTGCACTTGCCGCCAAGCAGTGTGTGGGATGGCCGGATACTTCCCTGGAGGGTCACGTGGAATACCGCTGGCAACGAGACTTCGTAGAACTCGTGTACGACGTCATGGATAAAGATGGTATAAAGCATCTCCTTATTAAGTTACGAAAATACGTTGTCCAGCAAAATCTCGCATTTTCTCATGGTTGCAATACTGCGACCATGTCATGGTAGAAATCGTTGTAGATAATGCATTTATATATGGAAAACAACGGACAAGAATTTCGACACCTTATCCGGTCCTTTGATATATTCGAGACTAACGCTTGACCTTTCTTATGTTTTTGTTTTATTTTACCAACTGTCTGTATCGGCGATGTTTTCCCACAGGTGACGATGTCGTGTCACGTGACGATTACGTCAGATTGATGACGGGGCTGGGCCTGGAAAAGGAAGCGAGTAGCGAGGCATATGACGTCATCACGCGTGCAAAGGTGAGAGAGAGAGGGAGGTGCTACATGAAGTCCTTGGACCAGTTGTTTAAAAGTGTATTAAATGTTAAGTTTGTTCACACATTTTTGGTACGCGGCAATTAAGTAGCACCGGTCAAGTGCAGCATATGGCTTACCAGGCTGGGTTCAGATATTCATTGCTTGCGAAAATACACACAGGTGGATTAATTGATGGACAGACTGATTGATTAGTGTTGGTCACCGTTTTGGAGATCAGTGTCTGAAGGGATGGAGGATACCGCAGTGCTCGGAGTAAACCATGGACCTTTGGAAATTAAATGATGTACTTTCCCACAGGATGTTGGTCGAATTTTCTTCTCTACCCTCTTCGCATTTTGGTTTTGAAGCATGCAACAATTGGTGTAAAATTTAGTTCGTGAAACATACAAACATATGCGTGCATGGTTCTATACGCATGCCATGCAAATAAGACGTGTATTTGACTTTATTAGACTCTAAGCAAAGGTTTTCAGTAAAAACTTCAATATTTTTTCTTACAGAATAATAATCAGCGTTTAAAACGAGAAGAATTTTCCGACCTCTGGTTGGCGTACTTGACCAATGAAAATCCAAAGTCACATCCGGGTAACAACATCATGGGCATCCTGGAGCTGGACCCAAGGCCGTGATTGGCCGACATTAATTGAACCTCTTGAATTTTATTGGATGTTGGCTCAGGGACACTATCATAGCCAGTCAGCTTTCTTCGCCTCTGCAAAACAAATTATAGGTTTGTTCAAGTTATTTCGCTGTTGTATCGAGCTAAATTGGTAGAGTGTATCCAAATCGGGTTATGTCCTTGTCATTTCAGAATTTCAAGAGGTTTGTCAGGTATGTGCAGAAGGTTGGTGGTTCCCTCCAAATCATTAACCCGACCGCCTTCACACTGGTTACAAATTCAGGAGCGTTAAACATCAGTCAACCATTCAGTAAACTCAAGCAAAGTTATGTATACCTGGATCGGCTAAAGGACCGGCCAAGGGGGAAGAACCTGTGGTAACTGAAAATTATCACTGAAAAACTCCTGCCTTGTGAATAATTTTGGTAAAAAGAAAAGCAAAAAACATGGTTATACAGTATCTTCATATCACTCTTCAAGGAGTACAATTGGAATATTGGAAAAAATCTGAAGAAAATGTCGACCCCTACTTAGAATATGAAAAACAACTTCAGATCACCAACCTTTTGCACCGGATCTGGAGAATGTTGCGTAGTCCCATACGGGTTCTTGTCAGGAAAATTTTTTTTTTGTAAAAAGTAAGCGATGCGTGGGATTTCTTGTAAATATACATCCCGGTTTGCCTTAACCTTACATGAACCACAACTGCGTGGGAAGAGTACGGAGACATTCATGTCATCCTACATCTTTGATTGTTTATATGACTGTTTCTTACATTTTTCATTGAAACAAAATCGAAACAGCGAAGTGGGAAGTCAACATGAACGGCCTTGACATCAGCAATTTCTGCATGTCGGTTGCATTATGGGTAAGCGAAGAGGTCGCGTTAAAGAGCGTGATTTGCCGTGGATCTCGCGTTGCCAAACACCTCACGCGGGTGACAGACATGTGTGTATATAACTATCCTCAGTACAAAACTCCAAGTCCCAGTCGATCAGACCGACATGGAGTTGGGTATCAAGGATAGTTTTATATACACACAACCAAAATAAATTACTGCTAACATAACTAGATTTGTTCAACATGACAAAAGGCTGTTGTGTAAATGAATTTGGAAGAGAACCTTGTTGGTTTGGCAATGTTGCGAAAATCCGGAGTATATATTTACTTCCTGCTTTACATCTCTTTTTTTTTCATAGGCATAATACGTTGAATTCTTAAATCATTTATAAGTTACGTTGGTAGTACTACATTAATGTTCTAGTTACATGTAAAATCGGAGAGTATTACCTTTAATTTGGATAGTGCATGATCATTCAAAATTATACGCCCTATATACCAGAGGTTTTACTCTTTTCCGACGTAATGAATATATAGCAAATGCAGTAATATAACAAGCATGGTATAACTATTACATTCAGTCACTATACACACTATTAGAAAACAAAACGACCAGGAAGACTGTCTACTCTCGTGGGAAACAAGTTACACAAAATGGTCCAAATTACAGTAAAACACACCGTTTCAAGCTGTGACGCTGCAGTGTTTGTGTATTACGTAAGGGTTTTATGAGCACACGTGCACCGAGATATGACGTACTACAGGAGAGAACGAAGGAGCACACAGCTTTTGACCCCTTTGTTAAAGGCTGGAAGGAATTTTACGAGTTCTCCGCTTAGAATGTTGTTTCCAAAACTCGAGTGTGATTCTAAAATGACAAGAAATAATTACACACAAATCAAAGGGGAAAAAAAAACACTTTTTATAAAATGTAATATCCACACACCATAACTTTACTGCCATTCTTAATATATATATAATTCCGAATTAATAAAAAAGTTTTATGCTGCCAAATAATTACCTGTCTTCTTGTTTCTTTTTTATATTTTATTCCTGTATTTCACGGTATATATACAGCATAGCTTGAACTAACTTCCATGCGAGCACGACTTGGATTCAGATTTAAGCCTTGGGAAGCGTCTCGAAACCTTGCTAGACATTTGGATGTTTAGCCGCGATAGACACAACGGAAGATGTCTCACAGTATTGTAAACCAGCTTTGCTGGGCAAATTACTGATGAACTTCCCAACGTGTAACGTACCGATAACGCACTAGCATGTTGCAATAAAAGTGGTCTTCCGCGAACGTTAGTCTGAAAATGGCCATGGCATACCAGCGTCCTCGATCCTTTATTGTCGTTTGGTCCCACAAGCAGTTGAGACTCTTAGGCCGGGTTTGAACTCATACCTACTCTGTTCTTAGTCCGATTGAAAGACAAACACCACTAACACCTGTTTGGAGCGGTCGCTCTGTGTTCAAGTCTAGCTCATGCTGGCTTCCTCTCCGGCCGTATGTGGGAAGGTCCGCCAGCAACCTGGAGATGGTCATGAGGTTTTCCCGGGCTCTTCCCGTTTTCGTCCCACCCTGATGCTGGCCACCGTCGTATAAGTGAAATATTCTTGAGCACGGCGTAAAACACCAATCAAACAAATAAATACCTCTAAATAAAACCTTTTTGGAGAGGGCGTAATGTATCTTTATGAAATCGATACGTCTGTATTGGGTCAGACGTTGTATAAGAAAATGCCATCGTGATATGACCAAAGATTAGGTTGAAAGTGACATTGTTTTCCAAAAAAAAAACATCAGAGAAGGTTGGTCCCCCGCTGCTTAATTCGTCTAATTAAGCCATCGTTCTAGACAGATTCGAGGGAATTCTTCATTTGAAAATGTTATTTCCCAAAAAATTATTGGTTTATTAAACATACTGCGTTTCCGTAAAGCAAGAAATGTTATTTTTGAACAATATAAAACGAAAATTCTTCTGTTGAACTTTAACAAAGGCTAGAAAGAAGGGAGATAACCAAGTATCGAAGCTGTACGTTATACAACTACAAATTAAGTCCCCTTCGTTCCGTGCAGATGAATAAATCGTGAACATCAATACATCGTCAGCTACTTAAGCATTTGTTGTATCACCGCAATAGTTGTATCCCAACACGCTCTCTTATAGGACACAAGCACACCTGTTGCAGTAGAACACGTACTGGAACACGTATTGCATGAGAAAACGTTCTCATAGAGAATATATACATGTAACACTTGATTACAATGGTTGTATTAAAACATTTTCTCATAAAGCCATGCACATCTGTTGTATTAGAACGTTGACTGTATTGGGACTATGTATGTACTGTACTGGAACTGTTCTCTTAAATGTACACATACTGTAACTGTGGCATTTGAAAGCTGCTTGTAATTGAAGAAAAGATGTACTGGACCATTGTATACATTAGAACTCTACTTGTATTGATGCATTTCCAATGGATTAGTTTGCTAATGCTCATGTTCCAGCGTAGTATACTTTTTCTTTGCGCAAGTACATTTTTAGTACGTTATAGGAGCGAGAGCTGTCGGTGGAGCTGTTTAGCTTGTTTCTCAGCGAGAGCTATAGGTGGAGTTGTTTAGCTTGTTTCTCAGCGAGAGCTATAGGTGGAGCTGTTTAGCTTGTTTCTCAGCGAGAGCTATAGGTGGAGCTGTTTAGCTTGTTTCTCAGCGAGAGCTATAGGTGGAGCTGTTTAGCTTGTTTCTCAACGAGAGCTATAGGTGGAGTTGTTTAGCTTGTTTCTCAGCGAGAGCTATAGGTGGGGCTGTTTAGCTTGTTTTTCAGCGAGAGCTATAGGTGGAGCTGTTTAGCTTGTTTCTCAGCGAGAGCTATAGGTGGAGCTGTTTAGCTTGTTTCTCAGCGAGAGCTATAGGTGGAGCTGTTTAGCTTGTTTCTCAACGAGAACCATAGGTGAATTTGTTAAGAATGTTTCTCAGCCAGAGCCATAGGTGGAGTTGTTAAAATCGTTTCTCAATCGTCTGGACATCCGAATTGCTTGGTTAAAACCTGATCTGGGGTTCAGACTTTGTACCCTCCCTCACTCAATTTTCGTAACAGGCATTCCCGAGTTCAATGCGAAATAAACCCGACCATGCAGTAAAGATCTTACTTTAACTTGATTTGTTTTATTTATTTGATTTGTGTACTCAATAATGTTCACTTATACGACGAGGGCCTCAATTATGGTGCAAGGAAGCAGGGCAGAGTCTCGAGGAGAAACCGACGACCATACGCAGCTTGCTGGCAGACCTTCCCACGTGCGGCCGGAGAGGGGGCTACCCAGAGCAGGATTTGAACTTACAGCGACCTCATTAGTGAGAGGCTCCTAACAGGGGGCTTCAAGATATTATACATAAGACGGTTGAACCAGGCAAAAAAAAAAAAAAAAAAAAATTAAATTAAAATGTCACGTCATATAAGAAATGTTTTTGATATACATGTAACAAAAATTGTCAGAAAAAGTAATCTTATTAAATAACCGGTAATTCTGCAAAAATTGAAGAAAATAAATCTATTTTTTAGCATGGTATTTCAAGAAATTTTTGGAGTCTATTGTAACACGTGATATTTCAACCATTATTGTATGACGCATGCATTGCCTGTGCTCAGACATATTCAGACGAAATTCTTCTTTTCACTCTCTTGTCACCTCTTCTCTCCCCGTCTATATAGCTTTAACCCGACAACCCTGTAAGACAGTACAATACCTCTTATCCCCAGGGTGTGTGTGTTTGGTGTCGGGAGTGGGGGAACAATACGCCTCTCTGCAGATATACAACACTTCAGTCGTGACGCGGAATATAGACAGGGAGAGAGGACAATTTGTACAGATCCGCTGAAGTTTCATTGTAACACGGCTTCTATATCATACAAGTCTACAACGTGAATCTTTGAGACGATTGCGGAGACTGATATCCGTATCTGGCCAGGCCCCGGGTTTGGCTGGGGGCAAATATTTACTCTCTAGGCATACAGATTCTTACTGTTTAGTCAGTCCAAATCCACCGAAGAATTTATGACCGAGTTGGCTGTGTAGAACTTGTGAAGAGGCTCGCGTATACAGTTGGGTGAGGGGAGAGCTAGGGATTGTTTGATTGGTGTTTCATGCCGTACTCATGAATATTTCACTCATACGACGGCGATCAACATTTTCTAAAATAGTAACTTTACTTCCACCATGATGCTGGCCGCCTTCGTATACGTTCCCGCCACGATATGGCTCAGATATTGTCGACGTGGCGTAAAGCTCTAATTTTTCATTCATTCGTATAAGTAAAATATTCCTGAGTAAGTCTTATAACACCAATAAAATACATAGACAACACCTATTATAGACCATACATAGTCCCTGGAAATGTAAGGCCGTTAAATCATTCATCTAAACAAAGTTGTGACCGCTGCTTCCCTTCCTGCCTAACGCCAGGAGATTTGTCAGATGACGCTGGCGTCGTGGGTTTCCGAACATATTCTCAATAAGCCACAAATACAAGCAAAAGGTGAGCGATGCCGGAGAGGAAGAGGAAGCCAGCGTGAGCTAGGCTTGAACTCACAGGCATCGTATTGGTGTAGAGCACCTGGGTCATTTCGTGGCACAACGTTGTAAAACACCAATCAAATACAGAAATCAATAAGGATTTGCACTGTGACTCCTGACTCTTGTAATACCTGGGACACATTCAGGACGCTCGTTACTGGTTACTAGCCATCCCCCCGGGCTTTACCGGGTTTCCTCCCACCATAATGCTGGCCGCCCTCGATTATGTGAAATATTTTTGAGTACGGCGTAAAACACCAATCAAATAAATAAATAAATAAATATATAGTTACGAAAATGAAACCCATTGAGGTAGAGGGGAGGCAGGAGGTATCATGCAGACATGCGCACTTCAATATGCACATATTCTATATATTTAAGTACGAGACACACTTGCTAATGTACATACAGGTATATCTCTACAGGCCTATACCTGCTGTCCATGAGTATAATTATGCAACTTACGTATTGAGAGTGCAATTGTTTAGACAAAGGGGCCCTAATTGAATTGCATTTGTCACTAGACCGCTACTGTGTGCTAGTTCTGCAAGAATGCACGGAACATACGATACAAATGTTTACTGAGCTTCTCTTTCTCAGTTTATTTTTTATTCTTCAGGACGGGTATAAACAATGGCATTTTATATATGCACATGCGTGTGTAAAGGATGAGTATAAATTAAGGAGGAAATTCTAGAAATGTTTGACATCGTTCAGCACAACGCTTGACTGACTCGAAAGGTAACAAGAAAGCGACACTCGTTGTGACGTCACTAGTTTATGTGCAACGCATAAAAAATTGGAATGAAAGACCCCCCCCCCATAAAAAATAAGTACATATATATATACATGAGTGAGTGGAAGGTTTATCCAAAGTTGTATTTAAAGCATTTAGTTTTTTATACTCTTCTGTTTTTTTGACTGACTGAAATTCCAGAGCACTTGGGCTTGATGGGTCACACTGATGACACCGCATAATTTCAGAGAGGTGAAATGAGCTACTACACTCTCATTTTTAAATTTTGCAATAAATTCTTGTTCATATATTTACTGGTATAGTGTCTGTACATCCGTACTCAAAAACCACATGTTTCAACATTATTTATTTATTTATTTATCTGATTGGTGTTTTACTCAAGAATATTGCACTTATAAGACGCCGGCCAGTATTATGGTGGGAGGAAACCGCAGCGTTTCCACATGAAATACAGGATATCTGAAATGAAAAACTGTTTGCATACATGTATAACATAAAAAAGTAAACTGATCCAAAAAGCACACGGTATAGAATTCAAATGATGATACTTGGATATACATGTATTCAATAAAAACCATATAATCTAAAGAAATAAATGTTTCAATTAAGCTTTTCTATCGTCCTATCTTGAACGCATGAGGTGTTTGGGTGTTCCATGCCCGGGTATGCGGCGTTTTGGATATGTGGCGTTTTGAGTATGTCGGACTTTGAGTATGTTTTGTTTTGGGCAGATCTGGGCTTGGGCATGTTCGGTTTTGTGTACGCCTGACTTCTGGTATGTTGAGTTTTGTACACGTCCGGGTTTGGGTATGTCACTTTTTTCCAAGCCGGTCATACAAGAGAACACTGTCTACCACCTATTAACCCCAAGACCGTTAGAACCGTGGAATGAGAGGAGTCCGTAAAATTTCACGTACCAAGCATGGGATTGAACTCACGTCTCGCAATACCCAACAATTGAAAGACAAACACCATAACAACTGGGTTATGGCCTGCGTCCCATTAATCAAGTAGGCCGTTTGGCCTGGTACCCAGCATACGGCTGTACTGTTCTCTCTCAAAAAGTCCTCGCATGTACCGTCGTAGTACAGACTGGAACATTATTGAATATGGTGTTGCATTCAAACCAAATCAATAAATACTATAGAATTCAGAATTACAGTGTATAACCGCATTTTACTCCAAACCAATCTGTGGCACAATTAGGATGCCATATTTTTTTCACTGTGGAAATTTGAGCAGATTTACGCATTCGAGATCGCTGACATCCGGGCATTACCGGTTTTACTCGAGGCAACACGCTTTGCTCGCGCAGACCTGGCGGTGAAAACTTTGTCAAAATAACAAGGAAGTTAACAGTGAACTCTGCTTCACGACTTCATAAGTCAATAACTAGGTTTCGTTAATGTTCATAGTTTTCATAGACTATGTCGATTGTTCTGTAGTAAAACATACTGTAATTTCTGATTATTATGGGCCGTAGTTATCAAAATATTGTCCAGTGTTGGTCATTTTCCTATCCCCGGTCGCTAGCTATCTTTCACCGCGTCATCTGCTTGCCGCTGCCGCAAGCGGTGAAGTGCCCGGATGCCCTCGGTCTAGAGTACATTTACTCCCCTGCATGGTTTCCCTTTTTAAAATCACTACATCCAATGAATGCTTGTGTAAATGTGGCTGTGAATAAAATCGCCATTAACTGCTTGAGCTTAGCAGGTTTGTATTAGAGCGTGGATTTAGATTCGTCTCACTGGCCATTTCAGGACAATAACAAACACCGTAAGAATAGAAAGACACTCAGTTTCCATTATAAACATTTATTCCGTCTCCTCATTTGAAATGTGCAGTCATGCGGCGAGAAAATTGCCGGAGGCTCCACAGCGGGGGTTGTCGCTGTGTGAAATAAAGGTCAATGTCCTATAGTAGAAACACATATGGACTTGCAGTATGCCGTGATACAGTAGACGCCAAACATTCTGAACATATGGTGTCGTTGTTACTTTGCTGGTCGTCGTCATGTTGGGACGACGTCGTGTAAATCACATTCGTTTTTTCCCCCAGCTGATATGTCGTTCACTTTCGTTCTACGTGAAATTCTAAGAGTACTTTGAAGCCAGGATAATGAATATTTTACCGACAGCTTTCAAAAATGCTGCCCCATTTTTGTAGCGAATATCAACTCGTCAATGGCTCAAAAGTACGCACAAGAGGTATCTTAGTCTCGTCTATAGGAGTTCTCGTGAGAATGCGATTGGACGCCGAAGTTGCTTCCCTTATCCGCTTTTCTCTGTTACACGAGGGACTCTTGAATGATATTAAAACGAGAGGCACTGAACCAAACACATGTATGCAGGCTTAGGTATCACGCTACCGGACCGCCTCGTTGGCTGGGTGGTTAGAGTGTCCGATTCGAGGTCGGGAGATCCGGAATGGTACTTGTTTACGCTCGGCATTGCATTAGAGGTTAGAGCAAGGAAACAGGACTGGACGATGTCGGATGTGGACTCGATATGCCACAAAGAGACACAGCATATCTACATCTCAAGGACCCCTCGTCGTCACATGACTGAAAAATTAATAAGTAAGACGTAAAACCCAAGAATGCATACATACATCACGATACCGCCCATAAAAATTCAGACACATTATAGTACCGTGTGACAGCTGGTCACTAGGTCCCAGCTTACTGTACCGCAAAGTACAGTGTATTCACGATCCGGAACGACATTCAGCACAAACTGCTTGCGGGACATTGAGGTCGTGAATCACACAGCATAGTGTGATGCCCAGCTATCTGCGACAACACCGAGCACAGTACTTCGATTGCTGTAAGCCACTTCACGAAGTCGAGAAGGGGTGCAACACACATGCGCGACTACCTAGCCTCTTTTTCGAAACGCACATAAGCAAACGAGCGTGGCCTATCTTTTAACATTAGAGTGGGCACATCGGCCAAGGTGTTTCCCTCTTTTTGCTTCATTTACGCCAATTCGTCGTGTTTTCCTGGACATATATTTATGGAAAAACAAATGTTATATGGAGAAGCAGATGCTACAGTGTAAATGACCCGTAAACGGCAAGAAATCACTGTAAGTTTTCTGGCTGTAATATTAAGAGATAGGCCGACCTAGCTTGTTTATATGCCTTTTGAAAACGAGGCTTTGCGTGTTAAGGCAGTCGCCCATGTGCCTGAAAAATCCTCTCCAGATCGTGAGGCGTCTTTTTGGCTATACTGTTAAGCATAGACTACTGTGCAGTGTCCCTGCAATATTGAAAACTGCTGGGACTATAACTGTATCCCTAGATTAAGTACAGCGGCGGTTTTGCTTTGGATGTGTCGTTTTCCATGGAACAGTTGGTTAATATCTTCTCCGTTATTATACTTGAAGGTTAAGTTCGTTTGATGACTCTCACATTTCACTGATTCGTATCGACATTTTTATCTTTCCTTTCATTTTCTTTTATTTTTTTTCCTTTGCGTCAAATTTTCAACAAAATGAGTTTCAGGCCACTCTTTCATAATCCAGTCAGTACAAATTTTAATAACTGCAATTCTCGACCACATTTAATAATTCCAGAAACTACAACAAAGCAGGTTTCAACAACTGCAATTTGAGATCAAATTTCCACGCTCCTCACTGTCCACCTTTCGACAACTGCAATTTCTACTTCAATACTCCTCCATGTTAATGGGGAATCTTACTTATTTGTTTGCTCCAACATGGAAGCACTTAGAAATATGTCGTGCTGCAGAATTGACGAGCCACCCAATCACGGTATACATACTGACTAACATCGAGCTGCCCAGTATGGTGAACGAGATGGGCGTAACGTAGCTAATTTCACAATACTCAGCCGGTTGGACCTGAATGAGATTGGAACCCTGAAAATCCCTTAATACGTCACGAACAATAGAACCACTCGGCGCATCACTGTCGTATTTACCGATGTTTGGATGCACGTTGAATCGAGGGGACTGGGGGAACAACTCGGCCCTTCATTAATTCTGTGTGTGGTTCGAATGAGCATGGAGATACCATTAGCTACCTGTATAGATGGCACAAAATACATTCATATATAGGCCTCGTGAGGGGTTTAAGGACGTTCGGACTGTTCTGTCCATCATACACCCCTTAGGCAAGGACGTAATTGATATTCATGTACCATTTTGGACACCTCGATAATTGCCTATTACGAGATTCTCCGAGATCGCTGTCATGCACTCTTACTAGCTTCGTAGTGCCTCTCAGTTGAGAATGATGTATGTATGTATGTATGTATGCATTCATGCGTGGGTCTAACATTGCACTAAACGATTTCTCAATAACATCAGAACGAAAAGTCCTTAGAATGTATATGGTGTGTCTTCTTGTGACAGGGCGAGTTCATGCCGCCAAAGTGCTGCCGTCACTGGAGCAACATGCCGAAGATGCCCATCCGGTCACATTATTCTGACACCGATCTAAGCAGTCCTGTTTAAATTAAACTTGTTAAAGGAAACATTGAAAATCTTTAAAATTGTTGAGATTCGGCATGGGCCCAATGGGATAGTGAGTTTGAATACAGCTCTCGCTGTTACGTTTGCGGCTGTAAGTCAAGATTCTTGTCACATATATTTACTCCGAGCACGCCGGTTTCCTCTAGCCATACACCTGATGGCAACCTCATACAGACGAAAAATTCTTCAGAACAGAGTTAAACACCATTCAAATAAATAAAATCAAAGACGCTTACAATGTGCTTTAACCATTCACCAGATATTGTATACGTGATTTATTTATTTATTTGATGGGTGTTTTACGTTGTTCTTCAAAATATTTCACTTACACGACGGCGACCAGCATCATGGTGGAAGGAAACCGTGCAAAGCCCGGGGGAAACCCACGACCATCGGAGGTTGCTGGCAGGCCTTCCCACCCACGGACGGAGAGGAAGCCAGCATGAGCTGGACTTGAACTCATAGCGATCGCATTGGTGGGAGGCTTCTGGGTCATTGCGCTGCAATAGCGCGCTAACCGACCGAACGGCGGATTCTCCTATTGTATACGCAAATAATGTTAATTTTGCCATAATCTGTTGTTGTTATAACATATTTATTGTGCGATATCTAACTTAATATCCTATTTATAATCTAATGCAATCTTTATAGAATATATGCTTATCAGAGTAATCGGCTGTAATAACAAAATACATTCTAGCAGTAATCAGGCCTTCAATATACTTCCTTATTTATTTATTTGATTTGTGTTTCACACGGTACTCAAGAATGTTTCACTTATTCAACGGTTGTCAGCATTTTGGTGGGAGAAAAAAGGGTAGGGCCTGGGGGGAACCCCCGACCATCCGCAGGCAACAGGCTTTCTGTTAAATTTTGTAGATTATTTCTGAGAGTAAGGGGATACTAACTGGTTTGACGTGATCCACGCTCACGTGGGAAATTTACACGTGTTATAAGCCATTAATAACTGCCTCTCAAGCCGTGTATTATAAGTCTCAGATAAGCCCATGTACAATGCTTTGCTGGTGCGGACGATGACCCGGATGTAAACGAGTGAAGATACTGGGTCAGAGTTAAATTTTCTTTAATCTTGGGAATACTCTAATTCAAAGGCTCGATCCTTGGTAAAATTGTTTGTTCGTGATATTGTCGTTTTGCTGAGGGGTAGGTTTGGGTATTGAATAGGATTATCAATTTTCCGGCCCTTTCTTTAGAGCTGGCCGGAAAAGCTCAAGGCCAGCCGACGACATTCTTTAATTGCTTCAATACCGTAGCGCTTTTAATAACTATAACGAGAACTGCCATTTTGTCGATAATGCAACTCCAAGGTAAAGAAATGCTTGAAATCGAGGGCTTCTTTTCAAGAAAAGAACTTTTTCGCCTGTAGCTCAGCGGCAGGCAGAAGATGAGGTGAAAGATAACACAGGAACTTGAAGATATAGGGAGATGAAACAACTCTGGGACGACGCTATTTTCAGAACTATGCCTGTCAATCCTGACCTCGAAAACTAAATTTCGAGGTCAACGTCAGCTTTGTGTGACAATCGAAAAGCGTAGTCTTTCAGACAACAGAACAATATATATGCCTAACATTGTGAACGTCAGCAAATGCAAGCAAATACATTACTTAATGTCCCAATTTAAATTTTAAAAACTGAACCTACATGCGGCCCCACTCCAGTGGACCCTCATCGTTTCGCTAGCCGACTATTCGCGGCTGTGCCAGTCCTCTTCAGCTTCGCTGTACTGTAACGGGCAGACGTGCAGGACCAGTCAAGTGACGCAAAGTTATTTGTCATTCCAGTCGCGTTCTCCGGTTTCCCCCCATGCCGACGTTATTGTATGTGTCGTGAGGAGAGCTCTGTGTTTGTGTCTGAGCGTGTATGTGTGCACTTGTGTGTGAGTGCAGGGAGACGGGACAGGCTTATGACAGGCAGGGTCTGACTGGGTAGAGTTTAGAAATCTTTACAGTGAGGCCCGGGTAGAAGGCGGAATTTGTACGTTCACCTGCTCTCACTAGTCGTCGGATCTCAGGGACAACGAGCGCTCGACGGCCATTTGATACCACTTGTCCTCCACCAATACATGTATCTGTATATACATCATACGGGGTAAAATTCGTCAGTAACTTGCCAAAAGTGCGATGGTTTATGCGGTGCCCTCAGAACCGTCGTCGTATAAGTCAATAGTGTTTGAGTATGGTGTTGTACGACAATGCCAAAAAAAAAACAAACAAAAAAAAACAACAAAAAAAATGTATGTTTCATAATGAGACCAACGTGTAAATATCCACGTACGCGATAATTACTGTATATAGTTTTAGAGGAAATGTTTTCCTCCCACCACGATGCTGGCCAGCGCGTCATACATATGAATGAGAGGTGGAAATGACAACTCATTTTGTCATTTCCACCTCTCACCAATATTTATGGTGCTCAACCTTCACTGTGCAATATTCTGTTTATTATTTATACCCTAACAGTATCATGATTTTGTGTACTTTAAAGAGTTTTCCAGCCATAGGCCATCACAGACATGCCTAAAGAGTGACGCCGCCTGTATGACGTGTTATATGACATCGTATCTTGCGTGACGTGAGAATGTAGTAGATGAGTAAACTTATTATGACGTCATTCCGCTGAGGTCAGATTGAAAGTTTATAAAATAAAATGTTTCTTTTTTGACGTCAT
The DNA here is from genome assembly GCA_016165875.1 of Acanthopleura granulata. Taxonomy (NCBI): domain Eukaryota; kingdom Metazoa; phylum Mollusca; class Polyplacophora; order Chitonida; family Chitonidae; genus Acanthopleura; species Acanthopleura granulata. Next base: position 2,940,848 of record JABBOT010000006.1, on the reverse strand, counting down.
GATATTTGGGTGTGAAATGTCAGAATGCGGTATTTCACTGCAGTGAAAATAACACTTTTATGAGTGAAGGAAATGCTGGGATTTCACTGATGTATAAATAATAAATGTGATATATATGGCGTGAAACACCAATGGAATAAATAAATCAAATATAAAGGAGACATTTGAAAGACTCCGCCTCAGCATGAACATTTGGGAGAAACCTGCAGTTTATGTGACACAGGGAAATGTGACACAGTTTGGAGAGTCAGGGTGAAAAAAAGACAAGAACAGTAATCTTAATATAGTCATCTTTGCATGAATCCCGCACTATGTATGTAATTTCTTAGTTCTATGAGAGTTTTTGTTGGATGCTGTTTTTCCAAAGTGGTTTCAGATTATTGGCTCCGATCGCCATTATGGTTGACGGCTGGTATGTACGAATGTCTTTTTTGACGCCTAGACCTGGAAAGACCTTAAATCTCCTAGTGATGTTCTTCTGGGTTGATCTTTTTATTTATTTCAGTGTTATTGAGCGCCATACTCAAGAATTTTTCAATTATATACAATAGTGGTGTGGATTAATTGTTCCTACCATACATAAGTGACCTTAACACTCCAGTTGCCTGCCATGAGGGTTGTGCTGTACAATCAAGACTGATCTTAACTTTCCTGATGCCAATCTTGATCGAGGGTTGTTGGGCACAACCAAACCTGACTATCACTCGTCCGGTTTTCAGCAAAACCAAACACTATTCACGTGGCAATCCTGACGGTTGTTCTGTACAATTAAAACTAATCTTGACTCTCCCGGGACATGTCCATCTTTGGGATTGCTCTATACAGTGAGAACTGCATGACCTTAACTCTCCTGGTGCCCGCCTTGATGGTTGTTCTGTACAACCAAAACTGATCTTAACTCTCCCGATGCCCGCCTTGAGGGTTGATCTGTACATCCAAAACTGATCTTAACTCTCCCGATGCCCGCCTCGAGGGTTGATCTGTACAACCAAAAGTGACCTTAACTCTCCTGGTCCCCGCCTTGAGGGTTGATCTGTACAACCAAAACTGACCCTCTCTCTCCCGATGCCAGCCTCGAGGGTTGTTCTGTACATCCAAAACTGACCCTCTCTCTCCCGATGCCCGCCTTGAGGGTTGATCTGTACATCCAAAACTGACCTTAACTCTCCCGATGCCCGCCTTGAGGGTTATTCTGTACATCCAAAACTGACCCTCTCTCCCCCGATGCCCGCCTTGAGGCTTGATCTGTACATCCAAAACTGACCTTAACTCTCCCGATGCCCGCCTTGAGGGTTATTCTGTACAACCAAAAGTGACCCTCTCTCCCCCGATGCCCGTCTTGACGATTGCTCTGTACATCCAAAACTGGCCCTCTTTCTCCCGATGCTCGTCTTGAGGGTTGTTCTATACAACCAAAACTGATCTTAAATCTCCCAATGCCCGCCTTGAGGGTTGTTCTATACAATCAAAACTGACCTTCACTCTCCCGGTGCCCGCATTCAGGGTTGTTCTGTACAACCAAAACTGATGTTAGTTCTCCCGATGCCTGCCTTCAGGGTTCATACGTACAATCAAAACTGTCCTTAACTCTGACTGTGTCCGTCTTGAGGATTCTTCCGTACGATCAGAACTGACCTTAGCTCTGACAGTTCCCGTCTTGAGAGTCCTTCTTTACAATCAGAACTGAACTTAACTGTAACAGTTCCTGTCTTGAGGGTTCATCTGTACAATCAAAGCTGACCTTAACTCCAGCAGTTCCCGTCTTGAGGGTACTTCTGTACGATCAAAACTAACCCTAACTCTGACAGTGTACGTCCTGAGGGTTTTTATCAATGAAAAGCGATGTTAAATCAAACCAAACACAGAGAGACAGGAACCCATAATTTACAAATAATATTGGAATAACAGACGACTGGGCTTGGAGTGACAATTGCTGAATCGACCTCATTCGTCCTCCGATCAGCTGGCCGATCGAGGTTATGCCGGTAAGGACATCACAAGGCCACGGGAGTTTGAAGGACAGCGTCACCCTGTGTAACCCCTCTGTCGATCACCTGACTTTCCTGTATACATGACCCACACCGGCTCGCCTGACTGCAACCATGTGATGCACCGACCTGTACCGCGGTCGCTCTAATCACTTCCGAATTCCTATGCCGTATATTATACGACGGCCGAGTCACTGGGTCAGTGGGTCACTCGCCCACGAAAAATAAACCCGGTCGATCGTAAAGATATGTGTACATGCATGATATTTGATTAATAGAGAGCACGAGCACGCGGTAACATTCATCAAAAACGGACACGCCCCCCTCCGTTCAGCCGCACAACTTGTTCTTTTTCGTTATTTTAAGTGTGTTCCATGGGATGTTTTGCGCATGAACTGTTGAGCTTGCAAAGTGTTTATTCCTGCATCTGTTTACCGCGAAACCAGCGACTGTGGCGTGCTAATTCCCATTGATGGTTGACCTACATCACACTGCCGGTGTTACGGTATATAGACCACGTGCTAGCGACAAACCAACCCCGCATGTCGCCATTCATATACATTTTAACCGCCTTTAAATAATCCTCGATTGGGTATATACTCTACAATATTAGGCGTTTTATGCGACGTTCCTATTTATTCGGAACATCGAAAGGTCTACCATCAACCAGCAGATGGTCGTGGGTTTTGCCCCGGGCACTGGCCGGTTTCCTACCATCGTAATGCTGGCCGCCGTCGTACAATTGACATACTCTTGAACACTACTCAATGAAATCAAATCTATGATGTATTTCGTGCACTGAGCAGAAAGATGATGCAGGACATTGCGATATCGCATAGGCCGGAAATGTTACAATGTGTGTCTTAGTCTTGAAGATACAATAGCTCTCTATTACGCAGAAGTACGGTGATCTTAAGTATATATAGTGGCAAACCAGAGAAACCGACTGTTTGTTTACTTAACTATTTGATTGGTGTTTTACGCCGTATATACTCAAGAATATTTCACTTCTACGATGGCGGCCAGCATTATGTTGGGAGGAAAGCTCGAGGATGAGCCCTCTGCAGGTTTACACTGTCCTCGTGTCGCGGAGCTAGAACCGCGAAGAGCCTAACGAGATGTCCTCATCCATACCTTCCCACGAAATACCGATGTGGTAGCCGGCATGCATGAAGGAACCGATCGGTTGTAATTCCTTTAGGTCACCCGGTACGTGGCTTCAATCCAAAATAGTATAAGAGAAGCGTCCAAATCACTGGAAAACACTATCTAAGGCCACTCTGTAAAGATCGGCCGTTAAATCCGTTATTTGAGGGACGACGTATTGCCCTTCCGTTAATCTAACGAAATAATCTGTTTCTGGTAGAGAATAATTCCGTTCCTGATAAAGAATTAAACCGTAATCAGGAAACGGTTAATCTGTCAGATCAACGGAAAGGCATCCGTCATCCCTCAAAAAACGTATTTAACGGAATATTTTGTTTCTTGTTAACAGCTCACCTGTAAATCAAGTTGGTCCAAGCGATGTAATCGTTTGTTTTTTTCTTTCTCAAAAGAGAGCCATGCTTTTTCTCTAAACAGTTTCCAACCAAAATGTTTGGGTGCGACATGTTCCTAATTTTCAAACAAGGAATTTTAAGTTCCATTATTCTCAGGACCTTGGTAAATAAGATCCGACATGCTCTCAATGTAGTCTTAGATGATTTGTTTATTTGATTGGTGTTTTACGCCGTACTCAAGAATATTTCACTTATACTACGGCGGCCAGCGTTAAGGTGAGAGGAAACCGGGCAGAGCCCGGGGAAAACCACGACCATCCGCAGGTTGCTGGCAGACCTTCCCACTTACGGCCGGAGAGGAAGCCAGCATTAACTGGGCTTGAGCTCACAGCGACCGCATTGGTGAGAGGCTTTGGGTCATTGTCCTGCCGACTGAGCCACGTAGAAGTGGCTACTGCTTAAGTCAAGTTCATTTGAGACTGCTTAGTTTCCACCAATATGACATTCATCACATTTGGGAAGGTTCGTCAGTAAATTGCCAGAGGTTCGTTGTTTAATCCTGGAAAGGGTACTACAGTTTCCTCCACCCACAAATCTCGTGTATGAATTCTTGAGTTTTTCACGTTAAGCAACGATCAAATAATTGAAGCCCGACTGACTTCCCCAGAGGTCACTATCTCATATGAATGGTCACATATGCTATGGCGGTTCTGAACCACATATTGCTGGCCTTTGTATACCTGACTAATTCTGAGTTCGCTGGTTCGAATCCCGGAGTGGTCTCATAATTTTTTTCCTCCAAAGTAGAATCTGTGCAATAGTTACATAGTGTAAATCTTTGGTTACTTGGTTACTAAGTGATAAGACAGACACTGCACCAATCTGCTGTGCTCAGCTATACATTACGGAACTTGTGTCATTCCGATAGCCCATGTTCGGTGTCAAATCTGTCGGTCAGTTACCTCATATTCCGGTCGAATGGTTAAGAGGTTTTAACTGATGGCAATAGTTATCAGACTCCGAGGTGACTCGTTCGAAACCAGGAGAGGCCTCATTCAGTTTTCGGCACTTGAAACTTTGCTATATATACACAAAAAATGTAGATCTAAAATTAAGATATATAATATTATTACCAACATCTCAACCATCTATACATCTGCATCTCAACAAGCAATAGTATGATCTTAAACATTTATAAACCACCGACACCTTACATCATCTTGTCGGCCAAAAAGCATTATCATCTGAATAACCATCGACACCACCCACACCATTTATCTAATTACCAGGCAGTACCATAATCTAAACAATATTTATTTATTTATTTATTTGTTTGTTTATTTATTTATTTATATGATTGTAGTTTTATGCTGTACTCAGGAACATTTCACTGATACGACGGCTGCCAGCATTATGAAGGAAGGAAACCGGGCACAGCCCGGCGGAAACCCACGACCATCCGCAGGTTACTGTCAGACCTTTCAACGTATACTCCCGGAGAGGGAGCCAATATCTGCATGACCTGAACTCACTACGACTGCACTGGCGAAAGGCTCCCGTTTCATTGCGGTGTATTATGTATAGCACGCTAAGCGTCTCTGCCACGGAGGCCTCCAAACCTAAACATTAAAAACATCTGCAAAGCAGCACTTTATATGCGTGACTCGCGCTTGCGCCGTGGCACTTATTTGAATGAAACGCTGGCCAAGTTGTATCAGGAGTCATTCTGACACTTACAATCACCCAAAGAACATGCCAGTCTCACGGGCACGGTTGTCTATATAACAATATGTTAAACCACCGACCTTTGGCAAGTTGCAGGCGAACTTTCCTCACATGCATATGACGTACAGACCTGCACAGTATTACTGTTGAACATTAGACTGCGCAAACGGACACAAGAGCGTTATATATCTCTTAATTACTGTCCCCGTGCAAGGCCGCGTGAACGAAAGCCGATGAGTGAGTGAACGTACCAGTTCCATAGCCAGGACCGGAGTTGAACCCGTACCGCGAGTAGTACCACTTTGGGTTCCATACATACGCCCATATGTATCATCAGACGGTTATAGACGTGATAGAAAAGTAAAACAACATAAAATAAATATATAAATTACAGATAATGCCGGTTTCCTCTTTAGGCGTACGTGGGAAGGTCCGCCAGAAATCTCCGGATGGTCGTGGGTTTCCCCCGGACTCTGCCCGGTTTCCTCACACCATAATGTTGGTCGCCGTCAGCAGTGAAATATTCTTGAGTGAGGCGTAAAACACCAATCGAATAATTGAATAAAAAAAGTAAAACAAAATAAAATAATTCTATAATTTACTGATAAAATTGTTCTCATCGCCACTGTGTGTGATTCTGGGAATAGACGCGCGCGCGCAATTGAGTTATCTGTATTTATCAGTACTGGTATCTACCTGTGTAAGGCAGGCTATATATCTACATGTATATACATCCATATGGTCGAGGTTTTGTCTACCGTCCGGCTGTGACGTTTTCAGACAGCAGCTAATTTCTTATCGAAAAGCAAATAAGATTATATTTTATATCGAGGGTGACATGTAGGCCATCAGGGGATTGAGACTGTATAACGGGTAAGCCGCCTATAAGCATCACACACACATATGTATATGTACGCCGTATGCGTGTACCTATGCCTTACAAGCCATCCCAGATTTCTCAACATTTTACTATCTTGCCATATACGTGAATAACGGTACACCCCGAAGATGCCTGTCCTTACTATCATGCATTAATATATATCTTATATTTCTCCCGTTACGACAGGAATCAAATAAAAAAGGGAATCGATGTTAACTTTCGCAACGATTATTTAATTTTTAACAAGCATTGTATAACGAGTTATACCAGAGAAAAATACTTGGTTACTAAATAATGATCATAGACTCTATATATCACGGAATAAACAAAACAAATAATAAATAGATAAAATACTAAATAGGTAAAATAATAAATACAAAGGAAACACATTAATTATACAAATAAATAAATTCTAAAAAACTGGCCTCGCTTTACTCGGATGCCTAAGTCTTGTGATATCGTTATTCCCATGCAGGATTATTCGAGTTTTCTAAACGTCCAAAACACCATGTCTTTCACAAATGTCACTGATTTTAAATTTCCATGCAACCATTTGTGTGCATATTTCTTCGAAAAATTAGGTTGGATGGAAAATTAGAACATATACAGTATCCGCTGTCTTCGGCTATAGATAGCTATATAGTACATCGTGAACACAATTTATGGTCGTTAGGAAATAATCACGTATACATATCGAGGCTTGTATAAAGAGGTATACCACACAACAGGTGCGTGATAACGTTTCTGTCTGACACCTACAATAAGTTATATCATACAGGTGTATACATGCAAGTTATTTGTGCATGCTTAAAAAATATGTTCAAGTGTATACTGATATGTCATAAAAAACACATCAAAGTATTTATTGCGTATACATGGTCAGGGTTTATCAACATTCCGGATTCTTGTGACGTTGAATATAACATTTATTGCTTTTATTATTTTTTTTTCTTTTTCTTGTTCCTTGATATACTCATGTAAAGATAGAAAACAGTTGAAAATTTAATATATCTACATGGGTAAATGTAGTATGATGTGTATATGCAGAAGGCAAAATGAACAGGTGACCTGAGCAAGTAACATACGTCATGAATTACACGAGCACAGATTCGTTTGACAGCCAGCTTTCCATCGAGGCCACGCCATAAAGCCCGATCCTCAAAACCCCACACCCACACCCACACCCACCCAACCACCCATCCCACACATTTTACACACACTTTACTTATCTCATTGCATGGTGTTTCACGCCATGGTCCTGCTCAAGAATATTTCACTTATACGACGGCGGCCAACATTATGGTGGGGTGGAAAGCGTACAAAGCCCAGGTGAAACACATGGCCATCAGCACGTTCACAAACTTCATATCCCCATTATGCATGCACGTTCATATATGTTATGTTGACGGAGAATCACGATGCCGGCAACTAAGAACCTACACAATTAATTTATAACATACGCTTCACGCATGTGCTTCATATATTTAAAATTCATGGGAAATATTTAGTGGGCCATAGAACCACATATTTTACTTCATTGAAAAGCCTATATTCTGTTATCTATCGTTTAAATTTTAAAAGTGAAAACTTCGTTTAAACTTTTGATACGAAACTATCCATCAATGACTATTAAAAGATCAAAATTAAAAATTTTCTCTTATCGGCTCAATCATTTAGGTTTAAAAATTGAAAACTGAAAAGTTGAAAGTTAAAAGTATTATTTTTCTATCAATGAATTCTAAAAGCTGAAAATTAAACGTGTGGTGTGGAAATAATCCAGTCTAATGTAATTGTATGATTATATTCAATTAGAGTTTTTGCCTTTTTTCGTAAAATCTTTGCATTAAAATTTGTAAATTTTAAATGATTTATTTCCCTTTTTTCTTGTAATCTACACACTCGGGAAATGGAAAAAAATATATATATTAAGCATCCGTTACCCGTATCTTAACTCTCATTTAGGCTACAGGCATGCAGAAATTGTGTTGGCCCATATTGGTGCCAGCTATAGGACAGTTTTTATTTGCGCGACTTCTTACCGTTTGAGTCTTATTGTACCTTTGCTTCTTTTCAGATAGTTAAGCTGACATAATTTAAGTCGTAGTAGGAAAAGTCTTTGTCCCTCTTTTTTTCTGTATGTACGAAATAGGCCACTTTGCCGACATATAATTTAGGCCACTACACCATTCATTCATTATACAGATATTTACATCCTTTACCCATGATTCCATAGAGCACGTGAGCCGAATCACGCCTTATAGGAAGTCTCTGCGCCTCCCGCCTAACAGAAAGTAGGGCGTATGCATACCTGGAAGTTTGCACAATTCACTTGTCACCTGCATTATTGTATCATACCATAAAGTGCCACATACTTAGAGAGTTTTTCTTGACGCTTTAATAAATCTACCGCGAGATGCATGACTCGTGCTTCGCGACAAACAAAGTAGAACGCAGAAAACCAACAGGTGCCCGCTTTGCACAAGGTCGCGCAATGGAAATATATGATAATTTATGCTAATGAGATGCGCTGACCTGCTCCAGAACCGCTGGAGTTATTTTTATCCTCGTCGAATGGTGGTGGATCGAGGTCGGTTTCGGCGACTTTTTGGAAACGACTTGATGAGGAGACCTAGAGAATGTCAGGAGACATGAAAGGTAAGTGGAGAGGGGTCGGGCTTTCGGAGAGTCATGGCCTGGTTTTCAGCGAAGTCCGCGCTGTTTGGGCTGCCTACGTGTTTGGTCCGTAATGGCGGTAAAAGTCCGATCCATGTGTGAGAAGAGAGTTTGTGTGTGCTGATCGCTAAACTAACTCGGGAGAGTTTTCCCTCCCTTCCTCCCGCCGCTGCGAGCCCCACTCTCTAATTCGCTGCGTTCTACTGGCATATTTTCAAACTTCGTCGGCGACCTAGAGTCGTTGGTGGTTACAGTTGTCTCACGTGTGTGAACTAGTTAGCCAGTGTTGACAATATGGTTATTGCAGGGATACAGAGGGGGGAGGGGAGGCAGGCTGGCTGTCAGCACAGCCGGAGCACGGACCGCGCAGAGAGCTGCGGGCACTCGTCCCCATGTCCATGACACACCCCCTAGAAAAACCTACCCTCGTCAAATTGCACTTTTCAGCACTACTGTTGTGACATCATACTGTTGACTTTACGGGGATCTCGGCATTACAGTGTTTATGCACCAACTGTACCAATTCAAACGTTGGTACACGTACTTTTAAAGTTACCTTAAAACTGAAACTGGACAAGTGGTCAATACTTCCCCCCCTCCCGCTTTCTCGCCTACCATGACACAGTCGTTGCCACTACTAGATGCACAACTTTTGACGTGACAGTCACAGGGGTTGCAATTTCATCACTGACAGCACATTTTCCTTTGATACATTTAATATTACCCTAGGTTAACTTCATGGATGTATACATTTTAAGTAGACCCAAATATACATTTGCTGACTAAATTGTTTGAGTAAATGAACTTGACACTGATTCATGTGAACTTAGGACACAGCTGAGTGAATTAGAGTTGATCAAGTGATGTTGAGTGAGACAATAGAGATACTATAAGTGGAATCTCCTCTGTATATACTTTTTTTTTTTTTCTAAAAGACTTTTTAGAAAAATTTGGAAGTGTTGGCGCAGAGAACATAATTCAGTTAGTCTAATATGGAATGGCTGTTATTTGAAACTGAAATAGACGTAGAACTGCCCAGGACAAAAACAAGATCAAGGCAGTGATTTTGCAAGACCTCAGTGTGGTGGCAGAGTCTTTTTAGCGATATGAATAGCTTCTCTTGGCTGTGCCGTGTTTCTTTAGAATGTTGTCTTCTTACCTTTGGGAAGGAGATGCATATGTCCACATGGGCTGGTCAGATTTTTTTGGCTGGCCACTCAGTTAGTAATAACGAAGAGCTTGAGAGCAGGATGACATTGGCTTTTGGAGAAATGTCTCTGGTAGCTATTGTGAACATATGTTTCTGTTTTTTGGTATGTTGCTCTGAGTATGTGAGTAACTTCTGCATTGTTTTGACACACACCTTTATTCTGACTGAACTGTTCCAAGGACGGAATTAGGCTTTCTCGCCACCTCCCATAATTTAACATGTTCTGGAGTAAAGACTTCTCCAAATTTATCATGCCATTAATATAAGTGTCAAACTTAATGTTTTTAGCTCTCCAGAGAAATTTTTATGGTTTACACAGCGATGAATATTTTGTGCATAAATCTTTTGATCTTTGCATTATATTATAAGTTTTAAGAATGGCCTTAAATTTACACATCACAAACTGAAGCAGGAGTTTGGCACAGGTTAGAATGAACAGGTTTACCACCATTGATGATAGTTTGTAACTTACTGTCTCACCTTTGTTGTATCACCAATGATGGCTCTCAAACTTTCTGATCATTTACCGACTTTACCCTTCTGCAATTATGATAACATTAACTATTTGTACTCATAGATATTCCATCACTATTGAGAACTATCAATCAGCACTTTTTGTTACTTCACCAACTTTGGCGGTAACTTCACCACCACTGAGTGAAAATGACTTTACCAAGACTAGGGACTACTTTTTTGACAAGTTTAGAGACATTGCCAACATTTTAAACAATTTTTTGCCCGCTATGTTTATGACTTAACTGAAATGGTTAATGGTTTTCACACATGCCAAAGACCATTTTAACAATAAATGTCCAATATTGGAGATTGCATAACTATCACTAATAACATGACCAGACTGATGACAATTGAATGACCCAAATTTATGATCATTTGACCATCAGTTGCAGTTGCGTTAAAGAACACTGATTAAAAATCAGTAAAGAGGAATCAAGTCGGACATTGACTTCAGTGGATTAGGTGGTTGCTTTACCAGGACTAATGATGACTTAGTGGATTGGACGGTTGCTGTAAGAAGTCAGATGGTGACTTGGCTGGATTAGATGATTGCTTTGCTGAGTTTGAGGAGGATTTGACTGGATTAGACGGCTGCTTTACTAAGTGTGATGATGACTTGACTGGATTAGATGGCTGCTGTACCAAGTGGATTTGATGGTTGTTTTTAAGAAGTCTGATGGTGACATGACTGGATTAGATGACTGCTTTGCTGAGTTTGAGGAGGATTTCACTGGATTAGACGGCTGCTTTACCAATGTGATGATGACTTGACTGGATTAGATGGCTGCTGTACCAAGTGGATTCGATGGTTGTTTTTAAGAAGTCTGATGGTGACATGACTGGATTAGATGACTGCTTTGCTGAGTTTGAGGAGGATTTCACTGGATTAGATGGCTGCTTTACCAATGTGATGATGACTTGACTGGATTAGATGGCTGCTGTACCAAGTGGATTAGATGGTTGTTTTAAGAAGTCTGATGGTGGCATGACTGGATTAGATGGCTGCTTTACCAAGTGTGATGAGGACTTGACTGGATTAGATGGCTGCTTTACCAAGTGGATTTGATGGTTGTTTTAAGAAGTCTGATGGTGGCACGACTGGATTAGATGGCTGCTTTACCAAGTGGATTAGATGGTTGTTTTAAGAAGTCTGATGGTGGCACGACTGGATTAGATGGCTGCTTTACCAAGTGTGATGAGGACTTGACTGGATTAGATGGCTGCTTTACCAAGTGGATTTGATGGTTGTTTTAAGAAGTCTGATGGTGGCTTGACTGGATTAGATGGCTGCTTTACCAAGTGGATTTGATGGTTGTTTTAAGAAATCTGATGGTGACTTGACTGGATTAGATGACTGCTTTGCTGAGTTTGAGGAGGATTTGACTGGATTAGACGGCTGCTTTACCAAGTGTGATGAGGACTTGACTGGATTAGATGGTTGTTTACCAAGTGGATTTGATGGTTGTTTTTAAGAAGCCTGATGGTGACACGACTGGATTAGATGACTGCTTTGCTGAGTTTGAGGAGGATTTCACTGGATTAGACGGCTGCTTTACCAATGTGATGATGACTTGACTGGATTAGATGGCTGCTTTACCAAGTGGATTAGATGGTTGTTTTAAGAAGTCTGATGGTGACTTGACTGGATTAGATGACTGCTTTGCTGAGTTTGAGGAGGATTTGACTGGATTAGATGGTTGCTTTACCAAGTGTATTAGATGGTTGCTTTACCAAGTGGATTTGATGGTTGTTTTTAAGAAGTCTGATGGTGACTTGACTGGATTAGATGACTGCTTTGCTGAGTTTGAGGAGGATTTCACTGGATTAGACGGCTGCTGTACCAAGTCTGATGATGACTTGACAAGATTAGATGGTTGCTTTACTGAGTCTGATGATGGCATGACTAAATTAGATGGGTGCTTTACCAAGCAAGCTGATGACTTGACCGGGTTAGATGGTTGCTTTACCAAGCAAGATTAGGACTTGACCGGGTTAGATGGTTGCTTTACCAAGCAAGATGACTTGACCGGGTTAGATGGTTGCTGTACCAAGCAAGATTAGGACTTGACCGGGTTAGATGTTTGCTTTACCAAGGAAGATGACTTGACCAGGTTAGATGGTTGCTGTACCAAGCAAGATAAGGACTTGACCGGGTTAGATGGTTGCTGTACCAAGGAAGATGACTGGACTGGGTTAGATGGTTGCTTTACCAAGCAAGATGATGACTTGTCCTGGTTAGATGGTTGCTTTACCAAGCAAGATGACTTGACCAGGTTAGATGGTTGCTGTACCAAGCAAGATAAGGACTTGACCGGGTTAGATGGTTGCTGTACCAAGGAAGATGACTGGACTGGGTTAGATGGTTGCTTTACCAAGCAAGATGATGACTTGCCCTGGTTAGATGGTTGCTTTACCAAGCAAGATGATGACTTGACCGGGTTAGATGGTTGCTGTACCAAGCAAGATGACGTGACCGGGTTAGATGGTTGCTTTGCCAAGCAAGATGAGGTCTTGACCGGGTTAGATGGTTGCTGTACCAAGCAAGATGACTTAACCGGGTTAGATGGTTGCTGTACCAAGCAAGATGACTTGCCCTGGTGAGATGGTTGCTGTACCAAGCAAGATGACTTAACCGGGTTAGATGGTTGCTTTACCAAGCAAGATGAGGGCTGACATGCATGTGTGGATGATCAGTGTGAAAATGATGAATTTTTTTGATGGAATGATTCTAATGAAATCCCCTACTTAACGATTAATTTATTTGATAATTTACAGAGGTATGCCATGAGGGATTTGTGAATGGAATCTTGTGCTAGAGTGTAGAGTTGCTCTATTCAGTCTCTTGTTTTATATCCTTACAGAACTTTGAATGTTAAATTCGTATGCGTCCACAGTAATTTCATGTGTAGTTTTGCCTGTGAAGGTGCTCCTTTAAAAGGACATACAGACCTTAAAAAAATACAAGTTGATGTCAAAAATCAATTTTTTCTGGCACAAAGTCAATAAAACTTCACGAGAAACTCGCAAGTGGCACTGCTAGGTGGAGAAGTCAAGCAAAATCAAAAGTCAAGCAAAGTATGTCACTTGAAAAAAAGATCAACTTTAGATGAATACGATAGTTGTGCTCTCATATTCATATATACCCTTGTACATGTATCTTGCGTTAGTATAATTCTGCGCACTTTGTCTATTATGGATTCATGTTACCCGGTAGTGCTGTCACCACATTCGGGCTGGATTTCGGTTTGTTTTTGACCCAGCATAAATATTTTGGTTGTAAACACCCAGGTTTTTGTGTAGCTGGGACCTAGTCACAGTGTCAGCAGATGTCAGATTGCTCCAAGCTGCAGCTGATTTGAGTTCTAAGTTTGAATGCAGTTCCGTGTACATGTATACAATAATAAGGACTTTTGATTTGAGGCTATCATCACCGTGACACCTCCAAAATGGCAGCCATAGCCATGTAGTAGGATTTAATTACTGAAATGACCAGGCCCCGGTTTCATGAAGTATTCCGTAACGTATTTGTTGAGATATGAAATGCACTTAACTAAGGTCTACTTAACACTAAGCACATTTCATGAAATGGGGCCCAGTGCTGGAACAGCACAAAATCATTAATGATCATTCGTGAGCTTTTAGTGTACACTGTATATAGTTTTTCATTGGAAATACAGGAGGTTTGCTGATGTGTCATGTCCAGTGTGTGATTTCCAGTATGGCTGTGGCCATCATCTGAATTTTGCAATATATCTTGGAAAGGAGAAGTTAAGAAGTTGAGAATTGAGTTGAAAAAGAAGCTGAATGGAGAATTGCTTATTTGAAGAGCAGAAATTATAGACAGTGAAAAGGTCACATATATGATGAACAGTTGATTTATCTTTTAAACTGTACTGTCACAAAATCGAAAACACATAATTCAAGATGTCCATTAACTTGCTTAAGATGGCTGTTAGTGACCTCTAATTTTACAACTTTAACGTAATTTAAAACTTCTTTCAAATTCCTCTACTGAGTTTGTTTGATCTTATGATTTTTGATTTTAACTGATTTAATGTCAATGATGTACTATGATTCAGGAGTCGCCTGAACATCATTGCAGTCGGTATGAGTTCAAATCCAGGCGGAAGGCCTTCCAGCAATTTATGGATGGTCGTGTGCTCCCCCAGGTTCAGGTTGTGTTTTCTCCCACCATAATGCTGGCTGCCGATATATAGGTGAAATATAAGTACATTGTAAAACACCAATCAAGTTAACAATAAAAAAAAATTTAACAAATAAAACACTCCAGGTGGACATGTAGATTTGTCTACACTTAGCTCTAGATCACTTCCAATTTCATTAGAGATTCAGTCTCTGTTGACCAATTGAAAGTTATACTAATTTTAATTTAAATGTTCTTTTTAAACATTTTGAAGATAATATTTAATTTTTAATGGATAATGTTACAAGATCTGTTAGGTATATGAAAATGGCTGTTTAAACATGTATTCATACTAGAGTTAGAGACCAGGCGAAGATCTTCAAAATCCTGTTATAACTGAAGTGGCTGTGCCAAGAAACACACTCCACCCTTATACAGCAACATTAATATATTTGGGCACGATAGTAAAAAAAGGAAGTAATTTGTGAATAAAGGAAAAGTTAATTGAGACAGAGCCCTAGTTTTCAGCTGTGACAAGTACAGTAGATATGTCTGTCAGTGGATTGGCTGGTTAAATTTTTCAAATGCCTTATAAGGTGGGTCATTTACAACATTATGGGCAAAATAATGTCAGCTGTTTGCAGGATGTTGCAACTATTGGCAAATTTGTGTTTGTGTCTGAGTATGGCGAGAATGTATAATCAGAACGACAGCTAACACTTCTGAAGTAAAAGTGTGTAATGGATTGTCGACACGGAAAATAAATAGAAAACTGACAATATCCCATTTTAATGCCCATTTTCGTTGAACTTGATATACATATACCCCTCAAGCGCATTCTGCAGATTGAGGGACAGCAGATCATACATGTATATATGTGTTTCACTTAAGCAGGTGACACTTGATCAAGCTTACATCACTGTCGTCATATACCGTAATTCTTCTAATTTTTGGGACGCATATTTGTACTGCTAAAAGCTCATGTAAATATCACGTCTCTCTTAGTTTTTGAGAAAAGATCTGATACTTTGTTCAGTAGGCAGATTAGACATATGAAGAAAAAGAAAATGTATTCCTGTTACAATGACATGTATGTATTGGCTAAAATGGGCAGACCAAATGTCACAAAAATCAGAGTAATTAGAGTGCTGTAAATGGCAGAAAAATCTCTCCATTCTAGAGGCAGATAAATGTTCTGAAATATTACCTATGGTGCTGAAAACCTTAGTTTTTTTCTGGTCCAAGCATAATGAATATATTCCAACCTACAAACCAAACCTCAAAGCAACTTTCTGAGATCAGTATATATTTTAGAATTGGTCAAAATGTGCAACTTAAGTCATGTGCGCAATTTTAGGTCATTTAAATTGTATACTTTACGGTGTACATGTATGTAGATGAACATTGTAAAGTGAACTTTGTTCCTGAGGCCAGGTTACATTAGAGATATATATTTGTGGATGTACTATGTACATATGTGGGAAGGTCTGCCAGCAACCTGTGGATGGTCGTGGGTTTTCCCCGGACTCGGATCGGTTTCCTCCCACCATAATGCTGGTCGCATAAGTGAAATTTTCTTGAGTATGGCGTAAAACACCAATCAAATAAGTAAATGTACTGTGTAATATTACACCTTGCTCTAGGTGTAGAGCTTATGGCCATGATGTTAGTGGTGATGGTAAGGGGGGAGGGGAGGGGATCGGTGGGGGGGGGGATTTGCTGTAGTGTACATATAACTGTGTATGGTTACAAAGGCCTGTGTCAACACTTTGCCCGACTCCCAGGCCCGATTAGAGCACAGCCATAGTTTAGTTGTTCTTACCACACACTTATCTACCTGGTCTTATGCTTATAGGTATCTGGTCAGAACTTCTCAGAACAAACTACCTGAGCTGTATGTATGCATGTACTGTGCCTTTAACTCTCTGGCAGTGGCTCGCTGTTGTTCTTTGCTCTCTGTAAGCCACTTTCATTGGTTCGTTTAGTCACCATTGTTCAATGCTTTCTAATTGGTTGATGCTACATTAAAGTCGGTGTTGATTGGTAAACTTGCACTCTGAAGATACCTTACAGCCGAAGAGTCCTGGGTGACAGAGGAGTAAATATTCCGTAGCGAAAGTGTTAAATCACCTGGATTTTTTTTTGAAGCTTGATTAAACATTTTACAGAGATGACATCTTAATTTCCATTTTCTGTGATCTAGCCAGGTCAGAGTATTGTAGTGCAGGTGCTCTTTTGGTCAATTATCTGCTCACTTACTTGTTGTGTTCAGTATTTATTTATTTATTTGATTGGTGTTTTGCACCGTACTCAAGAATATTTCACTTATACGATCGTGGCCAGCATTATGGTGGGAGGAAACCTGGCAGAGCCTGGGGGAAACCCACGACCATCTGTAGGTTGCTGGCAGATCTTCCCATGTATGGCTGGAGAGGAAGCCAGCATGAGCTGGTCTTGAACTCACAGCGAGCACATTAGTGGGAGGCTTTGGGTTATTGTGCTGCAATAGCGCGCTAACTGACCACGGAGCCACGGAGGCCCCTTATGTACAGTAGTTATGAGAATGGAGGTGTATTCAGTTTCGTCTGGCTGATCAGAAGTCTGTGAAGAAACTGAAAACAGAGTGAAAATTTGGCTCTAAAATTTCAAGTGTGAACATACTGGAGACTGATTCTAGTTATACAAGTTGTAGATTTAGTCAGAATTTGACATCATGGTGTCCCATTTCCAAATTTTGTCCTGTTTTCCCTGTCTCTCCCATGTTAATTTTGTCAGAATAGGGTGCCTCGAAGGCTCTGAGACACCTCCCTGGGTAAACCCATGTAAATGCTCATAGTTGAGTTGTCTGCCAGTCTTTCTGCCTTGTCATTCACTGATTTGTGCAAAGAGAGTAATTGAGATGCTGTAGATAGGGAAAAAATAAGAAGTTTGGATAAAGACAAGAGTTTATGACATCCACATGTAATTACGATTTTCAGAAGGGAAAAAATAAGACCTTTGGATAAAGACGAGTTTATGACATCCACATGTAGTTATGACTTTCAGATATGATCTGGGGAAAGTTGTTCAGAAGGGTACATGTAATTTGTGTGAATAATGTAGATCTTCTTCCGCCTGCCCCCTCCCTGACCACCTTCCCACAAATGACAAAAAAGTGGTTAGTACAAACACATGGTAATGAAATATGGATCTAATAACACTTGAAGCGAAGAGCAGGTAGTGACTGGAGATACAGGATAACAATTCTTGAGTGAAGTCTGAGATCAGGGGAGTTAACTCTTCTAAGCATTGGGCACTGACTGGATTTATACCACACGTTAACAATGTACTGTAGTGTAAAGTACATATAGCGTTCCAGTTGTTTTGGCTTCACACTTGCTACATCAGTTTCATACTGACTACATTGGATTTACACTTGCTGCATTGGTTTCATACAGACTGCGTTGGTTTCATACAAACTACATTGGTTTCACACTTGCTGTATTGGTTTCCTACAGGCTACATTGGCTTCATACTGGCTGCATTGGTTTCACACTTGTTACATTGTCTTCACACTAGCCACATTGATTTCACACTTGCTACATTAGCCTCAAACTGGCCATCAAGTTCAGAACTAAAGACAAGGACATTTTGATACCCTTTACCGGCTCCCAGATAACTGCCATTCATACTTTTAAGAAAGCCCTCATTATGAGAATAAGGCCCGATAATTTTGATTTACATGTAGATGTTTTTAGGAATTCCTTACTGTTATATATTTCATCTGTACAATGAGTTTTAAGTAACATTAACACTATAGTTTGGTACATGTAGATAATAAACCAATGCTTTCTGAATGTTTGAAAGTATTTTATCCCACATTAGCTGAGTACGATAATGATGTCTAAATTAAAAGGCTGTGTTATGACCTAATGCTGGCTGCATCGGCCTCACAGTGGGGGAATGTAGAGATATTGAAGCCTCCACATAATTCACAGCTTAAACTTCACCAGTTTACATTTTGAAGCCTGCAATACTCTGTCCTGCTTTGAACATGTTCCTGCAGTGATACGGCTGCAATATTGCCATGGTGCCTTCAAAGCCATGAGCATGCGTTAAATCACTCTTTGAAATCTGGGTGTCTCATTTACATGAATCTACCCTTACTCATGGACAGTGTGTTGTAGTTACAGGTGTGTCAGTGTTGGGGTTGAGTGTTTTTGTGTTGGAATGATAGTTTTTGTCTTAGGATGGATTGTTTGTCCTAGGATGGTTACTATGGTCATGGCATCAATTCTTTTTGTCTTAGCATGAATTCTTCTTGTGTTAGAATGAAATGTTTTAGTGGGATCTTGATGTACATCAGAGATTTTTCTATCCTATATTTTTAGACACTTAATTTGAACCAATCAGAATAATCAATTTTTTTTGTCACCAATGTATCAAAAACTCTATTTCGTGAAAACTGGATACAAAATTTGTCTAAAACTCAATTTTCCAATATTTCGGTAACCAATTTCTGCAGTAACCACAACAAGAAAGTCGCTGGAAAACCCCCTGTACATGTCGAGAATTTTTCGTGTGGTCAGTTGATATTTTTGAAAAAAAGAAAAAGAATAGATTATTAGAAGAACAATGCTTTGAAACAGGAATAATTATGTACTGTATGAAGGATAAATATGTTGCTGGGTACATGACAGACCAGACAAAAGAGTGATTTTCTAGATTCCATGAGGCTGACAATTAAGGCAATAGCGAGGAAAGGCCAAAAATAAGACCTCGACGGAAGCATGGACATGTACATACATGTTACATACCACTACTGATACACAAAGGCACCGTGAAATTGTTTATACTGGTTATAATTTATGTACAGGCAATTTGTTCATTTTGGGAATATAGGGCTTTATTGTCATCATTTTTAATATCATTTATCGCAATACATTCACGTAGATTATCTTCTCCGGAATCTTGTCTGAATTTAGCATCACAAGAATTTGATCCAAGTAAAGATTTGGAAACATATAAAAGCAAACAAATTTTGGGGATTTTTGTTTATGACTTCAGTCCGAAACAAAGCATTTTTGGGGATTATAATAAAATATTTAATTTGAATTTGAGCTTTTTACGGGAATCCAGGTAGATCCTTGTAGATTCTGTTTATTTGAATAAGACTCCTTCATCTTCTAGCTACGTGCACCAGCCATTTTGGACATTGTGGTCATTTTGAAAACCCTTTTTGTTGTCGACAGCATAGTGATTCTGGACACCTACGTCGTAAATGTTTTGAAAAAGAGAAAGTGCGCATAGCAGAGATGCGATCTGAGTACACAGTGCATGCTAACAGACAAGGGAGTGCCTTTCATTCATGCATGTGCATATTAACCATGTATTGTCATTGTGCTGCTAGTGATGAAAGCGTAGAACGTCTGGCTGAATTGCGCTCTGCAGATGTGACGGTTTGCTGCAGAGCACTGTATGTTGCTGCAGTTCTGCATGAGCCTAAGTCCCAATCAGTCCACGCTACGAGCCAAATTAGTCTTCTGACACTCAATAATAAATGTAGATTTTTCATTAACCTATCTTCTACTAATTCATAATTAATTGATGCAATTCAAAATCGATATATCTTAATTCATACGCCGTGCATTTTTATCCTCTGCTTCGATTTTTGGGTGAATTGCTTTTCATAATTGTTTTTAGCTGATGTTTTCCTTTATTTCCACTAGCAGAGGATCCATCCTCCTCGCTACATAGCATCCAGGAGTTTCAGCTTTGTTTTTTCTTTCGCTGATGGGGTATTTTTTTTTTATATCATGGCTTTACCTTAATACATACATTTAGAAGTAGTTTTCATTTGTAGACACATTTTCAATGGTACGTGGGAATGTCTGCCAGCAACGTGCGGATGATCTTGGGAATGTCCGCCAGCAACCTGCGGATTTTTGTGGGTTTCTCCCCAGGCTCTGCCAAGTTTCCTCCCACCATAATGCTGGCCACCGTCGTATAAGTGAAACATTCTTGAGTACGGTGTAAAACACCAAATGAAATAAATAAATCAAAAGAAACACAAATGCAGTCACACGTTATTGCCTTGTGTAGAGAAGATTGAATTTGCCTCAGGGCTGTGTTAAACACCAATCAAATAAACAAGTAAACGTACATACACATGCAGCATGAATAAGATGGTTTGTCAGCATTATATGGAGTGTTTATTGTGTTGGTGGGGATTGTTTGCCTGTTACCTTGGATTGTTTTTCTGTTAAAATGGTAGGTTTTTTTTTGTTAGAAGTGATGTTTCGGTAAGTTTTGACACTTTTTGTGCTGACTTTGATAGTTTTTCGGTACTTAATAATGACCATGTATAGAATAATACATGTCCTTTTAGTCTTGTCTAATAATGGTCAAATAAATTAATAGTACATGTGTATTACTCTTTTTTCTTACCCCCCTCCCCCCAAATGTAAGGTATTTCATTGTCTTGCAAAAAGCACAGTTGAAGGTTTCTTTCAATCTAAGTGGTCCTGTATCTAAGCACGAAATAATGGCATGGATTTAGATAGGTGATTAGTGTTAGTGGTGCCAAGCCTGACCCTGCCCTGCCCTGGCAAACATTCCGTCACTGTCAGGAGATTGAGTGGGTGGGTTTCCACCCGCCTCTATGAGCAGTTTGCCGGTTTGACCCCAGAGGTCAGGTCATGGTAGACTTACATAAGCGGTTAGTTGGCAGTGTGGTCAGATGACCAGCAGATGACCTCAGTGTCCAGTCATTGACCTTTGGGTGACCGCTCGGAGGCGGACTGTTTGGATTGCAGTGTCACAGGTTTTACATCAGCGACCAGCGATTGCACCAGGCAGAGCTGCGCAGTACCGTAAATACCTGGATGATCAATAACATGTATGCGGGGAGATATTAGTCTGTGGTCGTCCTTATGTTAGGGTTGGGCGGAATATTTGTGTGAATGCGTTACGGTTCGGTGAACATGCAAAACGTGGTTGTTTAGACCTGCATACATCTAATTCTGAACACCAGGTACATATATACATGCACAATCAGTAGACAGTAATCTGTTTTATTTCATATTTCAGAGCATAATATTCAGCGTTCAGTTTTTATGGAAAAAACATGACAAGAACAGTTTTAAAATACAGGTGTATATTGTGAATATTGCATTATGCATGCAGCTCCCAAATGCACATCATTTAGATATTGCTTCACAGCAATTAGAGTTCAACCCCCACCCCTCTTCCAAAAAAAAAAAAAAAGCAAAAAAAAAATAAAAGGAAAAAAAACAAAAACAGCAGGTTATTAGTTTACAGATCACTGCATATCCTGATTCTTCTAAAATTTAGTTTGTTCTGTCTGACCAATTCGCATGCAACTGTGACAAGAACACAGATTCATTTTGTTGCATTGCTAGTCCACCTAATGAATGAATGCTTATTGTTTAACGCCCTACTGAAGAATATTTCACTTCTACAAAGGCGGTGTCTGCTTGGTGCAGGATGGATTTGAACCGTATCTTCTATCTGGTGCTGCCTCATCAACATGACTTGCCGAAGACACCCAACAAGCCCCCTGACCCAGTCACATTATACTGACACCAGGCCGACCAGTCCACCCTCTGTCCTCTTATTGCTGAGCGCCTAGCGAGGAAGCAGGATGTTTAAAGTCTTTTGTATGACTCGACCCAGGTTTGAACCCAGATCTCGCCGCCGGAAAGCGGACGCTCTATCCACTGCGCTATCCGGGCGGGTAGACCACCCAATGAAAGGTATATACTGAGAAACATGTAGATGTATGATTGCTCTGAGCATTGTGGACAAGAAGTACCCATAGTACAAATGTTCAGTCTCCAAAAAATTAGAAGAATACAGGGATATTTGCACATTTATGTGGAATTCTCTTTGGAGGAGAGAAGTTTAGTTTTGCAGATCTACTGTATTGTCTAAAGTGTGAGTTGAGTCACTGGGCATGAATGTTCGAATGAAGAAATGGTGCTGACTTTGTAATGTGGAAGAAGTGGGATAAGTTAGAAATTGGATGATGCGGTATTGTTTACATCACAATGTCTGAGGCCTCCGTGGTTCAGGTGGTTAGCGCGCTAGTGCAGCGTAATGACCCAGAAGACTCCTACTAATGTGGTTGCTGTGAATTCAGGTCCAGCTCATGCTGGCTTCCTCGCCGGCTGTACGTGGGAAGGTCTGCCAGCAACCTGCCGATGATCGTGGGTTTTCCCCGGGCTTGACCATAATGCTGGTCGCTGTGGTATTAGTGAAATGTTCTTGAGAATGACTTAAAACACCAATCAAATAAATAAATAAATACATCACAGTATCACAATAAGTCCTAAATCACCAGTTGTAGATAAAAATTATGAACTTGTTTTTCCTACATGCTGACTCCTATGTTTGCACGTGTAAGCCTGTCAGATCGCAGGAATGGAAAATTTGCAGTTCTTAGCTAGTTCAAGTACGTGTAAGAAGTTGACTGGGTTACCAGAATTTGCCGCTAAAGCATTGATCCCTAGGTGACCAATGGGGTGGCAGCATTGATTGAAGCTGTGGCTGGTCATTACGATGAGGGAGTCGGGAGGTTTGCCATGTTCCTGGTGAACGAAGTTGGTTTGCTTCTGTACCAGTGAACCTTCCAACCGAGTGAACCATTCTTTAATAAGTACTGCATTAAAGCCCGAATCAATCAAAAATAAAGTAAAGAAGCAAAATCGATCTTGATGCGTCAGTAGAAATGCGGACAACCAAACTTTGTTCAGGACTTGTGTGCATGTTCACCATCATAGATGTATTACATGTGTGTTAGACCATCATTCAGAATATGTTTATTGTGGGTAACTCATGTGAAAACTGGGCTGCTTCAAAGTTTTATTGGGATTCAGGTGAAATTTCTGTTTTTAAAATTTTTGTGTCCATGTTAATATCTTTAAAATTCTTTAGCAAGCTATTCATTAGCAAGAACTGAAAAAAAGATATTTTCCTACCAACATATTTTTCTTTTACAAGGGTTGTGTTGCTTGCAACAAAGAATTTTGTAAGGATGACTTCAGGGGCGGGAAATTTGGGGGAAAGTGATCCTTGCGATCATACCCAGGTAATGAATTGGGATATGTATTTAATACTGTAAGTGAACTCTTTAGAGGAAAATATAATAAAATCTTATATCTGGGAATGAAACTCTCATTTATCTGCTAGAGTATCATCCAGTCTTCCAAACAAACCTCAAAACAGCTTGTTAAAATCAACAGAACTGGCAGAATCAGGAAAAGTAAGCAACTTATTCCTGGGCAAAATGAATTCAGTCTTCAGACATAGTACAAAATAACTGTACAGAAGTTTATACACGTGAATACATTGTTCAAGCACTCTATTATCATGCAAAATATTATCCAAGCAGTACTCCAACACTCTTCAACTGGGCGACAGATCTTGGGTACAATAATTTCAATACAGCTTTTCAATTTAGCTGCACTTTTGAGTCCTATAATTTGGGCTATATTTGCAAAATTGTGGCACTATAACTTCACCGATTACCCTGTAGCTTAATAACCAGGATATTAAGAAGTAATATTAAATTTGCGAAATAGTGCCGCTATAACTTCACCGATTGCCCTGTAGCTTAATAACCAGGATATTAAGAAGTAATATTAAATTTGGGAAATTGTGGCACTGTAACTTTACCGATTGCCCTGTAGTTTAGTAACCAGGATATTAAGAAGTAATATTAAATTTGAGAAATTATGCACTGTAACTTTACCAATTGCCGTGTAGCTTAATAACTAGGATATTAAGAAGTGATATTAAATTTGAGAAATTGTGGCGCTGTAACTTTACCGATTACCCTGTAGTTTAATAACCAGGATATTAAGAAGTAATATTAAATTACACTTGTTGAACATCAAATTAATCAGCACAAACACATTCGCTAAACGACCTAAAATTTTGTACTTGACTAATTTGCTTGGTTTTCCAATTCTGCGAGTTCTGTTGATTTTAGAAAGGTGTTTCGACATTTGTGTGGTAGATAGGTTGATTTTAGAAAGGTGTTTCGACATTTGTGTGGTAGATAGGTTGATTTTAGGAAGGTGTTTCGACATTTGTGTGGTAGATAGGTTGATTTTAGAAAGGTGTTTCGACATTTGTGCGGTAGATAGGTTGATTTTAGAAAAGTGTTTTGACATTTGTGTGGTAGATAGGTTGATTTTAGAAAGGTGTTTTGTGGTAGATAGGTTGTTCTACCCTGAAGTTTCAGTACCACGAACAATACTCTATTATGTTAATTTTCCTCTAAAAGTGCACTTTTTAAATGCAAAATTTAGGGTAAATTTTAAATTTCAAACTCTTTGTAATTTGGGCTGTTTTGGCCTTTTGCACCAATTTGGACACCCATATCTATTAAGGGTACGTAAAATTGCGTGAATGCTACCCTGATATTGCCTATGACATGTAGCTTAAAGAAGAAGTACTGTGTCTTTGAGTCATATCCAGTGTTGTAGATGGGTGTATATGTGATATAAAGTGCATGCAGTGGGTTTAAGATATGAACAACTCGTCAGACTTATGTAGATATTGCCATGGTTGTGGTGTTTATTTGTGGTATGGCCTTGACCAGTGGTCAGAAGTGACCACAGCCTGTTCTTGATACACATGTACTCTTAACACACACACCCCGTCAGTTGCGCATAACACTATTTATACACATGTATATAGCGGAGGGCTACTCAGCCTGAAGATGTGTGTATATTCCGTCTAGTCTGGTTGTATACATGCACTGTATGTACTGTGCGATAAGGCTTAGCGCTGCGGTCACTGGCTATTGCCTATCCCTGAGTATTGACCGCTGCAGATACAGAAACTATTGATTTTCTTGTCAAGCGGCCAAGTGGTCGTCGAGTCAAGTCCAGTCCAGTGATTAGTGCAGCAACTGGTCAGATTTTTAGGGCGTTGTGGCTGACAGACGACCAGTATGGCCAGTGTGCTTGCTGTTTATCAGCCCTGAATGACCAGCGGTCAAACTAAGGTTAGGCTGGCCTCAGTGGAGTGGCTTGAGAGCTGTGGAATGTGGAGTTTTACAGTTCTGAGCATTTTATGACGGTATTGTATAACGAGTGATAGGCCGATGTATACTGGGCGCATACGTATGGCACCAAGGCGACAACGACGACGAAGACAAATTTAACTTCCTGGAGAGAGTAGACGGTTGTTGCTCAGGAATTCCACAATACATGTACTTTGATAATGATGTGCTTGCCAGCCTGCCTTAGCGGCTAGACGGTCTTAAATAGTGCTCTGTTAGGTGCTGAGGGAATCTACATAATTTGCGTACGCACAGAACAGCTGGTGTGGCATCTCGTCATAGCTTAGTGCAGCCTGCCTCTCTGCGAATGTCAAGCGGTAATGGGCGTCTCGTAAACAGGAACATTTTGTTTTTGTTGTCATGCCGACAGAACAACCCATGATGAAGCTGATTAATATATGCAGATTGACTGGAGTAATGTGAAGTGTGTTTTTTGACAGGTAGATACGAATACAGGTATACATCACTGGCAAGTGTCTCCAGGTAACTTTGTTCCCACCTGAGTCAGAATTCAGGATACATCACACAACGATCCCTTCTTTAAAAATTCAAAGGAGTTTCATTGCTGTTGAAAGATCATCTGAAGGAGGATTCCGAGACAGACATTTATATTTTTTCAGCGGATTATCAGAGGATTACGCCAATCTTGAAGCCACTTAAACAGCGAGGATTACAGTGTATTGCGTTCCTGATTACATAACTCTGATGAAATCCCGATAACGAGGTCAAGTGCAACCTTTCTTGTGAATCCGGCAGGATTGGCATAGTTATACGTGGAAAAAAACTATTGGAGGATTACAGTAGGTTATCCTGTTGAAGATCAGAAAACCTTTGTGATTTACAGCGTGTATAGACCAGGACAGTTTCTAATTACAGCGCACATTGGCATACTTGTGGTTATCACAGAATTTGGCAGTGATTAAGACAATTGATGAACAGAGAAGCCAGAAGAATTGAGCTGTCTGAATTTCTGGTTTTATATTAACTGTGGTAGATGACTTTGCCACCTGTTGCCACTTATTGTTTTTGCTTGCCACTTGTTGGTATCTTTCTACATGTACTTGTTGCCTTTTCTGACGCTTATCGGAGATTCGATTAACTTTCTATTGTCTGTTTGAATTTGAGTACAAGTGCCTGGCTCAGGACTTCTGTCAAAGATTTGAAAGTGGACAGGATTTCAGGAGACCATTGCATTGTCTTTTTGATTGTGTAATCAGTGTAGAATTGGCCGTTGTTAACAATTTAGCTTTCAGACATACACGTATTTCCGGATTGCCATTTGGTTGGACAATTTATTGTAGCCAAATTTAATACAAGATTAGTGCCTTTGTAAGAAGATTGTGCTTCGCTCACAAGATCATTGTGTTAAACATTGTTGCATTGAAGGTTAAGACTGTCACAGCATTGGCATTGGCATTGGATTAGAAAGGCTGTAATAGGATTAATTGGAAAGGATTGGGGTCAAGAGGTTAGTGTTGGAGTGATTTTCAAGGGAATTCCTTTAATTGTCTTTATACATTGGAAGTATGAAAATGGTTAGGTTGTAGGAATTCCTGATATTCCTTTTTTTAACCCCACAAACCAAATCAGGTATTGTCTGATTGTTGCACAGAATTATTTTGCCGAGGAAAGACAGAGGACTCTACCTGTAAACATTTACTGTTAACAGTTGTGATTCACTTGTACAACTAGTAGGTAACTACTTGTGTGAAAGGCTTCACCTGTGAGTGGAAAGGAGTTCATTACGTTCACACAGCCAGGTGATTTCAGGATGGAATTGTAAATCCAGAAACCCAGTGCGTAAGGAGATCTGTTGTCACCCGTGAAATCTGTCACGGTTGATCGGGTGGACACGCTGTGGTCACGGTCATTTTGGGACATTTCACTTCCCCTTGTCTTTTCCTCGAGACATGATTAGCCACACAGTGACCTTAGATGAACGGTGGATTTAATTTTGGAGACTTGCCTGCTACCGGCAGGTGATTTCTGCATGATCGCACTTCACGTTTTGGATTGTTCTAAATGAAAGAAACCATTTAAATCACATGTACCTTGGTTGAGGTCTTTACTAGATTGGAGATAGATTTCAATACATATATCTGTGGTGACTTTTCCTGTGTCAGCATATTTCTGGAATTCTTGGAATTTTCCAGGAAAACAAGAGTAAGATGGACACACTTGAGTTATTCTTGTTTGAGTTCTTCACCAGATTGGTGTAAAATTTGGATACCAGCAATTGAAACATTCTTGTTGGCTATACATATATACTAGGAGTACTATAAACTTCAAAATACAAAGAACTCTCATGCTCAGATACTACAAGATGTTCCCAAGGAAAAGAACAAGTTCATCTCAGCATGTGCGGAATTTAGGCATGGCGTAACCATGGTTACATGAATATTAAGGATTATGGACATTCCCCCAAAAAAACAAAAAACAAACTTGGGATCAGTGTTGGAAGAAAAGGATTTTCTCCTGGTGATACTTTGAGTTTTATCCGCAAAATTCAACCGCTGCTTGCCAAGATGCTCAAGATGTTGCCTCTGTGACAGTATTTATTATATCACCAGATATACAAAACAGATGTCTGAGGACTGACACATGTTACATGCCATATACGTTGCATTTCCCAAAATTTGTGCACAACTTTTTGAAAGACGCACTTCAGCTGGTACCTGGTTGTCAACAGTATCCGGTGCTTTATGAGTTGTCCTTTGTTGTTGAACTCAGTTGACGCCCTCAGTTAGTGCTTATGTTGATTGTTCAGAACTACAGAAAGTGGCGGGTCATTTAGTGCTTGTAGTGCTTAGTTGTGGTCGACGATCTGTGATTTGAAGGACACACTTTTGCTCAAAAGATGAAATGATTACTCATATGGCTGTTCTTAGTGCTTGATATTAGCTTGTTGATAGTTCAGCGCTCATTGATGGTCTATTGCTCGTTGATGGTTTAAAGCTTGTTGCTAGTTTGAATTTCTTTGTTGGTTTGTTTGTTAATACTTTAATGTTTGGTAGTGTTATTTATTGAATATTTTTTAAAAGTTAGTGTGAAGGACAGGTCTTTTTGTTTGAGAAAGCTAATTTCACCATTTTATAGCTTGTACATGTCATTAATGGTTCAGTGTTGGATTCCAAGCATTGTTGTAAGTTTACTGTAAACTTTGATGTTTGGTGCATTTTGTGCATGTATTTGCAAGCGAAGTACTTGTCATGACAACAACCTTGGTGCTGTATAATTCAGATCTACATCTCATCCCGGCATCCAGTGAATGTAATCAAGTTATCTCAGGGTTAGTTTACATTTAACTCAGGATTAACCCCACAGTGATGTGTTGTATCTGGATCGATCAAGTTATCTCAGGGTTAATCTTATCTTTATGATAAATCCGGTATCTCAGGATCTATGCTTCCCTCATCTTTGGATTAATCCAGTATCTCAGGGTTAATTGAGTTATCTCAGGATTACTCTACACTTCAAGTGGAAGGATTTTATAAACTACACTTAAAACTTCAGCATTACACTTGATCTAGGGATAACTATTCACATATTCAAATTGATCTACGCTTGTCTCAGGAATTACACTGTGTTCATTTCGAAGGCAACATTTACGTGAGATAAGCTGCACTTATTTCAAACAACACGCTTGTTTCATTTAGTACACTTATTTCATATAATACATCTTATTCCAATACTAAACACCTGGAAAAAAAGATTCTTAAGGTTCTATACTAAACACCTGGAAAAAAAGATTCTTACGGTTCTATACAAAACACCTGGAAAAAAGGTTCTTAAGGTTCTATACACTTCTATTTTACACTCAAACTGCATGTATATTAAAAACGAAGTGTCTTATACAATGACACTAGCTTGCTAAGTGAGTCCCATGATACATTTGCCAAGATATTCACTCTGAGGATTTTGTTCTGATTTAGACAGGACTTCATTTATCTTCATTTAATGGTCCTGTATTTAAGGCAGAGATTTGGCTAATCATATTCTTTTTGAAGAAAGTGTAATTATTTTGAAGGCATTTTGTTTACACTGTTATAGGAAAGCACTCCATTAGTGTACGTGTATTTCGATATTTATTCCTACATCTGTAACTGTGAAGGTTGAAGGCACATTTTAAAGTGTTTTTCTCACATTTAGGTGTTCAATAGTGTAGTGGTTCAGCCAATATTTGACTGTAGTTCTGTCCAGGATCAAGTGTAGTTCTTGGTGGAACATAAGTGTGATTCTGTAATTGAAGTGTAGTTCACTGTGGTGTTCCATTGTAGTTTTGTCTAGCATTAAATGCAGCTCTTCGTGGAACAGAACTGTAATTCTCCAATTGAAGTGTAGTTCTCTTCAGATTTATGTGCAGGCCTTGAGCGTTTGTGTAGTTTGCAGAACTCGTGTGTAATTCTTGGGGCTAGTGCTTAGTACTCGGAACTTCTGTGTACAATCCTCAAAACATTTTTGTACACCTCGGGACCAAAAGACACTTGCGTATTTTTCGGGATATCCACATACCTCTCAAGACACTTGTGTATTTTTCGGGATATCCATATATCTCTCAAGACTCTTGTGTATTTTTCTGGCCATTTGTGTACATATTTCTGTGGACAACTTCTGGGAGACAAAAAGACTGAGGTGTACAACCCGCCTTGACTAGTCCTCCATGTCTGTTGCGCAACTCTGTGGCCGGATGGACGTTCGGGCATATACAACCCATGTGGAACCTCTTCCGCACCTCAGTGCCTGGGACATTGACATGCTGGACTTCGACTTTCCTGGGGGCCAGGAGATTGGGTTTATAACCCCGCCTGCCGAACGCGCACTTGATGTCGCCCATCCCCTGGTGGACCAAGCAGTTGATGTGGATTATGTGGACGCATCGGGCTCGCGACACATCGTTGGGCGGCGGCGATCGCTGTCGTTCACATCCCGTGGCTGGGAAGCGTCGTTCATCTCCAGCAGTTGTAGTTACAGTCGCGTCGTCCCAAACATAGACTTACCTCCCTTTGATCCCACATGGGGATTCGGCCCGGGACAGGAGCTGTTCTTCTCCAGGTGTAACTGTAAGTGGCGTGTTAAATGTGCATACGTGAAATGATTCTCAGTGATCATGGTTAGGGTTTTAGCTGTGAGAAACATTGATCTTGATCTCGCATCCTTTCTGTCCTACTTGGTGTGAGAGGCATCATTTTCGTCTGAGCAGTGTGCGTTTTTTCTGTGATGCTAGGATGCACTATGCCGATTGGCTTAAAAACTGGCGCCAGCGCCATCATTACAGCACCCCCCTGTATGCCCCATAATTATTATAAGCTCAACATGCTTGAAAGTGTACATGGATGTCATCATCTCCATGTGTAGTTCACCAATCATAAGGCTGATAATGAAATCTTATTCTGATTTTCATATGCCACGTTTATTCAGTCACCTCTTTTATGTATAAAGTACATTAGAGCTAGCAGTGTCAAGCCCATAACAAAATACCATTGTTAGAGGGGGAGACCATACTCTGTTATTGTCTTTGACCAAAGCAGGGAGAGCGCCACCTGTATGTAGGCAATAAAGGGAAGATAACTCTGGTATGTACCCTATTACTCATTGATACAGCCCTTGGTTTATGTTACTGAGTTATACTCTGTTGGATGACATCCGGTATTGTTTCTACTTTAGCCCAAGAAGTCCAGTGTAGACAGATGTCTGCCAGTTCATGTGCAGGACCTACCAAGTATCATGCAGCGCTCGTTGCTTCACTTTGATGCACTGCTATCTGTAACGTGGTCATATTACATTAACAGTTGTCTTAATCATGTGTCAGGTCTGACCCTGCTTGTTTAGTATGTCATTGTTAGGGTATACATACCACATTTAAGACAGTCGCAAAGCTCCCACCGGCTCTGAAGACACTAATTGCCATCATGTATTGAAGTGAGAAATTCCTCTGTATAGTATCTAAGGGCTGTTAATGTAAAGGCAAAATGAAAAATGAAAGTGAAAAAAATGAAACGAAAGCCATATTATTTTGATGATCATGGTGTCAGTGAGGTAAAGAAATACACAGAGCATATTGCCCAGAGAATGTTAAATTCCATAAATATTTGTTTGAGTGAGAGGTGGAAATCTTAACCCACAATTCAGCTTTCAATGTGCAATATTCTATTTATTATTTATACCCTGACAGTATTATGATTTTGTGTACTTCAAAGAGTTTTCTGCTTTTTTAGCAGCTGTAGGCTGTCACACACACGCCTAGAGCGTGACATCGTGAGAATGTCTCAGTTGAGTAAACTTGCACGATGACGTCATTTCGGTGAGATCAGATTGGAACGTCATAAAATAAAATGTTTCCGTTTTTGACGCCACGATGCCTGGGTGTGAAGTATCGAAATGTGATATTTCACTGCAGTGAAAATAACACTTTTATCAGAGAGAGAGGGAAATACTGGGATTTTAGTGATGTATAAATAATACAAGCACGTGCATACATGTACAAGCTTGCTTTACTTACAACATAGCCTTGTACATATAGTTGTCATGTGGCTGATAACATTGATCATTTGTTCTCCTACATGAACAGTTGACAGCAGTTGTTGACACCCAGTTGACAGGAGTTGCTGATGCTCTGTTGAAGTGAATTGTTGTCGCTTGGTTGACATGAATTGTTGACGTTCAGTTGACATGAAATGTTGACGTTCAGTTGACATGAAATGTTGACGTTCAGTTGACATGCAATGTTGATATACTTGTCATAAATTGTTGATGTTCAGTTGCAAGGAATTGTTGATATACAGTTGACTTGAATTGTTAACACCCAGTTGACATGAAATGTTGATGCTCAGTCGACATTGATGATTAGATAATATCAGCACTTACTGATATTAAATGTTGACATTGTTTTGGGGTTTGCACTTATAATTTCTGTCGGTAATGGAGTATGGCAGTGTCTCCTCAAGATGTTGTCTGTTGACATTTTATGTCAATAGTTGTATGTCAACACAAATTTTTATTGAATTCTGTTGACAATAATTGCTTTGTTTTCTGTTGAGAGTAATTTTATTTTGTGTTGGAAATAGTTCTATCTTTTGTGATTTGTTTTGGGTGTAACTATATTAATAATGAAGGTCTGAGATCTGACTGTAAATTTCAAGGTTTCACGTGCTTGTGACCCTCTTTGCTGAAATCATGCTTGTGAAACGTTGAAGTTTACAAGGTGACACCTTGACTTCTTCATTATCATATTTTCCATATATGACTAGGAGTCCAAGCACTGTGTAATAAATTTGTTGTCTTGTGTTGACAACAGATTGTGTTCTGTTGACAATTCCTTTTTTTTTGGTGTTGACAACAACTGTGTTGTATGGACAATTGTGTTTTGTGTTGACAACAACTCTGTTGTGTTAACCATTATGTTGTTTGGTGTTGACAACAACTGCATTGTATTGACCATACTGTTGTGTGGTGTTGACAACTACTGCGTTGTATTGACAATGCCCTCATTTTGTGTTGACAATGCCCTCATTTTGTGTTGACAATATTTATGTTGTATTGACAGTTCCCTTGTTTTGTGTTGACAGATCAGACGGAGAGTCCAGCCAAGGGAACCCCTGCCCTCACAAACTCAGGGGATGTCATGTATGAAAGTAAGTACCAAGCTCTTTAGATAGAAATACACACGTGCTTTATTCTTTGGGTAGGCCAAAAGTGTAAGGAAATCAGGTGGGCTTTGCTGATTCAGAAGTGCGTCCTAGATTCAGAAGTGCATCCTGGACTCAGAGGTGCTTCCCCCTGAGCCAAAGAGACAGCATGTTAGAATCCAGGCCCCAGGATCACAAAGCTGTCTTGGACTTAATGCTGACAGACTGTAAATGTCCTAAAATTTTGCCCATGATTAGGATGCTTATTATGAGAGTATTTGATTTTGATTTTAAAAAGTTGTTAGGAGGGGTTTTTTTTTGTAAGGTAGGATGATACCCTGGTAGGAAAAGTTAAGATTCAACTCCAGGATGAACATCTTACGACACTTATTTGCGTGTAAAAATTCGCTTTTCTGGACGAAATTTTAGGTCTTTAATATCTGAACAGTTTACCGCTCGAAAATTGTGACTCACCAGAACAAGTTTTGTTCATGTAATAAGAACTGTTTTAGACCTTCATGTCAAAAAAGGAAAATTAGTATTTAATTTTATATCAAAGTCCATGAACAATACCGGAAGTTAAGTCTTAAGAGAGCTTTCTACCCTCAGTGTTTCGGCTGCAAACTATACGAAGCATGTCCGGTGTGTGTACATTCAAAGATTGCTCAGCATTTCCTTCATTGATAAACTTGATTGGAGAGGAATTCTTGAATACCATGTCAATCATTAGCTGGAGAAATAAATGTGATATTATTTCAACATGCTGATCTCAAGGCAACTAACTTTTAATTGCTGTAAAAGAAGCTTTCACACGGCGTGATTTGCCTCATTGACTTTTTTTTTTGTTTACTTGTTTGTTTGGTGGTTTACAAAGAAAACTCCTACAATCCTCACTGGCTTTGTGACTTTCTGCCTTGCTAAGGTCAACATATACAGGCTTAAAACCCGCAACCTGCAAATTGTCGTGGGTTCCCATAGGCTCTTCCTGGTTTCCTCCCACCATGATGCTGCTGTATAAGTGAAATATTCTTGAGTATGGCATGAAACACCACTCAAATAAATAAATAAATTGTATGTAATATTCCCAGGTATGAGTGTGATGTAAGTGTTTTCTTTGTTGTAGATTACCCTTCACATCCAATCACAACACAGGAGAATGTCAAAGGTAAGGGAAAACCATACATGGGCCAATTAAAAAATGGCATGAAGTTTCTGTCTCATTCTGTTGTCATTTTCTGCTTGGTTATTTCTTGGTATTAATTTTCCCTTCATAGATGAAATTGCAAAGCATGCTTAATATTCTTACCTTGTTCATAATTTCTGTTTTTGTTTCTTCTGTGCTGAAAATTCATCCCACACATACATCAGCTAATCCCTGTTCAGAAACGTTGCTACCTGTACATTGAAGGCTTTGTTGCTAGGAAGAGTAATCAAAGGGAGATAATCTATACCTGATAATTCTCTCAAAAATATTCTATGTGTGACACCCGGCATGGAAATGTAGTTATGTGAAAAACATAAGCTTTAAAAGTAGATTTCTAAATAAAGGGAAAATAGAAAGTTCAGGTATGTATTTCAGATTGGAATTGGTTTAAATGTTCATCATGAGAGAGGCCATTAGACTGCAAGTGCTTTGTGAAGTTTCCATGGTGACAGCGTGGGATTCTTCATCATTATTTTTCTTGGTTTTCAGAGTATACTGATGCAGATATGGGCACAATAAATCATGGTAAATAAATTACACTGTAACTTCATGTCAGGCCTAATATCATTGTTACCCCCAAAATTGTTATTATCAATCATTTAGCTTTATCTGACGTTCTAGGACTCTTTGTCCTTACATATTAACTTTCCCTTGATGCTGTTATTTTGAGATACATGTCACACGGGCAAGTAGCTTGCAAAAATTAATGAACTGATTTTCGTAATTTGGGCTTGATTTACACAAATTAATTTGAAGTTTGTTTTTTTTGAAAAACATGACATACAATAGTCTAAAACTTGAAAATAGTTGTTCACATTTAAATTACAGACCTCTTCATGTGACTAGAAAGAACAATATCTGTAGTGTTTTAGTTTTGTATTTGTTTTATTTATTTTAATTGAATAGTTTTGCCTCATTTCTTTTACTGTATTGTTGTTGTTGTTGCATAAATAGTTTATTTATTTATTTATTTGATTGGTGTTTTATGCCGTACTCACTTATATTCACTTATACGACGATGGCCAGCATTATGGTGGGAGGAAACCTGGCAGAGCCCGGGGGAAACCCACAACCCTCCACAGGTTGCTGGCAGACCTTCCCACGTAAGTTCGGAGAGGAAGCCAGCATGAGCTGGTCTTGAACTCACAACGACCACATTGGTGGGAGGCTTCGGGTTATTGTGCTGCGATAGTGCGCTAACCTTGCATAAATAGTTTGATGTGGTGATGACACTTTTGACTTGATTTGAGCACATCACATGATATATGTATTATTATTGTGCATAGTTCTGTTCATTCTGTTGGGTTGTGGGGTGGGGGGTGGGGTGGGGTGGGGTGGGGGCTTCCGTGGCCGAAAAGGTTGCTGTGTATTCACGTCCAGCTCATGCTGGTGTCCTCTCTGGTCGTAAGCGGAACTCGCCACGATATGGCTGAGATATTGCCGATGTGGCGTTAAGCCATAATCATTCATTCATTCGTAAGTGGGAAGGTCTGATATGGCTGAGATATTGCCGATGTGGCGTTAAGCCATAATCATTCATTCATTCGTAAGTGGGAAGGTCTGATATGGCTGAGATATTGCCGATGTGGCGTTAAGCCATAATCATTCATTCATTCGTAAGTGGGAAGGTCCGCCACCAACCTGCGGTTGGTTGTGGGTTTCCCCCAGGGTCTGCCCGGTTTCCTCCCACCATAATGCTGGTCGCCCTCGTATAAGTGAAATATTCTTGGGTACGGCGTAAAACACCAATCAAATAAATAAATAAATAAATAAAACGGGTAATTACAACTATACAAGTATCACATGCAGTCATTCATT
The DNA here is from genome assembly GCA_016165875.1 of Acanthopleura granulata. NCBI lineage: Eukaryota > Metazoa > Mollusca > Polyplacophora > Chitonida > Chitonidae > Acanthopleura > Acanthopleura granulata. The sequence continues at coordinate 2,904,495 of JABBOT010000006.1, read as the reverse complement.
TGCCTGTAATTAATATTTCAAATTTGTGATTGAAGTCTTAGCACTGATTTGCATATAATGTATATATAAATCCTCAAAGACCACAATAATAATAAAAATCTTATCTTACATTGTACATGTAACTGAAACACCAATCAGATAAATGAATAAATGAGGGATGATGAAAGAGGGTTTATGAAATGAAAGATTTAAATAAACGACTTTACGTTATTTCATGCTGAAAATTAAGTTTCTTGTCCTGAAAATTAAGTTTCAGTTCAACATCATGAATATTATTGCTAATTCAGTGTCATTTTTGATGATGAATTTAGTGTCATTATTTTAAATTTAAGTCATCAGATACATTTATTTTAATGTCATTGATTATCTGCCTGTCCACACATGAACTATCTGTTTGACATTTACAGCAGATATACCAGTGCCTATGGTAACTCAGGAAGGTTATGTGAAAGGTGAGACGTCTGATTTGTTGATATTCTTTCTGTAAATTGTACAAATACATGAGTTGATATGTAAACAGATCCTAAAGCCCCATTCACAATCTTCACTGCAAGTCTGAATGTCTGAATAGTTGTCATTAACTTATTTGAATCATATTAAGAGTAGAATATTAAAGGCGATATTAAGATAGTTGTCACTGCTTATAAAACAATTGTTTTGATATGCATGGAACTAAGGAACATAAGGATTCCTGAAAGACATATGTTAAATTCAGTTTGACTTCATTGGACCTGATTGGATTTTCTCTTGCAGAATACCAATTAAGTGGAGTAAGGGCAGATGCACTTGGAAAAGGTTAGTTACAGAAGTGGGTCAGATTTTATTTTAAGGAAAAAAAAGAATTCGGTGTAATAGGACTTTTGAAAAATAGGGGAGTGGGGGGGGCCAAGTGTTGTTGAGGGAGTTATACCTTGGAACTCTTTGTTGCTCTAAAAAAAAAGAAAAAGATTGGTCAAAATTTTAGGTGCCTTTTAAAAATGATACTAACCTTATTCTGTATTTCTGTATTCACCCAAGAATGTCACACAAGAAGTGTTATTAGCATAATGTCACACAAGAAGTGTTATTAGCATAATGTCACACAAGAAGTGTTAATAGCATAATGTCACAAAAGAAGTGTTATTAGCATAATGTCACACAAGAAGTGTTGTTAGCATAATGTCACACAAGAACTGTTATTAGCATAATGTCACACAAGAAGTGTTATTAGCATAATGTACAAAAAGACCAGTTATCCCATTGTGTACGAAGATGACACAATGAGGGGGATAACTCCCTGTCATTTTGGATGTCAAAATTTAGAAAGTTAATATCAAGGGAAATTTTCTGAGCTGATGATTTTCTGAGCTGATTTAAAGATCAAGAAAAATACAGACCCGAAAGAGCAAGCCTGTTCTAATGGTGCTGGGTGCGTGAAAAATTACAAACCAGTTCATTGAAGTGGTTTAATGTAAAATCATTGAAATTCTTGCTTCTTCTACTTTCAGGTTTTTCTATTAAGAGGACAGAAGGTTTGGGGAAAGGTAAACCATACTGTCATTTCACTTCTAAAAAAAAAAAAACCAAAAAAAAAAACATAAAACGATGAGAAAAATTTGAAGCTGTTCCCAGCTGGCTCCGTCCGCATACCCGCTGGATTGGAATGCAGGCTGTTGGCTTCTCACTGTTGACATCACAAACTTTTAACCAACTTTGTATGGCTAAAATGAAGCTTTAAGTCAGGAGGGTTGCCAGGTACCTCTGCAGGTACTCCTCATTTTCTACTCGTAAAGTAGACCGCCTTCATATATGTTCAGAATTCCTTAGAGCCTCGGTGTCTCTTAATGACTTTACAGAGGTGGGCAGGACTCTTGTTAAATTGGAGTGAATGGCTTGTGTCGTGTTGAAATTCAAACCTCAGATTTGTTTAAATTTATACCTGGCTTAACGCCGGGGATTTGATGGATGTAGTATACAAAACCTCACACATCTGGGCAGTCGCTCAACTGTGGCGGTGGCTAGCAGACGCAGAAGTGAAAGATAACATGGGAAGGTTTTGGAAAATGAACGTAATTGGACAATATTGCTTAGACTTTGCCCGATATGAAATGACTGGAAGTTATGGTGTATTATACAACGAAACAGTTTGCACAGCATATACATATTCTGTCTTGAACTTCAGCAAAGCGAAGTTTTGGACTTTTTGCCATGAAGCAGAGTGTTTTATGAATGTGTTGATTCGTTTCGATAATGTTTTCAAAATAATATATGTGAGTGACTAAAGCAGCAAAAGTCTAAACCGTGTATCAGTAGCCATTTACTTAGTATTATGTTCAAGGAATGATATGTGCAATTAATATGATATGCATATATGGTGTGCAGGTGGAAAAGTTCATCAGTAACAAGCCAAAGATGGTTGGTTTACGCCAGGCACTCAAGTGTCCGCTTCTCCTAAAACTGAATTATGCCTTTATTGTAAAATTGAACATGTAATTGCCCAAGTGAGGTACAGAGAGATGATTAGATAAAGTATGGGACGAAGTGCCAAGCATAAGAAAACTTTTATTACTGTTTCATCCATTTATGGTGAACTATGCAGACAGTTATTTATTTATTTACTTTTGGTCATTTACAACCTAGTGTAAATGACATATAATTTTGTCCAGAAAAGCTCAGTTTTAGGGGTAGTTAAATGCCATCATATTTTCCTTTGGGTGCTAATGCTTTTGTTTTTCCGATAAGACATCATCCTACCATCCAAGTAAAGTTCAAAACAGCTTTCTGCAATCAGTAGAACGCTCACAATTAGGAAAAATGAACATCTTAATCATGGCCGAAATTTTAAGTCATTTGGGGATGTCCCCAGCATAAATTTTGAGCAAAATGAATGACAGGTGCGCTCCGTATTGGTGCAGCTCCTTCATTGGCGGACACTTTTACGGCCATTGCCCAGAATGTTAGTCGTCTAGTCACATGGTTGCCTGTAGATACATGTACTGTTAAGTGGATTGTGTTAAATGGGTGCCTATGTATACTATGTATACAAACCCTCGTTATTTTGCAGTACCAAGACTAGCTCAGTGTAGATTTTGTGGTATTATCTAATTGAAATCCAGTTCTATGTATATATGATGGTGTTTCTCTGATTTTGACCGGCGGCATCTGTTTTTGTATGTATATTGTTTACTTCCTTAGTGATTAATGTCCCCTGTATTGACTCTCCTGAGATCTGAGTATGGTTTGGTATGTCGTAGGGAATTGCCTTACAGGGGACACAACTTACCTGTTTCTAGGAGGGTTATCTGCCCCTTGATGGGAGAGGTGTCAGTTATAAAGTATGTTTCAGAGCAGATGAGTTTGTGTGTGCTTGTCACCTCAGTGGACTTTCCACTGGTTATGAGTAGACAGCTACTGTGCTGTAGTTGTGTTTTGTATGTAAGTTCAGCAGAGCTAGGCTGGGCTGGGCACAATGGTGTGGTCAGTTTTGTGTGTAATCTCAGCAGAACTATGCGGGACTGGGAACAATGGTGTTGTCAGTGTTGTGTGTAATTTTAGCAGAACTCGGCTGGACAGAATGCTGTAGTCTGTCTCGTGTGTATTTTCAACAAAACTAGGCCCGGCTGGGCACAGTGCTGTAGTGTGTTTTGTGTGCAAGTTCAGCAGGACTAGGCTGGGCTGGCCACAATGCTGTAGTCTGTTTTGTGTGTAATTTCAGCAGAACTAGGCCGGGCTGGGCACACGCCTGTGTTACCGGAGCCTCCTGGGAAAGTGGCCCTGTCTGATCCGCACGCCAAACGGAAATACCATTCCGGCAAGTCTCATTGTGCACTCCCCACCACCTTGCTTCTGCTTTGTACACCCTACACCTGCTAAACACATCAGCTGAGTGTATATCTGCTAAACACATTCCTGTATATTTGCTAAGCATACTCCTGCACATATGCTAAAGAAAATCTTGCACATTTGCTAAACACATTCTTGCATATCGGCTCAACACTGTCTTGTATGTCTGCTGAACGCATTCATGTATATCAATTAAACACATTCTTTCATGTGCGCGATGTACTATTCTATACACGTACATCTCCTAAGCGTATTCCTCTCTATCTGCTACATGTATACACATTCCTGTATATCTGTAATAGATATTCCTGTACACGTACATCTCCTAAGCGTATTCCTCTCTATCTGCTACATGTATACACATGGTAAACATTCATAAACATTTTCTGGACACATTATTGTATACATGCGAAATATGCTCCTGTATATATGCTATGCACTGTCCCATACAGCTTTTTAAGCATATTCCTACCCACTAAACACGTTACCGTATATCTGCTAAACACGTTCCTGTGTATCTGCCAAACACAGTGACATCCTTATGCATGTGTTAAAAACAGTCCTACACATCTGTAGAACACATGCTCGTACATCTGCCTGAGCTGTTGTGTATATCTGCTAAACACTTTGATATGCATCTGCTTATCAGATTCTCTGTCTGGTCTGTTCATTTCATGCTTGTCTTCTGAACAACTCTCCGTGGAACTGTCAGATTCGTCTCATATGTCTTTTAAACACATTGATGTATGACAGACTTACGTTACACAGAATTTGGGGCATTTTGCCAATTACAGAGTATGTGCTAAGTCAAATGTGTGTATATCCCTAACGTAGCACACAACTAAGCCGTGGGCAATCTGCTGAACATATCTTAATCTGCTAAACATATATCAATCTGCTAAACTCTACTCATCGTTTGGGTAGTCTGCCAAACTCAACAGCCTGTTGACCTTCTACTAAACACAACCAAGCCTTCTTTTAATCTTTCAAAGAGAAGTCAGCCTTTGTGCAGTCTGCTAAATACAACTCAGCCATTAGACAGTCTGCTAAACACAACTCTGTACAATTTGCTAAACACAACTCTGTACAATCTGCTAAACACAACACTGTACAATCTGCTAAATACAACTCAGCCATTAGACAATCTGCTAAACACAACTCTGTACCATCTGCTAAACACAACTCTGTACAATCTGCTAAACACAACACTGTACAATCTGCTAAACACAACTCTGCCTTTGGACAATCTGCTAAACACAGCTCTGCCTTTACAATCTGCTAAACACAACTCAGCCATTAGACAATCTGCTGAACACTAACTCTGATTCAGACAATCTAAACGCCATAATATATGTCTTTTGAATAAAATAGCTTTCATTAACTCGCTAAAATTACTGCTGGGAGCACAATCTTGTAAATCTTGTAAAACAGCTAAGTGTTCCCTTGTCTGCCAAATGCACCTGTGTCTCAAGGCAAGTCTCTGTAAGACCATTCCATTGCAACTACTTCCACAAGCGCTAAGCGATATAAATGGAAGTGGACATAAAGGTTGACTGTGTGACCCAATGACCATAATTGTGTCTGTGCTTACCATACCCAGGCTTGTTTTCACCTAGTGCAGTTTGACATATTACTATTTGTATTTGTGAAAATGTGAATTTAAGTACAGAAATCATCTGACTTGTCAATTATGCAGCCTAAAGCGATAAAATAATAGTGGAGCATGTATGTGTAACAGGATGATATATAAGGGCTATTTACTCCCGCGTTGGAGGGAATTTCCCTTTAATCTAGTGGTAAAAGCATAGACTTAAAAGCCAGAGATTGCTGGTTCAAATCCCCAGCTGGTAAGCTCGGTTTCACATGGGTATGTGAAATCCAAAACATTTTGAAAACTGTAGAACACGGCGTACTTACTCTTAACTTACCCTGAGGAACACACTGTGCACAGTGCATTACACAAAAACACAGGATATTTTCGGAGCATGTGTGTGATGTTCCCCACTCAATTCTCCACCAATGAATTCCTGCCTAAACACTTGGCTATTTTACTGTGTGGCTATTACAGTGATATGAATGACGTGTGTGTGTGATTAATACGAAAATTTCTCAATGTTACATTTCATCTGGAGTTTAACGTATGGAAGTGCCGTTTCAGGAGCACATAAAGGCCTTAAAATGGCACTTTCGATACCAAGACTTCATTTTTTCCGATGAAAAATTAGTCTTAATTCATGAAAAAAAAGCTCTTAAGTAGTCTTACAAAATGGATGAAGCAAAACATGTTGCCTGAAAAAATGCTAAAGTTTATGTGAAATATAATATGATTTATGCTACTAATACACATTTACTGTGAAGTCTGTGGTGCGTTTGTCTACAAGTATTTCTACTGAGGAGAAGCTTTCACCAGTGTTTTCTGAACACTGTCATGACTTCAGCATGTGTGATCTCTACACTCTGCAACCTAAATATGATGGATCCTGTTTTTATTTTTGTAGATTGAAATACTTCCTCTGAAGTCTTATGCTTCCTGAAGCAGCCTGTTTCAGGCCTCTCATACAGACTGTTGTAGTAGATACTTACTTTTATTTAAAACACCATTCCTAATTCTGAAACATTAAACACCAAGCCTGTTTCTCTTTAAACACAACCCTGTCTCTCTTTAAACACCAGGCCTGTTTCTCTCTAAACACCGGGCCTGTTTCTCTTTAAACACCAAGCCTGTTTCTCTTTAAACACCAGGACTGTTTCTCTTTAAACATCAACCCTGTTTCTCTTTAAACATCAACACTTTTTCTCTTTAATCACCAAGCCTGTTTCTCTTTAAACGTCAACCCTGTTTCTCTTTAACACCAGGTCTGTTCCTCTTTAAACATCAACCCTGTTTCTCCTTAGACTACAATCCTGTACATCTTTACACCTTGGCTCCTCTGGGGTTAATGGTCTCTCTCGGCTTCTTTGCAGACAGTGGTGTGAATGGCTACTGGTTTAGAGTGCTTTGTTGTCTGTCTGCAGACATGTATTTTTTAAATTTTTTTATTTTTTTTTTTATTTATTTTTTTTTTTTTGGTATTGTCGTTGGTTTTTGTTGTGAACATGTTAATTTATGACTTTCAGACTTTTGGCTTATTTTCATGTTCTGGCCATTTTAAAGAAACTGAAGTCTAAGTTGTCACACTAGAGGCTAACATCGAGTACAGAGGGGCATTTGGGTGTTGTCGCAGAAGAGAGCTTTTATGAAAGGTCAACATTCTGCCAAACAGTCTTTTTTATGCTGAAATCTTCTAAGTAGCAATGGCATGCCTCCTAGTCGTCAGGTTACATAAGATGGTTGTAATGATAAAATGCATTTGAGGAATTCGACCATGGTCTTTGTTTCCTGTCTTAAAGTTAGCCAACAACCTGGGAGGAGTTTTCACATGGTGTTAAACAGGAGTTTTCGTACCAAGGTGAATAATTGGGCGACCGACTCCTGCTTTGATGTGAGGTGGTCCTTTTGAGTACTGTAAAATTTTAACCTTTGGGCCGACTGACTTTTGGGTAGACTTGCTTTTTACCTTGGGTGTTATTTTATCTTTTTCGTCCTCTTTCGGGAAACTTTAGTATTTGGTGAGTTATTGGAGCTTTCTGTTCAGGCTTTTGGAGAACTTCTGCTTCGACCTCTTGTGATGTGTATTTCTAAAAGCCAAACATATATATGTTTACCCAGCTTTTTTGCACCCTAACTTTTTGTGTAGTAGCACAACCTATGGCTTCAATAAACTAACTCGAAGAACGCTGGACCGCCTCAGTGGTGTAGTGGTTAGACCATCCGCCTCAAGACCAGGAGATCCAGGCTCAAGTCTGGGTCGAGTCTTATCAAAGACTTTGAAAATGGTACTTGTTGCTGCCTCGCTTGGCGCTCAGTGTTGAGAGGTTAGAGCAACTGGTCGGCCTGGTGTCAGTATAATGTGACTGAGTCGGGTGTCCTGTCTGGTGTCTTCGGCATGATGCTCCAGTGGCGGCAGGGACTCTCCCTGCCACAAGAAGACACACTATAAGTACACACCAGAAGGACTCCTCGTCGTCATATGACTAAAACACTGTTAAGTACGACGTTAAACCCCAAGCACTCTCTCACTCACTGAAGAACCCGGGCCTTGCTTTTTGTTATTGTTAAGGCCCATGCTGTGTGTTTGGAGAAAACAGAAAACACTCGAACGGCTAAGGCATGTTCTCACTGATCCCAATTAAACCTTAACCAATGAGGTCAAAGATCCAAATCCAACACTCGCCGCTTTGACTATGTATTAAAGTCCTGAGGTTTATCAGGTACATGCATCTGGCAAAAAAGTGATGATTTCCTATAGGCAGATCAGTTTCCTCCAACCATAACGGGATTGCCTTTCTGTGGAAGTAGAACCTTTTTGTTAAAGTGTTAAACTTTAAATCAATAAATAAAGACCTAAAGGAACAGAATTTGAAGCTCCAGTGGCCAGCCTCTCTGCTGCTGAGTGCTTATTGTGGATTGCACATAAATACTGCAGTATTTGAAGTGAATGTTCCTAAAAAAGTGTGTTTTAGTCCCCAACTTGTGGAGAGTCAAGAGACATCAAAACGGACAGTAGTTGTACTTCGTCGGCAACATTGCTTCTGGTAAGCTGATTGGTGGATTTGCCTCTGACTGCATGCTCAAATTTGATGATGTAAATTTTGCTTCCAGCCCAAATCGAAGTGATTCCCTGCAAAGTGTGTGGGGATAAGTCATCCGGCGTCCACTATGGGGTGATAACCTGTGAGGGGTGTAAGGTGAGTAGATGGGGTGTAAGGTAAGAGGGTGGGGGTGTCAGGTGAGTGGCTTGGGACATCAGGTGAGAGGGTGCGAGGTGTCCAGTGGATGGGTGGTAGGTAACATCAAGTGGGTTTCTTATAAGATGGGAGAATTTTTAAAAGCTTGTGATGTAAGGGAAATTGTTGCGAAAGAGGGTGGGGCAAGCAGGGGTTTATTTTTTAGCCAATTTCTTTTTAGAAACTCAGTTTGAACAAATTAGAAAATTCAATATTTTTTGTCACTAATGTATCAAAAACTCAATTTATTTTATGAAACGTCAATACAAAATTTGTCTAAAACTCAATTTTCCGACATAAAAGACCAAAGAAAAAAATATCACACTTGTTAAATTTCAAGGAAGCTGAAACTTCGAAATGACCTCTGACACCTCTGTTTTCTTTCCTACTTAGAAGAAGACTTCTAAGATAAAACAAATTTGACATACTGCTTACGTTTCATGTACAGCATACAGGCAACATTAAATGCTGTTAAACTTCAAGGAAACTGAAACTTTGAAATGACCTCTGACACTTCTGTTTTCTTCCATTGTTTGTCAGGGTTTTTTTCGACGCAGCCAGGCTGGTCCTGTCAACTACCAGTGTCCCCGCAACAAGAACTGTGTGATAGACCGTGTCAACCGCAACCGATGTCAGTACTGCCGTCTGCAGAAATGCATCGCTCTGGGCATGTCCAGAGACGGTGAGTCACCATCGTTACTGCAAGCCTCAAGACTTCATTTCTCTTGTGGAGTGTGTGGTTGTGTGGTGCTTATGTGTGGTTGTGTTATACTGGTGTGTGATTATCACATTCCTTGCAGAAGACTTTTAAGGAATGTTTGTTTTGCATGCCTTTAGAATTTACATTCGCCACACCCTGGATTTTTCCAGGTGCGTGATTTTGGGCACACCTACAGGTAGGTAGATTTTATTTCAGGTGTGTGAAAGGTGTTGGTGTGTTATGCAGTACCTGAATTTTGGGAGGCTTGTTTTATGCTGAAAACTTTGATGAGCATTTGGAACTTTGGGATCGTGTTCCCCATGATTGGCCTTCATGTTCCATCAGTTATCATGTTTAAGAAAATGTTTGTGTCTTTTTCTTTTTTTGTCTCTTGTTTCTAAGTTTGTAAAAAGAAGTGTTAACTGTACATCCAAGGCATCTTAGACACACTGTATTTAAATAGAAAGAAAAGGTGTTGTGAGACGTATAATTTAACCTAGTTTTCGTGTAGGTACACTGCTCGCAGTGGGTACTTCCAGGATGACATAATCTCTGTTTGCTTTGTGGATTTCAGCGGTGAAGTTTGGTCGGATGTCCAAGAAGCAGCGAGAGCGTGTAGAGGATGAGGTCAACATGGTTAAGCAGGGTCAGCTCAATGGGTATGCCCCCACTTCCCCCACACCCGCCCACTACACTCATCTCCCCAACAACGTCAACAACAACAACAACAACAACCAATACAGCACGTAAGCTTCAGTCGTGTACTCTTCTGTTGCCTGGCAAACCTACTTGTGTCACAACCCTTGTTCGCTGTGGAGAAGCAGATACCTTTAATTCCTCAACATATTTTCCATCGGGAAGATTGTGGAGGCATTTGGGTAACATCCTCCATTTCGGCCGTCTTATTAGAATTTGTGAAAGAAAGACTAATTCCCCAAATTTGAATCATTCTTAGTTTTGTGGTAGAATTAAGCTGAATTGAGATATACATTGGCTTATGCTACTGTTCACATCTGAATTTTCTTTGTTTTTTTTTTAAACAAATCTTTGGCCAAATATGGATAAAAAGAAGAACACATTTTGTGCTCATCTTGAGAATTTTTGCCTGATGACGATAAAGAGCACAGTTGATAGATAAAGTTTGGTAGGTCCACAAAATGAAATCAAAATGTGCGACGTGGCTGAAGGGTTGAGATATTTGGGGGTGACTCGCTGCTGGTTTTTGTGTTTTTAGTTTCATTTGTCATATTAACATGAAGATTCTGGTATTCACAGACAAATCTGAACACCTGAGCACAAACAACAAGTGGAGCTGTAACTGGGCATTGAGAAAATGGTGGTCAGAATTGCTAGAGGAAATCAGTTTGCCAAGACCTCGCATTTCTGTTTGAAGAATAAATATGAGAAAGGCTCTGATATTTTATTTTTTAAACATTTCAAAGTAATCAAGTTTGTCCCTGAAAATTTATAATGTTTGTAAATCGTGCTCAAAGTTCAGTTTTGTGTTGCTGAATTTTCAGAAAAAATATAACGAGGTTTCCTGCTGAAGCAACATTTCATCATTAAGAGAAAAAACAGAAATCAAATGTTGTGAAAATTATAGCATTAAAATGTTAAAAAAAACCTGAAATTCAGAATTATGAACACTGAATTGATTTGCGTAAAAAGGAATATGGAACTAAAAATAAAAAGTGGTTTGAGATATTGTCTTCTGCTGAAATCTTGTATGCATGAGTTTATTTGGTTCTATCTATGTTTGCATTTGGTGTCCTCAAAGGTGAAATGAAAGGTGCATGAATTCTTTTGATTGCCAGCTTGTAAATCTGCTTAAATACAAAAATGCTTTTCTTTGTGGACAAAATGATTTCAGCGTGGGGCGGAGAAGGTGTCCTTAAAACTCTTCAAGCTTTGCAGTATGTCAGTTTTTGTAGACTTCATAGTTTTCAAAATATGGATATCGGGCGTCTGTTTGCCCTATCTGAAAAAGAAAAGGTGATACTTTCATATTTCACCTTTGAGCATGTGTTTGATAAGATGCAGCCTCTGGACTGTTAGAGTTCCGGACAGATCTCACTGAAGTCCAGTCCTGCCCATCTACTTGTTGCTCTCCAATCTTAGGAGGTACAAATTAACACCTGTTCCCAGTCATGCGCCAATCATAACCTTGCTTACATATTTTGATTAGTGAAATTTTACTTGTGCTTTGAAATGACAACATTGATTGGTTGGAAGGCATGACGTCTCCTTATTTCAAAGAGAGCTCCTGGGATTGGTTGGTGGCAGATGTGACTTCCATTGTCAAGGGAACAGCTTCTGAATCTGATGCATGAGATTGGATTTACACATAGTACACACATTGATGTGCACTTGTATGTAGGTGTCTGTATTGTTTGGTGGTGTCTGTAGTTTGTTCATTTCACTGTAACAAGATGGGCTGTGAAAGTGCATAATATGTATGTTTGTAACAAGGGACAGCACTGCTGAATGACTTAACAAGGGACAGCACTGCTGGATGACTTAACAAGGGACAGCACTGCTGCTGAATGACTTAACAAGGGACAGCACTGCTGAATGACTTAACAAGAGACAGCACTGCTGAATGACTTAACAAGAGACAGCACTGCTGAATGACTTAACAAGAGACAGCACTGCTGAATGACTTAACAAGGGACAGCACTGCTGGATGACTTAACAAGAGACAGCACTGCTGAATGACTTAACAAGGGACAGCACTGCTGAATGACTGAACAAGTGACAGCACTGCTGGATGACTTAACCAGGGACAGCACTGCTGAATGACTTAGCAAGGGACAGCACTGTTGGATGACCTAACCAGGGACAGCACTGCTGGATGACTTAACCTATTGTCTTCATCCCATGTTGTCACTGTGGTAGGCAACGTTTTTGAAGTAGAGTGTCTCTGATCCACATTGTCTCCAGTTCTGCTTGTAGATGTGCTACTGTGTGAGTTTTTGGCGAAAAAAAAAAAAGTGGGAAGAATTTATACATAAATTTAGGTGGTGATGTGATTAATGAAGATACAGATTTTATGCAGACTTGAATATACATATTGGAATTTGTTGCTCATGGGCTTTTGGTGGAAAGTATGTCAGTGAGTTACGCTTGAGGAATGTGAATGAAAAACCGCAGAAAATACATGGAAGTCAGTTTCCTGGACTACCTTGTAAGTCTGCTTAACACTTCTCAACTTGCAAATGTAATAGCTGCATGGTAATGATTCAGTCACTGACATTGTTTGTGAGTTTGAAGTGAAATGTAGTTCAAGAAGCTTGAGAACGGCTGCTGACATCCAAATAGCATATGAAATCTGCAAGCCTTTATGATCATTATTTTAACTGAGGTCAGTGTGAGACAGAAGGTGACACATCTGCATGGGTGTGCGGCAAATACTAATGAGAGTTTAAGTTGTATGGGTAGATAATGAATGTCGTGGCTTCCCAGTGACACTGTGTGTCTGTGTCATGTATCAGTCTCGAAATAGTCCTTTTTTTTTTTTTTTTTTTTCCAGCGTTGCAAAAATTTGCAGGTCTTGTACACAGAGTGAAGGAAACATTTGTGTGGGATTTGTGTCCGTTGACGCAGTGAAAGGGCAAAAATAAAATATAACGGAAGTGGTGTCAAAGCTGGTGCATGCATAAAAATCAGCTGATCTCTGTTGTATGTTTGGAAATGGCATTCCCTTTGCTAATGCTGTGGAATCATGCATGAAAAACTAACACATTGCTTTGGGGCAACCTACTCCACCACATGGGGTAGAATGGGAAAATGAACAGAAAAGATATAAAGAAGACAGCCGGCTTCCTTTTCTGCCTTAATATATGGTCAGAAAAAAGGAGAAAAAAAACAAAAAAAAAACAACACAAATACACACCTTCATTAAATAAGTTAACTCAATAAAGATTTTATATTATATATTTTGCAAAGGTACCAATATTACAGAAACATTGGTGACAGGGGATCTTAAATCGATAAAATGAGAATGAAAACTTTACCAGTGAGCGGAAGCCAGAACATTTTCTCTATCAAATGGAACTTTTCTTTCATATGCATAGTAATGTTTTGGAAGATAATTGCAGCTTTGAACATCGCCGTTTCTATTGCAGTGGTGTGTTGCTAATTTGAGAAGTCACACGAGAGTGATTTTACATTTATGTCAGATCAAGCATCAAATCTGGGAGGGATTTCAGAAGATTCTTTTCCTTACATGTCAGTCTGTCAATCATTGAATATGCCCTGCCCTCTCTAGTTTCACAGACGCGCAGTATCAGTATCCGGCCAATGGGGTGACGTCTTACCCAAGCCCCACCCCCCAAGAATACCTGCCCGCTGGGGTGGATGTCAACACATACACGGTAGCCCAAGCACCACACCCTGTTGCTCTGGTTAAGGCAGTTGACATTATGGATCATGGTAAGTTTAAAGACACTATATTGAAGGCTTTTAGCAAAAATCCATATTTGCTAATGCGATCAGATTTTCTCTGTTTATGAGGAATAGCTGAAAATTGGTGTTGAAATTGGTGACCGGCACCTGTGCCTTTTTATAAAAAGTTTTATAAAAATTTTATAATTCTAAAATTATGTTTTGATTCTAAACTTATCAAGATACCTGCAGTATAAGTTATTCTAGCTTTACTACAAATTTTGAAGGGCCTGTGCTCAGAGCAACCTGATATTGTGTGAAAGGTTATTAGTTGAGCTGTTCTGAAGTACCAGTAATAGGAAAAAAAAATTTAAACAGGTTTGCTTTCATGGATTGTTTACAAAAAATCTGTGGAATAGTTTCTTTTATATTTGAAAGGGTTCACTGTAGATTTCACAGAGATCATGTTAAATTAGCTCTGTGTAGGTGAATTTCAGACTTGAGGATTACTCTTTTTGTGGCGTTTTTATACACAGTTACAAAATTTCATGGTAGCTTAGAGGCAGTGGGTATTGGCCGATTGCTTAGGATGCTGTTCTTAACTATTTTGAGATAAAAAAAAAAACATTCTCAAAATGATATATGGTGAGTTTTAAAAATATCCCCTGTACTTACCTGTGACTCACCTTTGCCTTACCTGTCCAGGTACGTTTGGTAAGGCGATCGCTGAGGCTCACATCAGGACGTACCTGTACACAGACGATCAGGTGCAACAGATGCGGCGTCAACCTGTTTCTGAGGAGCAGATCACCGCCTATAAAAGTATGGTGAGTACTGAAGTTACTGGAAAAGTTGGTCGGAAATCACAGGTGTGGTGTAGATGTGAAAAACTGGGACACAAGTCAGAAGATTGCAAGAGAGATCTGGTGGGTGTTATGGGCCCGGTTTCATGAAGGATGCTTAGTGCTAAGTATCATTTAGCTAAGTGCACTCCCTATCTCTACAACATATGCTGTCATGTCAGTTAAGGGAATACTTAGCTAAGTGCGCTTCATGAAACTGGGGCATGCTTGTGGAAAACTGGGCCATCAGTAGAAAGTGTGCAAGGCATGTATGAAGAGTGCTATAGATGTGGAAAATTGGGACAGAAATGCAATATGTGTGTGAAGAGGGCTGTAGTTGTGGAAAACTGGGACATTGTGAAAAGAGTGCAGGATGAGTATGGAGGGTGCTATAGATGTGGAAAACTTGGATGTCCACTAAAAGAGTGCAAGATATGTGTGAGGGCTGTAGATGTGGAAAGCTGTGACATCAGTCAAAAGGGAGTGCCATAGATGTGGAAAACTGGGACCTCAGGCAAAAGAGAGTGCTATGGATGTGGAAAACTGGGACCTCAGGCAAAAGAGAGTGCTGTAGATGTGGAAAACTGGGACGTCCATCAAATGAGTGCAAGATATGTATGCGAGTGCGATAGATATGGAAAGCTTGGACATCAGTCAAAAGGGAGTGCAATATATGTGGAAAACTGGGACCTCAGTCAAAAGAGAGTGTAATAGATGCGGAAAACTGGGACCTCAGAAAAAAAGAGTGCAGTAAAAGTATGGATAGTGCAATAAATGTGGATTTCTTTGGTAATTGCAATAGTTCCGAAAATCTCAGGAAAACTTGAACGGGGGAAAAGCTGTTAGGGGTTCAAGCCATTCAGGCTGGAATCCCTATTGTTTTTGTTAGGATTATTATTATCATTTTCGGCAAATTTGTCCTGCGTTCTTAGAGAAAACGGCAAATCACAGAGTTATGAAACTCCAGCATGTTTGTTGCAAGAACCTGAAGTTTTACACCTAAACTTTTGGACACTGTTCATCATGTGACTTTTATATTGCATTTTGAGGCAGACCTTTACACATCTTCTTCTCCAGAATGTATGATGGCCAGAATGTATGATGCGATTGAGGTGAAATTCAAACAGCAATTGCACAAGGGTGATACATTCAGGGTGATAACAATGACTTTCTGCATTGAAAATTGTACAAGCTCGCTATTGGGTGAAATTATCGTGTGGCCAAAAATCTGGGTTTTTTTTTTTTTTTTTCAAAATATTTTCTGAACTGTTGAGAACTTGCTGTCAGAAATTGTTTTGTCTGATGCAGTTTTGGACGCTGATTCCAGACATGCAAATTTTGAAAACTTGGAAATGAGACCATCAAAACTGGAAGTGGGTATACGTGCATAACCTATGAAGCTAGAGATGCAGTCTTAAGGCCTAACATTATCCCAAGGCATGGAGACAAATTTGACCAAATAATTGACAAAATTGACAAATTATAACTAGAAGTGACGTCAGGAAACCAGAAGTAGTAGATGCCCCCCCCCCCCTCCAAAAAATCACCAATTAAAAAACTTCTGTGGCTAAAATGGCAAGACAGAAATGTGTGAAAATTGGGAAGGTAGTATGCCTGAGGACTACTGTCTTTCATGAGCAAAAGTTTGGGGGTCCTAGGTCATGTGACCCAGCCGCCATATTGGGTTGATAGGAAAACTTTTAAGAGGCATCGTCTTCAGAACCCTCAGTCCGATTGACCTGAAATTTTGCATAGGTAAAAACTGTTACCTTTGTATGATTTGGTCGGAAACAGAATGCAGTGTGTGAGCAAATAACCGCGACTGAAAGTGATGTCATGTGAAAATAAAAATTTTGCTTGTGAGTCTTATATGCACGGTACCCGAAGTTGTTTGACGGCCTGATCATGAATCTGATCTTAATTCTGACCTACAATGCATATTTTTGTCGCAGAAAACGGTTAAAACTGTAAAGATCAGTATCACTGAGTGGAAGCTGCTATACATGTACTGTGTGCGTGCTGAAAATCTTTGAGCTGTCTAAAGAGTACAGGATCTACAGGGCTTCACGATTTGACAATAGGCCAACTGACTATATTTGGCACATATACGTCTATATGATATATAATACATCTACAGTGTATTGTGTTTAGGATGAAAGTACAAACATTGAAAGCATGCTACGCGACGTAGTTTGATGATAGTTAGATGTCCTGATCACGATTCTGACCAAATATTTTTTTCCTGCGATGTAAACTTTTGCTAGAAATTGCGATGGGACTGCGAAAAGTGCGTCCGTCAAGCATTTGTAGGTGACATGAATGAAAACCGTTACAGAAGTAAACCTGAAAATCTCGCGAGTTCAAAGTAATGAAAGAAACGTTACAGATCTGCACATACAGGCCCTACTGGCTTGAACCCTGGCATCGCTGTGCCTGACAGCTATATTTTTCTTTGCTATAAGTGTTTTTACCCCTTGGCCAGTATTGGATATTGCCATAGCGGGTGGCGTCCGTTTGCCAATATCCTTGTAAACGCTCTAGAACGGTTTATCCTACATTCACCAAACTTACCCCACTCTTACTCACCTTAAGGACGAGGGGTTTTAGGTGCAATGCACATTATGTATTATTTTGATCTCCTTGAGTGTCTTTGGTTGCCTCTGTATGCTACCCTCCTTTCTTTTCTTTTTTTTTTTTCTCAGAGCCATCGTCAGCTTTGGCAGGAAGTGGCAGACAAGGTGACGTTAGCAGTGCAGCAGATCATAGAGTTCGCCAAAATGGTGCCCGGCTTCATGGATTTGTCTCAGGACGACCAGATCATGCTGCTAAAGGCTGGTGAGGACTAGCTCCATTGTTCAAGTGGTCCAGGCTCCACTGCATGCTGGACTAGCTCCATTGTTCAAGTGGTCCAGGCTCCACTGCATGCTGGACTACCTCAATTGTTCAAGTGGTCCAGGCTCCACTGCATGCTGGACTAGCTCCATTGTTCAAGTGGTCCAGGCTCCACTGCATGCTAGACTATCTCAATTGTTCAAGTGGCCTCACAACTCGGCCACTCGATGTTCTTTTCAGTAATCACTTATTTTATTTACCATTCAAAGTGATGCCAATTTTGTCATTTTTAACAGGCAAGCCGACACTTAAAAAAAACAAATACAGAACAACAGAAAAAACTATCTTGTGCAATCTAGATGTGTTTTATTATTTTTCTGTGTTTCAATTGCTTTCTGATCATGTAAATGTATCTTTGTAAGGAAAGATCATTGAGATGATCCACATTTCATTATAAATTTGATGGTTTTAATGTTTTTTTAGAAAATTTTGTACCATTACTTGACATTCAGAAAAAATTTGTCTGCACGGCCTGACCAAAATAATGTCTGGGGCTTTAAAAAAACAAAATACAGACCTCCAACAAGCAAACAAACTGCGTCCTTTTGTTTTCACAGGTAGCTTTGAACTAGCCTTGATCCGACTGGTCCAAGCCTATGATGCACCAAGCAATAGTGTGATCTTCGGCAATAGCTTTGTTCCTCTTAACGCCTTCACGTCTCTGAGTAAGTAGATAAAGTTTTCCACAGCTATGTGCACATAGTTTTGAGGCTCGAAAGCAGTAAGGGGATGATGTTAGGGCTGTGAAGAATCTTACTGGGTCTCTTCAGTACGCTTCAGTGTTTACCAGCTTCATACTAAGGATGAATGGATGCTGCTGGTACTGGAAGCTCTGACAGCTGGCAGTTGGTTGTCTGAATACGGGACACTTGTCTAGTGTAACTTCTTCAGCGCTTGAGTGTGCGCTACAGTCAATGTGCCAAATGCTGTAAAGGCCTATGATCATTGGAAAAGTGGTGCATTTTCATGTTTTGGCTGGAATCGGTGATAATCTCATCTTTTGTGACAGTTTCTGGCAGAAAATGAAGTAACAAGTTTCAGTGAAGTCAGTGAAACTGAGTGCTAATAGGGTTGGATTTTATGCTTTTTCAGATGAAGAGGAACGCCGTCTGATGGACAGCATTTTCATCTTTGCCAAAGAAATGCAGATGTTGGAGTTAACAGAGACAGAGCTGGCCTTACTGAGCGCCCTTATCCTGATCACAGGAGGTGAGGAGTTATCTTCTCCTGGTGCGTCTGGTTGAATGTCTTCAGGCTAGCCCTATTGTAGCATAATGCCATTCCAGAAATTTGCCCTATTGTAGCTTAAAGCCCATTCCAGAAATTTACCCTATTGTAGCTTAATGCCCATTCCATAAATTTGCCCTATTGTAGCTTAATGCCCATTCCAGAAATTTGCCCTGTTGTAGCTTAATGTCATTCCAGAAATTTGCTATGTACTGTAAATGGCCGAAACAGTGGTGCAAAGTAGTGTACTTTTGCAAGTAAGTAAATGTCATAAAACATTACTCTTGGTACTGAAATTTACAGATTTTACAGAGACTTAGAACCTCAAAACATAGTTCCAAGACAAGTAGAACTTTCTGAAAGTGAGCAATAAAATTTTATAATGAAACGTTATCTACCATATTGTGCTGTGTGAGAGATTCATATCATTGATATAGATGTGATGCGTCATTATCAAAGAACTTGATTGTGTAGGCTGTTAGTCTGTCCATGTGTAATCCTGTTAGAGTCAACACTGTATTGTCATCTTTGAATCATGACTACCAGGGTTGAAGAAATATGAAAATGACTATCAGCGCTGTGGAATTCAAAATTTACAGAGATATACTCCTGTTGGTGATATATTGGCTGTTACCAAGTCAACACTCTAAATGAAGAACTGATTCACTTAAAAAATTTGAAATGGAACAAATACTATGTATTTTTCAATTCTGAAACCTTGTTACAATAATTAATAATTATTGCATTTCAAATTTCACCACTGGAAATCTTTTTCATTTTTTCCCCCCGTTTTCTTGTAGATCGGCCGGGGTTGAAAGAGGTGGTGGATATTCAGAAATTACGAGATAAAATAACGTCGTCTTTAAAAATGGAGATCGGCTTAAATCACCCTGGTAATGAGGAGCTGGTAGCCAAGGTCCTGCACCAAATCCCCGTCATGAGGAGCCTCAGCTTGCAACATGTCTCCGTGCTAAACAAGTTTAAACAGACAGAGCCAGACATGGAGTTCCCTGCCTTGCATAAAGAACTCTTCTCTATTGAAGGAACAGAAAGCTCATGAGGCACTGCTGGACTGGTGCACACAGGGAGAAGGATATCTGTTCCCATGGTTACGCATTGTTCACGAAATATGGTTAGATTTGGTGCACTGAATAGCCTGTGGCATTGTTGTTTTTTTTTTTTTATACGCAAAACAAAAAAAATGGAGGATGTATATTTGAAGAATATATACATACAGGAGAAAAGAAAAAAAAAAAACACATAAAAATGCATTCTATCACTATAGGCTGCACTTTATATTCATCAAATCAGAAACCGTGTAGCAAGGCTCCACCTCGGCCAATCAGAGGCAGTGTCAGGGAATTTGTTGGCCGTACCCCTCCGGCCCCAGCGAATCACAGTGCCTATGTCAGGAGGGGCCTGTACAGACATTTGTCTTTAGATTATACATACATACATACATACATATATATTCATTGATATATACTGACATATATGTATACATACTTATATATGTGTATATATATATAGTGCTGTTGATTGTTTATCTTTGAGAAAGGGTTTTTTTATGTTAAAAAAACTGAAAAAACGTTTTATGGTACATTTAGGGTTAGAAGAACCAGTTGTAGACGTTTGGGAATGAAATCCAGCAATAAGGGTCTGTATACAGTAGTGTATTGTTGATAACATGTTCTGTTTTTACTTTATTTTGAATTTTTTTTTTTGAATTTTGTTTCTTTTATCTGTAAATTTTGTGCACTTGTTTTACAAAGGTTTTCTTGTTTTCTCGATATAAAGTGTTATTGATTGAATGAACTGGGATATAGAATGCTTCTGGCATTCATACACTGAGCGCCAAAAGCAGACATGCGGGTAGACTCCAGGTTGGACACTTGACACTGTTGGACATTTGAGTAGACACTGTTTGGGACACATGAGTAGACACCATGTTTGACATCTGAGTAGACACCATGTTGGAGACTTGAATAGGCACCATGTTGGACACTCGAATAGACAAAGTGTTGGACACTTGACTAGACAAAATGTTGGACACTTGAATAGACACCAGGTTGGACACTTGAATAGACAAAATACTGGACACTTGAATAGACACCATGTTGGGCACTTTAGTTGACAAATGGGCTACAAATCTCATGAGTATGCTTTACAGTCAAGCAGCTTGATAGTAAGTATGAATGGACACCAGCTTGAAATTGCGTGTCTGAATACGAGACATTTATCAAGTGTAACATCTTTGTGGCTTTAGTATGCTCTACAGTCAATGTGCCAAATGCTAATTAAGGCCTCTGATCCATTGGAAAACTGGTGTGGATGGCGAAACGCTTTCCTTTATCATGATGCGGCTGGAAATTGTGATAATCTCATCTGTTGTGACAATTTCTGGCAGGAACTGATTTACGAGTTCCGATGGTGCTGACATGGCATGTAGAGGAAACAAGGAATGGAGTGAGAATCACATAATATGATAACAGGCAAAACCCACTGCAGTTGAGTATTGTAACAGGCAAAACCCACTGCAGTTGAGTATTGTAACAGGCAAAACCCACTGCAGTTGAGTATTGTAACAGGCAAAACCCACTGCAGTTGAGTATGGTAGTAGACAAAACGTGTGCCTTTGCATGTCTGAGCAGTTTTAAGTCCAAGTCCAAAGTGTCATGTCATCAAATACTAAGCTTGTGTTAAAATTACATGTACCGATGGTGTTTTTCGTGGTGTAACCTGTGTGTCAGGCTGATGTCAAATTTCTGAACACGTTAACCTGTGTGTCAGACTGATGTCAAAGGTCCAACTGAACACGTTAACCTGTGTGTCAGGCTGATGTCAAAGGTCCAACTGAACACGTTAACCTGTGTGTCAGGCTGATGTCAAAGGTCTGAACACGTTAACCTGTGTGTCAGGCTGATGTCAAAGGTCCAACTGAACACGTTAACCTGTGTGTCAGGCTGATGTCAAAGGTCCAACTGAACACGTTAACCTGTGTGTCAGACTGATGTCAAAGGTCCAACTGAACACGTTAACCTGTGTGTCAGACTGATGTCAAAGGTCCAACTGAACACGTTAACCTGTGTGTCAGGTTGATGTCAAAGGTCTGAACACGTTAACCTGTGTGTCAGGCTGATGTCAAAGGTCCAACTGAGCACGTTAACCTGTGTGTCAGGCTGATGTCAAAGGTCTGAACACGTTAACCTGTGTGTCAGGCTGATGTCAAAGGTCCAACTGAACACGTTAACCTGTGTGTCAGGCTGATGTCAAAGGTCCAACTGAACACGTTGACCTGTGTGTCAGGCTGATGTCAAAGGTCCAACTGAACACGTTAACCTGTGTGTCAGGCTGATGTCAAAGGTCCAACTGAACACGTTAACCTGTGTGTCAGACTGATATCGAAGATCCAACTGAACACATTAACCTGTGTGTCAGGCTGATGTCAAAGGTCCAACTGAACACGTTAACTTGATATAGGCAACAAAAGTGGAACCCAACAGTCTCTGCCATTGTTGTTGTGTACCGGTTGTAGTCTTTGTAGGTTCAGAACTTGTACATATTGTTCGTGCCAGCTTCTCGTGTACAAAACAAAACCATTGTTATTTAGGGCGTGTACTGGTAACTGGAAATATATTTCTTTGTTTTGTGTACGCATGTTGTGTTATTTTTAACTCCTGCCTAATTTTCTGTACAGGTTTGTAGTAGCTAAGACATTCTAGGGTGTGATGAGTCATTAAAGCAGTGCGACTTGAGTTTCTTGTATCTGCCCAGGGTTAATGTTCTTGCAGAATCAGTGGTTAGCCAGCGAGAAAATTTGGACGAACTCTTCAGTCGATGGGCTGTTGAGTTGTTAAGTGTGCATGCATGTACATCTTACACGCAATGCCTGGTGGCATTCTCCTTAGCAGCAGACCTTGGGAATCGACAGCTCAGAAAATGAGCTAGTTTGCCAACCCCCGCTGATATGACTTGGCTAAGGTGTTAATCAATCAATCATTCAATCAATGGATTAATCAATCCCCTCTGCTCAACAGGTCTTAAGCTGTTGCCGTTAATTTACTTCATGTTCAAAGTGTAGATACTTCACAGCTTTGTCGCCATTACTCCGAGTGAAGTTTTGCTTTCCAGGAATGCTTAACATTCATTGTTTCCATTTTACTGAGGGGATTTTGCAGTTCTTGAGAAGGGTTTGCACGTTTCAATGCCATTGTTGTATGGAATACCTATCTATCATGGCCTGGATGCAGAAGCGTTATTTCAAGAGCAGGAAACTCTGTGTCTGTTAAAGTGTCATTATTTGTTTCTGATTATATTTGCAGTACATTTCCTCTGTGCTGTAAGAAAGCTTCACTCAAATCCAGTGAATA
The DNA here is from genome assembly GCA_016165875.1 of Acanthopleura granulata. NCBI lineage: Eukaryota > Metazoa > Mollusca > Polyplacophora > Chitonida > Chitonidae > Acanthopleura > Acanthopleura granulata. The sequence continues at coordinate 2,881,432 of JABBOT010000006.1, read as the reverse complement.
CATAAAACTTCCAACTGGTTTTAGCTATTCTTAATGTGGTAATTTTTTCAGGGGGAGACAACCACAGTTAGCCTTACATTCTTCTTAAAATATACAGTGTATAAACCTGTTGTTGTTACCATGGACAACCTCTGTACAGTATAAAAACGTCTAGACTATTTTTTATAAAAGTTTTTTTTCTCAGTGTCTTGTTATTTCAACATATTTCTTTTTTGACATTATGATTGTACATGTACAGTTTACCCTGAGCTCTTCTTTAGGAGGTTATGTAATCAGTGAAATATAAATTTTGGAAAGAAATTGTACACTGTTGCCATAGTAACAAGATTTTTTTAAAGACGTTTGCTGTGGGCTGCATGGAAGTAAAGAATGGGTTTTTAATAGGAAATTACTCTGAACAGTTTGACATCTGCTATACCCAGTACATGGGAACTGAAATCTGTGAAAAACTGCATAAATATGTTACTCTTTATCTTTGACTTATCAAATCTATATTTTGATGGAAGTCCAAAAGCATGAAAACTGGTAGAAAGATGTCTGCAAGCCTGGAATCACAAGGTAGATGTAAAAAAGTATCAAATTACATTAAGCAGGACATTGAATCATACGTGCATATCTGTATATTCATTGCTGTAATTGAAACATTTTGTCCACTGAAGTCTGCAGTTAAACATGTCTGAAAATTTTCTCTGTTGTAATTAGGTTCCCCGCCCCCCCACCCCCTTCAAGATCCACAAAGTAATTGTTGCTTCAGTTGTAACATAAGTATTTACAAATTGTTTTAATGGTATGTAGTCAGATTATCATAACGATGTTGTGGAGTGGGGGTCACGGTTCCTAGCAACAGGGGTCTGGGAATTAGCTGGTGGGGTCTGGCCTTGAGCAACAGGCATCCAGTGCCTAACAACAGGGGTCTGAGCCCCAAACCACAGCATTAGGTGTTTTACCCCTGGCAACAGGGGCCTTGTCCTCAGCAACAGGGGTCTTGTCCTTAGTGTCATGGATCTTTTTTTTCTTCTTAATACCAGCAATGGAAAATAAGGTGTTTTATTTTTGAAATCAGTTGTGTATTTTAGTGTATATATCTGTATATTTCAGGATCAAATATTGGTATTGCTTTAGCCAGCCAAATCATAGTGCATGGTGTGCGAATTTCATTTGCTGTGATGTCAACTAGTGTTATTTACGACTTCATACATGTGTATGGAAAACGCATCAAAAAAATTGAATACTGCTTATCCAAGAGTTAACAGAAATCACTGATTCAGTACTGAAGTCACACATTGATTTGAAGTTCCTGTAGCTGGATATTCTAATGACCCGACACCTTGAGAGGAGAGTCAGGATAAAATCTGTCAACTATATTTTCTTTCTTGTGGATAATGGCTTTGATTTTGACCTGAAAGTAAATGTCTTGACAGTACTGTGAAGTAGACTTGCTGGCTTTTCACTTACGAAGCTGGGTTGAAATTGTAAAATGTCTGATTTGAGTGAGAGTTTGACTACAGCCTTTACCATACACAGCAACTGGTTGATCTGATGGAAGAAGAGATGTGGAAAATGTGATTGGCCAATATGTGAGCTCAGGGGCTGGAGTTTTTGATTCGTAGCGATGCCAGTTAGAAATTGTTCAAAATTAAAACAGAAGCAGATTTAGAGTGTTAAAGATAGAGGACATTCCAAGTCTTACCTGAACAGGTTTTGTCATTAGAAATATTTTGTCTCCTGGGGGCCTGTTTTATGAAGAGAATGTAACGCTACGTCAAACGTACATGTAACTACCATAGTTACATTTGATATAGTTCACACCAAGTGTATAAAACAGGCCCCTGTATTGTGTGATATACAGGTAGTTACAGTACATGTAGGTCTACCCTGACTGATATGATGTGGGCGCACAATTGTACCATGGTATGGTAGTTTTGTAGGTCAGTGTTACAGAATAGTAATGCAGCGTTACAGAACAGTGGGTTATATTTACAGAACAGTAGTTATATCATGAGAAAACAGTAGTTCAGCATTACAGAACAGTAGTTACGATGCCCCATAAGGCACAGGCTTCTGATGGACTGATTTCACAAAGCCAGTTTTTATTCTAGCCAATTTGGAAAAGAAATGTAAAATTTCACTTCAGCATTAAATTTTTGGGGCTTGAATGTCCATAATATTAGGAACACATGACAAGTGTTGTGTTGAGATACATGTGTATAGACAAATACACCACAAATTGAACTTCTTGGACAGCAAACTACGTAATGTATTGATGTTTTAAAACTTGATCGAAGTAAGAAATGGCTGTGTGGAATCGGTGCCTGATGCTGGAGTGACTTGGAGGGTTAAAGTGACCTAATTTTTTGTCTATATTGGAGTAAATCTGCTCTACGAACCAGTTCTAACATTGCACCAATATGGCCGAAAAGCTGGACCGGTAGGGTGATATTATATGCAAAGTTTAGGTTTTGAATGGAAAGGAAAGACTCTTAGCTTGTACCAGAACTTCTGACAGTGGGTTTGATTCCTGTTGACGTTAAAACCTGAACAGCTCGTACCAGGCGAGACATTGTGCAAAATGATTTAACTGTAGGCTTATCATACCCTAAATAATCCTAAATTTTGTCCATGACTGAAGTTGCTCATTTTTTCTTGATTCTGATAACCCTGTTGATTGCACAAAGGCGTTCTGAGGTTTGCTTGGAAAGTTGGATCATATGTTATTGTGAAAATGTAATTTTCGGCAGCAAGAAGTAATATTTTATGACATCTATTTGCCTTTATAAATGTGTTTGTTTTGGGGGAAAAAATTGGTCATTTAAAGTCATTTGACAAAAGAGGGCCCCAGGTTTGTGTTACCAGTGATTTTAAACTGAATGAGGGATGGGAGTAATTCAGATTTGATGAGTGTCCAGTCAGATTGTGGTGTCTTCATTACATGTGTTGTATTTCCGTATTAGTATTTTCCGTATTAGTTGTTTAGAATTCAACACCTGTAAGTGGACTGAGGATATCCAATCTAACTGACATGAAACTCTTTTATTGCCAGGAATTAGAATCAGTGAAGGCTTTGACTTGAGTATTGTATTCTAAGTGATATGTATGACTGTATTGGATAAGAATAATAACACTGCCTTTTTTTTCAACTGATTTAGAAATGATGTTAGCAGTAATTTGTAATTGAGCAGGTATTGAAGTAGTTTCAAATGCAAGATTTCCTGTATTTCAGGTTTGAAATGAGACCGCTAAAGTGATCTCCCTTTTTCATGGGTTCTCCAGTTTGGGGGGTGAAAAGAAAAAAAAGGAGGGCTGAAGTGTAAAATAAATTGTGTGGTGCGCTGTCTAGTGGCCAATATTAACCAATCGGCTTTCTGCATGTAAGTTGCTGCTGCTGCTGTTGCTTGTATAACTTTTCACTGCAGAGACATTGTGTTGGGATTCTGACTGGTAAAGTTTTGTGTGAGCATGTTTGTAAGACCTCTCCCTCCTTGACACGCACACCTGTTGTTTAAAGCCTCACATTTAAGAATAAGCCCAATGCTATAGAAAACCCCAGTGTATTAGTACATGATAATGATTGTTATTGTTTTCCTTTTTTTTTTTTACCCAAGTTATTTTATGTTGTTATGGATGCCATTTTGTTTTTAATGGCTTGGTTGCTATGGTAACATTCATATGTCATGCTAGTTTCATTTACCAATGCCCGTTTTGTGTTTTTTCACGAGTGAAAACTGTATACCCAGTTGCTTCGAGATGATGTACAGATAACTTAGTTGTTGAGACGTCAGTGGTCATGTGACAGCTCTTAACCAATAGAATTGATCCATTCTAATTTGACCATGATCATGCATTGTACAGGTATAATGAAGTACTATATATATGTATGTATATATATATATATATATATATATATAGATATGGTAGTCAGAAAAAAACAACAAATTGTTTATAACTATTTTTCTGCAATCAAAGAAATGCATGAGAATTTTTTTTTCTCTTTAGGAGGAAAGATTGTTGATTCTTCCGAATAAAAGCGATTAAGAAAGCAGAACATAAGTGTGGTTGTCTTGAGTTTTTGTTATCATGGTTGCCTGGGGAAATGAATCATTATGGTTTGCTGCCATTGAAGCAGGGGACTCGGAGTGATGCTTGAGGAGTATCTCATCAATAAGGTCGCAGTAAGTTCCACTCATGCTGGCTTCCTCCTCGGCACTACGTGGGAAGGTCTGCCAGCAACCTGCAGATGGTCGTGGGTTTCCTCCAGGCCCTGACCAGTTTCCTCCCACTATTATGCTGGCTGCCGTCATGTAAGTAAGGGTAAAAACCCCAATCAAAAGAATAAATAAATACGGCCACTGTGGCCATTCTGTGGCCATAGTCCTGGGGGTCTGGGAGAGGTGTGCATAGGAAAACTACTGGGACTTTGTAGTAGAGTCGAGTCAGTCTAGGTATTGATTACTATGTAGATACAGTGTGTGTGTTGGGGTTAGTTAAACTTTAATTGAGAATTATTAACCTTTGTATTCATTTGTGTAGTATGCATTTAGTACCAGTAGATTTGTCTAGTTTTGTAGTTTTGTTTAGACATAATTAAAATATAGGAAGTTGTTGTGATGTAATGTAAAATAGCAAAAACGCAAAAAAAATTATATCTCCTGTAGTAGAAATTTCGCATTGAAAAGCTTAAAGTACCATTTACTGTATAAAATTCATCTTTCACATAGTAATGTACCAATATGAAATCTAAATGATGCTGTTAAATTGATTGAGATGTCATGTTTAGGAAAAGAAATATTTAAAGAGATTATGTATGTAGAAAACACAACTAGGCTCTGGTTGGTGTGCAAATCTGGAATGGTCGTTAAGGCAAGGTCTGTCCTTTGTGAGGTCCTGGCTGGGGCTATAAAAGATCATCCCTAAGGAAGCTCTGGAGAGACACCCAGGAGACACCCAGGCTCACCCCAGTCAGTATGGTCAGCCCCAGAGAGATCTATGTCACCTTACTACATGTACTGTGTAACACAGCCAGATGGTGTTGAATATAGCTGACAGCCTTCAACTATACCATGTTGTGGTTCTTACTCTACCAAGATGACAACGAACCAGACAGCCCCTCCGGCTTGGTTACAACTTCGATATTTCATGGCTAAAATCTACAACTTTTCCAGCTGTTACACACAGTAGCTGCATTGGAGAGTTAACGATTGGTGCATTTTGTCTTTGGCAAAAAGTCAGAAGACTGATCAATTTCGAGTGGAGTATCATGGGGCAAATGTACATGTGAGCGTGCCAGAATTCAGCTCAGTCATTTAATGTGAATTTTCTTATTGAAGTTTTTTGACTCGAACTGTCTCGGAGCCCTGATAAAGTCTCAGACGCCCCAAAGGCTTGCATGAAACGCCGGGAATTGAATTGTGTGCGATTGCTGAGGGTTACCATGCTTTTATTAACACATGCAGACAAGTGCGTTCGACAGTGAAGAAATGCCATGTCCACTGGAAACAGCAATCAAGACAAAGTTGTAACTGTCGAGGCTTTAGCATGAGGTCTGTCTGTGACTTATGGGTTTTCTATGGGCCTTGTCTGGTTTCCTCCAACCATAATGCTGGCTGCTGTGGTATTAGTGAAGTTTTCTTTTGTATGGTGTTTAACACCAATCAAATAAATAAGTCAATTTTGTCCCGAGGTGCTCTTGCTACTTGCAAGATGTTGTGGTTTCCTCTGAATGTGTAATGTTATACCTGAGAACTTTTCACGCACACAGTGGCAACTGGTGGAAGAAAATCGAATACCAAGTGTACAAAGATGCACGTTATTGATGACTAGTGGAATCTTCAGAATCATATCACAATTACATTCACATTTCTTATTTGTTTCATTATTGTTTACTGATCAACTTTTTCACTGACGAGAGTACCAGAGAAAACCAAGCTTTGCCTCAGGGTGAAAAGCCCCACCATTCAGGTAGTACCTCACTAAGATCCTGGATTCTACCTTGAAACCTCAGATCTTGGTTTTTGTTTTAGAGCAAGAGATTACTACACAGCTCGCAGCAGACCAGGACTGTGATTATTACATCTAGAATCACAGTCTTGGGATTATCACACTCCCAAGACACTTCAGTATTTCAGGCGTGTGGCCAGCACACCTTGGATCTGTGTCGGAAGTGTGCTAGGTGTAGTGCAGTGCACCAAACTGAAAGTCCATTATGGGAAGAAAAATCACTTTTCATGTAGAGTAAAAAAATCATGCATTTTGAACCAATGGAGGACAAAAGAGAAAGCAACTCCAGACATCAGTAAGTGCGTAGTTGCTATAAATGAAGATAACAAAAGATGAATTGCTTTGTAAAACTTTTATCTTATGATGTTTTACAAAAAAAAACAAACATTATATTATATGTACACAAAAGCTGAATGACATAACATTACACTGTGATTGAGAGATGTAGTCAAACATTCAGTTCATACATAAAAGCTTTACAAATGTCTATGTGCAAAAAAGCAGCTTTGAATCCTATCAATTTATTAACTTATTTATTTCGTTTGATTCATGTTTTAAGCAGTACTCCAGAATATTTCGCTCATGTGGCAGCAGGCAGCATTATGGTGCGAGGAAACTGCGCAGAGCCTGGGGTAAACCCCACAACCATTGGTTGATGGCAGACCTTGCGTACAAATGGAACCCTGAAGCAGAGCGCAGCGCAATCCCTCGACCATCAGTTGCTGGCGGAGGGTGATATTACATGCAAACTCTAGTTTCTGAATGCAGCATAATGGCCCAGAAGCCTTCCACCAATGTGGTTGCTGTGAGCTCAAATACAGCCCATGCTGGTTTCCTCTCTGGCCGTACATGGGATGGTCAGCCAGCAACCTGTAGATGGTTGTGTGTTTCCCCCAGACTCTGCCCGGTTTCCTCCCACCATAATACTGGTCGCCGTCAAATATTCTCAAGTACGGTGTAAAACAACAATCAAATAAATAAATAAATAGTTTCTGAATGGGAGGGTAGGACTTAGTTTATCTTGTACCAGAATTTTGACGATGGGTTCGATTCCTCTAGATCTTAAATCCTGATCAGTTCATACCAGGCGAGACATTGTGCGAGATGATATCACTTTAAAGCTTATCATACCGTAAATAACCTGAAATTAAATATACGGTACTCCAGAATATTTCACTTATGTGGCAGCGGCCAGCATTATGGTCAAAGGAACCAGGCAGAGCCAGAAGGAATCCCACGACCACTGGTTGCTGGCAGACCTTCTCGCATACAAATGGAGCCCGAGGCAAGGAAGAGGAAGAAATGTACATTACTTCTTTTCCCTTCTTTGCAACCTGTCTAAAATTTATTTAATTCATTTATTTAATTGATGTTTTTCAAGAATGAAAGGCTGTTCTGATGCATTTTCATGAAGTTCTCAGAACAAACAGTGCAAAGCTACATTCATACATGTACGTAAAGGCTGAAAGCTGATGCCTGGTGAACCGCTGAGTGCAATCAATCCACTTTGTCAGACTCACAGCCAACAAGTTTGGCTGAACAAAGAATTTTCCACACAGCAGGGTATCATAATCCAGTCTGTTTTATTTCTTGGACACAAACCGGTCTATCTAAGACTGGTATATGTTATCTTCAAGCATTTTCATTAAAGAGCTACGTTGGTGTCAAAACATCTGTGTTTTAAAAGCAAGCTGAATTGATAAAAACTGGAATATTCTGAATTGCTTTCCTAAATTGTGAAAATATTGCAGCGAATTAAAACCGATATTGTACGTTTCTTCAGAGTATATGGAATCAAAATATTTCTGTCACTTTCACTTTGCCTGGTGTGACGTCAGCCACGAACACGATGTCATCAATCACTGACGTGTATACACACATGACTCTGCCCTTTCAAACGCTCTTGAGCATAAATGCCTTACTCAATGTCACATCTACCTAATTCGATGTCATACAGGGAATTTTATCACGTTTCATCAGGAAAATTTTACGGACACAGCCAAAGATTTTGTTTTTCAAGGAATCTTCATTTATATGGGTTAAATAGCGTTATTCATCAAAATCCTTTTGAAACATGGTGTTAGGCTTACTACGTAGGATCTCTTTCATATCACTGCAATATTTCCACACAATTTGTATTCTGACCAGAGTGGCACTTTAAAGTGTTTTTAATGAGTTCAGTTGCTGCTGTCAGGTATTTCCATCTGCAGTCTTTTCCCCCTCAGATGATTTTCTTCGGGACATTTCCTCTCAGATATCGTCTCTCAAGTGTGTTTCCCTCAGGTATTTTTTCCCCAACAGTGGCTACTGTGGTGATTGACCTTAGGTGACATTCCCACAGGAGTTTTCTCATAGGTGTCCTGTCTCAGGTGTTTTCCCTCTCATGTTTTTCTCATCAGGTTTGGTACCTTTCCTCAGGTGTTTTTATCCTGAAATGGTTTTCTTAAAAGAACACACCACATTTTCAGGAAGTATGCATCATCTGAAAGGCAATTTTGTGCTGATTCCAAATATGATCTTCACTGTATTTTGGCCTTTTTTTCACAGTGATTAGTCTGCATCCTGATATTCTTCAAAGACCCTCTCCCCTAACCCCTACAATCCTGCCACACACACACAGGGCTATTGTATCTCCCTCCCCTGGCCATGTCATAATGATGATGGGAGCTCCGAGACATACGTGAACAAGGGAGGTAAGTCTGGAGGGACATTTTTAGAATGATCCTTATAGATGTGGTAGATTCTGGCTTTGACAGGAACGGTGAGTGTGCCATTTATCTGGAACAAAGAAAAAAAACACACCATATTGTCTACATATACAACTGTCAAAGAAAAATAAAAAAATAAAAAAATAACAAAACACCATTAAGTTGTTTACATATGGAACACAGGAAAGCACACCATAAAGTTGTCTACACATGGAACTGTCAGAAAAACACTATAAAGTTGTCTACACATGGAACTGTCGGATGAACACCATAAAGTTTGCAACAGTGGAAAACAATGTGATTACAAAGTTTTCTAGACCTCCAACAGACAAAACATACATTGAATTCGTTCGTATTTGGAAAATGGAAAAGCTCATTAAAGTTTGAATAAATCTGAGACATACAAGCACAGCAGGTAAACTGATCTTCAATGCTCAAGAATATTTCACTGATCAATGTCTGATTGGTGGT
>JABBOT010000006.1:2693437-2869646 GCA_016165875.1 Acanthopleura granulata | reverse complement strand
CATCTTGGGGAGACGTTCTGCATGTTTTGGGCTGTAAAGGAACTTTTATGTCTTTTGATTTGCCAAGCACAAATGCATAAAAACTTGCAGTATTATCACTGATTTTCTGGTACTAAAGATGTATTCAATGCATGACCAAGGTTTTCAAAACACTTCAAACAACCTCTTTCTGCGATAACATCTGTTATTCTTCACGGAATTTTTCCAACCACTTTCTCGTGGTGATAACCACAATGAGAAATATCGAAAAATTGAGTTTTTGACAAATTTTTGACTTTTGATAAAATAAATGAGTTTTAGATGCATTTTACATGCAATGGTGATGAAAAATAGTGAGTTTTCTGATTTCTTCAAATCCAGTTTCTATAAAGAAATTGGCTTGAAAAACCTGTTCTTTTATGCTCAAATACTAGCCCTTGCCATACTGTCTCACTCACTATTCTTTATTTTGTGAAGTCTCATTAATTTTCTTTTGCTTTTGTAAGTGCATTTAACTGGCCAAAATTTTGGTGAAATACAGTATTTAAAATAGCATGATCTTGTATCTCATCGGTCACATCCAGATGCAAATACTGCCTATCCAATGAAAACAGCTCATCTTTTTTTTTTCCACTATCACTGATTTCTCTCTCCCTATACCATGCTAAAAGATTGTTGTTTTGAATTTGTGACCTACATGTGAACATAAATTTAAAGGCATGGGTTTAGAAAGGTATTACATGTGGAAAATCTCCCCAATGTGACAACAAGAACATCAAAAGCCGAACGCTACAGTCAATCTGCCTGGCTGGGAACAACGGCCACAAATAGCGCTTACAAACATCCTAAACTTATTGACAGTGTCCTTTTTTCACCCAATCAGAGAGCTCACCTGCCTAATCTGCTTCCATTCGGCAATGTTCTCCGGTGAGGCATACTTAGCTAAGCCTGCTGGGTACAGGTTGTTCCTGAACACTCGCCTCTTCACATAAAGCAGGTCTCCACGGTTACCAACACCTGAGGAATACAACAACGCCACATGTTACAGAAGGCAGCCATTAAGGCAGCCTGCTTGTGGACAATGTTCAAATACTCTTTTCAAGGTCGTCTTTCAAGCCTGCATATTAAAAGACCTTTTAACGACTGGATCAAGACCGGTTCCATACAATTTGTGTGCCAAGCTACACACTCTGCCATGCTGATTAATACACAAAATTTAATTTTTTTTGAATATATTATGTTCTAGACTACATCTTCTGTCGGTACTTGGTGCTAAATAGCCCTTGTGTAAGTACCCTTCATGTCTCTACAACATACATTGTCATGGCAGTTAAGGGAATACTTCATTAAGTGCCCTTCAATGTTATCGGTTTCCCCATTTCTTACCCTCCACATCATCTGTCAGTATACACTTGACATCTGCCTTGGGATGTTACCTGTTTCCCCATTTCATATCCTCCACATCATATGCCAGTATACATTGCATATCTGCTTTGTTATGTTATCTGTTTCCCCATTTCTCACCCTCTCCATCACCTGTCAGTATACAATGGACATCTGGCTTGGGATATGATCTGTTTCCCCATTTCTTACCCTCCACATCATCTGTCAGCATACACTTGATATCTGCCTTGAGATGTTATTTGTTTCCCCATTTCTTACCCTCCACATCATCTGTCAGTATACGCTACATATCTGTCTTGGGATTTTAACTTTTTTACCCATTTCTTACCCTCCACATCATCTGCCAGTATACATTGGATACTTCCCTGGGGATGCTATCTGTTTCCCGATTCTTACCCTCCACATCATCTATCAGCATACGCTTGATATCTGCCTTGGGATGCTATCTGTTTCCCAATTCTTACCCTCCACATCATCTATCAGCATAGACTCGATATCTGCCTTGGGATGCTATCTGTTTCCCAATTCTTACCCTCCACATCATCTGTCAGTATACACTGGATATCTGGCCTGGGATGAGTATGTTCTATGTCAACTATCCGTATTATCTTCTGTAAACTTCTCAATCGGGGTTTATGGCCTTTCTTCGGCAGACGAGGAGGGTACATTCTTTCCACTACAATGGTGTTCTGCTCAAGCAAAAAATACAATACAATACAGTCTGGTTATCAATTCTGCTGGTGTTGAGTATAGGCTCTGGGCATCCCCAAGACTCGACCCTGTACTTTACTATTAGCCACAGAGACAATGTCTGGTTAACTCAATCAAACATACTTTTTCGCTATATAGTATTTTCTGTCCTCGGTATGACGAACTGGATCAAAATCTTCCCATGTACAGTACATTTTTATCCTCCATATGCCATCATGATGAAGTTACGATCCCAGAATGTACCTCTTTGTATACAAAGGAGACTACTCTGGTGATGCTGGCAGATGGAACGTAACAATGTACCACTGATGCTGATATTATAGTTTAAATCAGAATAAACAGGAAGTGACGATCCCAGAATGCACCTTTTTTGTATACAAGGGAGACTACTTTGGTGATGGACTGTGATAATGTACCACTGATGCTAATATTTTAGTTTAAATCGCAATACCAACATTTCTACTGTTATTCCTTATCAAAATTTTAACCTGTGTGGAACACGTACATCAACAAAGAGAATGCTGCAGTTTGGTGTCGCAGATTTCATTTTACTAATGCACTCAGTGAATATAAGCATGCACGTGTAAGTAACTGCAGAAGAATTTCAAGTTTGCTGCTCGTCATTGACTTACCCGCCTCTGTTCCACGTTTCCCAAAGGGAGACAACAGGCTATGCCAGGTAACCCAGACCATCCAGAGGTGGCAGAACAAGGGGAGATCACTCTGGCCACATGGGGAGCCTGGTTCACAGCTTGCCACACACACCTTAGCATGGTCACTTAAAAACAAACATAGTTTTCACTGTAACATTTGCTTATCCAAGTCACTGGATAAATGTACCATACCTAAAATCCAGCTTAATCTCTCACCCTGGCCAATCAATGACAATTCTGTATAAGCATATTTCTTCAAACTTTAAGACATCTATGTGCACATATTTTGTTTTTTTGTCCATAATGTTTTAACGTTTCTACATAGGCAGGAATCATAACAGATAGACAGAGGCATTGTACATCAAATCCATGGTCTCATGACCCTCAAAAATTTATCATATCTTCTTATCTTATTTATTATAACTTCTCCTTCAACGCCCCAAAAACACAGTGATTCACAACTACTAAGGCCATCATTAAAATAAGTTCACTGGACTTAACCTCATTGACCCTCCAAAACAGGGTCGTAATCAAAGTTTTCATTAAGGCATTGATGGAATTTTTTTTCTCTCGATCGTAATGTTTTTAAAAGATGTCAACCGTTTTCATTAGCCAGAAGAAAATCCAAATCCTTCTGAATTGCAACCCTATTTTCTGTAAATAAATATGATTAAGCTTAACCCCAGGTTGCTATTTCAATCTCTATTTTATATACAGGACTGATAGGATTTCATAGTCATAGTGGGAAGCAATGCTACTTGTTAAGCTTAGGCATTATCATGCCAAGTCAAATATGTCCTTTCTGAACGAAGATTGCTCTCCAAATCTGGTGTCAACTGAGACTGTTACCTCTTAGCTTGGCTGCAAACAAAACATCCCACATATATTCCAAAGGGTAATGGCAAGCAAGCCCCAAACTCGTGATAGGGACAAAAATTTTACAACTAACCAGCCATGATGTGCTTCTTACAAGTTTAGCGCTCATGCACTGTCACAGGAACGAGAACTCTTGGTGTGAAAGCATGTAAGCTTTAGCAATGCTTCCTGGTGTGACTATGATATCCTGTTAGTCCAGTATATGAAGTAAGGATTGAAATAGCAACGTGGCTAATCTAGCCCCAGGTTGCTATTCAATCCATATTTCATACATTGGACTGCGGGATTGAAATAGCCATAGCGGGAAGCAATGCTAGAGCTTACAATCTTTCACACCAAGTCAGATAAGTCCTTTCAGAACAGCATTTGCAGCCCAAAACAGATGTCAACTGAGGGTCTCACCTCTCAGCTCACGAGCACACACAATATCCCGCACATATTCCACTTGTTAGTGGCACAACAGCCCAAAGTTTGCGAAAGTGTCATGGCTTGAGAGGCGGCCATTTTGTGTCAACCACAGATATGGGTGTTGAAGAGTTCTAGTTCCTGTTACAGCCCATGCGTGCTATATCTGAAAGAAGCACATCATGGTCGTTTAGTTGGAAAATACTTGACCCTATTGCGAGTTTGGGGCTTTTATGCCCTTACCCACCGAAATATATGTGATATGTTGTGTGTGCGGCCGAGCCACAGCTAACACTACGAAGTTCCTCCACTTTTTTGTATGATGTCAAAAAGAGTTATAAATGAGTTGGAAAAATTCAAACTTTATCATCAACGCATGTTACAAAATTGAAGCGGCATAGCATTGGTCCTGGCGCCAACAGTCCAGTCCAAAGTCTGCGAAAAACCATGTCAATCCAGTTATTCATGGACGCACAGCCTGTGCAAAAATGAGCCAAATTTACGAAAATGAAAGTGAACAGTGTTCAATAAAACCTAAGTACCTTAAGAATGGTATACAGAGAACATGTACAGATGTAAACTGTGGCTCAAAACTTACAATTCAGTGCATACTGTGTCAAGGAAGTGACTGTAAACATCAAAGGAATCTCAAAATGGGACTGAGTGACCAGTGAGACCTGTTAGCCGAAGGTCAAGGTTGTTTGCCAAAGGGGGAGATAATTTGTACAAACTATATACAAAAGTTTATGGATTGCCTTTGCTGAATATCCATTGTCAGATGCTTCAACGTACGGAATAGAACATGAATTGCTTGCTCAGGAACCTCATTCTGTTTATTACTGACACACTAAGTAAGTAAGTATTTATTTATTTATTCGATTGGTGTTTTACACCTTACTCAAGAATATTTCACTTATACCACTTCTGCCAGCATTATGGTGGGAGTAAACCAGGCAGAGCTCGGGGGAAACCCACGACCATCTGCAGGTTGCTAGCAGACCTTCCAGCATGAGCTGGACTTGAACTCACTGCGACTGCATTGGTCAGAGACTTCTGGGTCATTACACTGAACTAATATGTTAACCAAGCACTAAGTAAGGGTCTCTTGTGTCAGATGCACTTGTCATTCTCAGGCGTTTTTTCTCACAATGAATATGTATCACTTCATTTGTTGAGACAGGGGCATAGAGACGTACTTCGTGACATTCCTTCGCGTAAGCATTCCTTTCTTCCCATCTCAGGACATCAAATGGATAACAAATTCATATTTCTCATTTATACCTAAGTGTGTCTACAAATTATGCTTTAGTCGGTAGTGACGATTGTACACAATGTTTACAGGTAAGCAGGTAAGCTTTAAGTCACTGTGGTCTAATGTTTGTGCTTGTCCATTTTGGCACATATTTAGGTATGTTAAAAGTTTGTTGTCGCATTCTCGGTAGTTAACACACTTTGTGTGACGTCACTGACCTCCCTTATTGACACTTGTTTTGGGCTTTAAATGTCATTCAGAAAGGACTTATCTGTCTTGGCGTGAATGCGCGTATGCTCTAGCATTACTATCCGTTGTGGCTATGCTATCTCGTCAGTCCAATATATAAAAGAGGGATTGAAATAGCAACCTGGGGCAGGGGCTAGATTAAGCTCAACCCCCCCCCCTCCACACACACACACACACTTCCCACCATTTCTTTACAATAACTAATGAATAGCTGTAACACGTGCATAAATCATATATCTGCAGGAAATGAAAGAACCGGCGGACTGGCCAACTTAACAAGGTACGACTGTTGTTCAGTCTCAGAACCTCGCACATACAACCGAGGAGTCTGGTTTCAAATTACATTGTTCTACAGTGACAGCCACTGAGAAACGCGGACAGATGGAGAATTAGGCAGGTAATGCATACGTGTAAGGAAACCAGCCAAACCTTTTACATACACACCGTTTTAAAGCTTGACTTTTCTTAGCAACATGTGCAACGATTTATCAGTCACCAGATGGCGCTGTTGACAAAAATTTTCAAACGTAAAATCATACGAAGAAGGACTGTTTTAGAAGTTTTAAGTGACAAAAATCTGTCGAGCTAAAGAAAAAGAGTTTGGTAAGACTTAAATTATGACCAATAAATAAAAACAGAATCTTTGGATTTCAGGATTGTCTCATATTCAAACATTTCTAACCTTCCTCTTTCGGATTTTATTCGGTTTTAACTTCATATGTAACCAATCATGGTAGGTGGTACCGTCTGCTCTTTTTCTCTGCTGACGAAAATGTTGCATAATCTGACAGTTATTGATAACAAATGTCCTTTTACGTATGACGGATGCATGGTCTCATGCCTCTTAGGCCTTATAAGTTATTTGCTAAACTCTTTGACTGCGTTATATGCATGGTGATCTTGAAAATGAAGATGTTGACGGAAGTCCAAACAATGTGTACCATAGACCTGTGACACTTGGTAGGGATGAAATGACAGTTGACACTGACATGGATCACATTTAGTCATTGCCTGTCACAAAACGACGGAATTAATGTTCACAAGTTTTATCTCTTCTTCTTTAGAAAATAATGTATTCGTATGGAGATTTAAGAATGGTTCTATCAGAAAGCTTTAGCGGCTCATAGTAGGGTGCATTATCCATCCGTGGATTTAGGGGATATCTAATTTGTTCCTTCTTTGCCCTGTATACAGTGAACATGAAACTTGAAGATAGGCCAAGTGAACTGCCAGTGGATCATCCTCTTTTCGAAGAACAAATCTTTAATATCACATAAAATAGATTTTGATGGTATGAAGAAACTAGACTATGAAATTCGTTTAGTTAAAGATGCCACCTTTTTATGAGCAGCTTATGGCCTGACTCATTCCATAAAAGCCATTTTCTTCAAGGCAGGTGAAGCGTTCTTGAACATGTTTTGCAGGATTGACAGTGGTGTAACTTAACTGTTTAAAGTGCTTGCTCTCAGGGTAAACTAGAAATAAAAACTGCTTGCCCGCACTAAATTTCAATTGCCATGCCACAACGCAGCAATAGTTTTTAAAATTTTTGATTTATTTTGATTTATTTATTTCATTGGTGTTTAACGTTGTACTCAAGAGTATTTCACTTATATGATGGCGGCCAGCATTATGGTGGGAGGAAACCAGACACAGCCCTGGGGAAACCCATGACTATCAGCTGTTTGCTGGCAGACCCTTTCAGGTATTGCCGGAGAGGAAGCCAGCATGAGTTGGACTTGAAGAAAAAACCTGCGTTGACTTCAGATTTGTGTTATGTGATATACTCCTTTGTTGATTAATACCCATGCTAATACCCATGTTCAATTCAAATATTAAATCCATGAGTGTAATTTTATGTGATATTAAAGATTTGTTTTTCGAAAAGAGGTTGATCCACTGGCAGTTCACTTGGCCTATCTTCAAGTTTCATGTTCACTGTATACAGGGCAAAGAAGGAACAAATTATATATCCCCTAAATCCACGGATGGATAATGCACCCTACTATAAGCCGCAGTGCTATCTTTGTTTGACAAATCCTGAAAATAAAACAACAAGAAAAAAAAAATTACACACTATACATGTATAGGCCTATGTACGCCAACATATGCGCTGAATGGCACTCAATCCACAAGGCAGCTCAGCGTGACGAGTGTAAAATAAACAGGGATAACAGCCCTGGTTGGGCTGGCTGGTATGGGGTTCAGCTCCTAGTAGTTTGTAATAGACTTTTTAGGCTTTGCAAATTTCTTCATTTTTAGTCACTAGAGGCATCCCTCACAGCAGTTAGGCTACTAACAGTTATATGGCTCCATGTGCAAGGGCTCAATATCAGATGACACTTGCTCCTATGTTTCCTGTTAGAGGTTTAGCTAGGGGAGTATCTTGGTGTCTTTGAGAAAACTCTGACAAAAATAACATGGGAAAGATAGAGCAAATTGCATGTAAAAAGTGTGAATGAGGCACACAGGTTTCAAAATCTATGTTTCCGGCATAACATTTTTGAAAACTGGTGTTAGTGGCAGAACAGTTTCATTTCTCATTACTGTCATCATTATTTGGCTAGATTTGATTATAATCTTATCTTTTGTGGCAAATTCTGACAAGAAATGAAAGAATGAGTTCGACAAGGGGGGTAAAGTGTGGTGCGGGCGGTGACGGGGCGTAAGGAATCAAGTGTGAATAGCCTTGTGGAGTTGTTCAACGTAATCTTCATGTAAATGAATAAACAGCTTTTTCACTTGGCAGAGGTTCAGATTTTGTGGAGACTTGGATTGCCCGGACTGGGTTCTGGCAGAGATCAGTACATTGTCCAGAGTGGTGAGTTACCTCCCTTTATCTGTGCCCGTCTATCTTCTTAATATAAAAATACTGAAATGGATCCTAATTGTGGTTGTAAAAAAGAAGGAGTTTGTTAAAATATGCTGAGCACATAGTATTGCTGTATTTGTGTTTTTACATGTTACTATTGTATTGGTGGGTTTAACCTGATGGTACAGTGCAGTTTCCCATTTCCATGGTTTTTGTGCAGTCTGTTTATTGCCGTAACAGTACCTGAGTACCTCAGGGCTGAGTCAAAACTGCAAAAATGAAGGACAGAATCAAATGAAACTGGTACACAATATTAAGCATTGAACACAATTTTTCTTTTTCTTGTTCTTTTTCTATTTTAACCTTTATGAACAGCATAGCAAAGTTTAAAAGCCTTTATAACAGCGATATTGCATTATTATTCATTGCATTATATAAGAAGCATTCAAGCTCCTCAGTCAAACAAGTACTACATAAGTCATGTGGAGACATTACTGTTGTGTAATATAGACAGTAACTTGCCAAGGCTTGATGGTTAACCCAGGGCTTTCCAATTTCCTCCACCCGTAAAGCTGACTGCCATCTTTGAGTAAAAGATTGTTGCCTATTACCTTAAGCCATAGTGAAATAAATAAATAAATCTAACAACCATATATATATATATATATTTAAAATATCTGTATGATAAAGCTCATTAGTTAATTTAGGGCAGTGTAATGACCCTGGCATGCTCGGCGTTTCTCACAAATGTGATTGCTGTGAGATCAAGCTTAGCTCATGCTGGCTTCTTCTCTGGCCCTTTGTGAGAAGGTCTTCTAACCCACTGCAGATGGTCGTGGGTTTCTCACGAGCTCAGTGTCTGGTGTCCTCCCACCATAATGCTGGCTGCCATTGCATAAACGAAATATTCTTGAACACTACATAAAACACCAATGAAATAAATAAATAAATAAATTAATGATAGTGTGCTGATTTTTTTTACAGACATCCATCAAAATGAAACTGTTGTGTGCTCAAGTGATCAAAGATCTTCTTGGACAAGGCATTGATGTAAGCTCTGACAACAGCTGTCCAAAATTAAATTAAGAATTATCTCCACCTAAATACAGTACATGTATTTCATGTTGCATTCGAACATTGACCTTTTTCACTTGCCTATTCCTGTTAAGTATTCCTCAGGTAAGATGTGTACGGTGCCTCAGAAATAAGCTTCCCTATCAAGGTTTCCTCCATCTTGCTTTGTTACCTCCACCCATTAACCTAACCAACCAGTGTCTTGTACTGTGTTAATATAGTGGAACATTATTAAGTAAACTATTAATCAGCAGAGGAAGGAATGAAGCTATACATGTACGTGTGTATTAAAAGGTAAGGTACTTTATGGTTTGTCATGACAGGTAGGGTAGTTTTTCCGTGCTCAGTTTGCTTCTCCCGAATGGTGGAGCGCTTTATAATCAAGATGATTCGCAACAAAGCAATCCAGACTCTTTAAAACATAACCGTGCTTTAACTTTTGATGAGGTAATATTTGTGAAATGATGGACAGTGTAGTTCCTGGCAGCATGTGTGGACCACGTGTAGTTTAATCAAATCATGAAATTAATGTTGTGTAAAAGAATGTAAATCCCCTTTTAAGATTTTCCAGCAGGTATATGTGCATGTGTTTAACCAGGCTTTTATGTTATGTGGTTTGTTCTTGTTTCTACAGTATGATAAAGTGTCCAAGTTAACAGCAGATGCAAAGTTTGGTGAGTTTTTCATGGACTACCTACATTTACTCAGCCTAAAGTTTACAAGTAAATTCAAGTTTATAATGCACACTTTGATAAATATATGGGAAAAACAAAATATAAATTTTACTTCAATAACTATACATGTACGTGTATGCCCTCTGTCCACATCTGTATTAAAAGGTGATTTGATTCTGATCCATAATGTCATTGGTCAGTTGTACGTAGTTAAATGGGGAACATGTAGTATACTTCTTCCATTAACTGATACATGTATTTTCTGGTACAACAGGAGGATGGCTCACGGCATGGCATAGAATCTGATGGTAACAGTATATGCTGGGGTGTTTTGAGCTCTCATGAAGTTCAGCTTTTTGACTGGGGCTCAAAACCTGGGGTTTCTGGTAAACCCTGGTGTTTTTCTCTGGGCTCTACTTGGTGTTCGTTCTGCACCCAAAAACTCCATTATTTTGAAGTGTGACGTAAAACTCGATTTGCTGTAAAATTTATCATTGTGTTCCTTTTAATCTGCCTGTGTTACAGAGGTTGGAGATGTGAAGGCTAGCATAGCTGCTCTTAACTTCATCCTGTCCAGCGCTGCCAAGTACAACGTGGACGGAGAGTCGTTAGCTAACGAGCTACAACAGCTGGGTCTACCGAAAGGTAGGTGATTGTTACCCGTACAGGTGTAACATGATTAAACTGCGATGCCCGTGTCTGCCTTATCTGAAGAGGGAAGCAAGATTTCAGCGTTACACAGTTCAGAATAAAACTGGCCTTCTTGGTACATCCACGAGGTGTTCGCTGTAACAAGTGAGGAATGACCTGCGCCGTCTCGCTGGGTTTGTACTCACATGAAACTGCAAGGCCACTGAAGGGAGTGCGTCAGTGGAAGTATTCTTGACTGCAGTGTTTAAAACCGAGCGATCAATCAGTCTGCAGATGACCAGCTGTAATCAGACACTCTAAACTTTAAACGACAATGTGAAATGAAATCATGGATGCCCCTAAACATAAATATGGTCCATAAATGAGTCCATCCTGGAATTGAAGTATAAATGCATTTAATTCTATTCAATAAATTTTTCAACAGTGTGTTAAGGAATTTTTAGACACAGTTTTTGTGTCTGATGATGACTGGTGCTTCTTGCTTTATTATAAAATTGCATCAGGTACAGTTGTACTTACCTGTTGACTTTTTTTCCAGAACATTCCACAGCACTGTGTCGATCCTATGCTGACAATCTGACTAACCTACAGGAAGAGTTCAGGAGGAAAAGTCTACGCTGTGAGTACCTTAAACTTCTTCCACATGTTACCTGTTACAGGGGCCATCGATCAGTCAGGTCGTGAGTTCAAATCCAGCTCCTGCAGGCTTGGCCGTGATATCTTACCTCATGAGGCCTGTCAAGCAGTACGTAGAGTCATATTGCGTTTGTCATCTTGTGGACTCGCTAGGTACCATTTAACTGATGCAAATCTGACTAACTGTTATATCTTTACATGTATGGAGTAGTAATCAGACAAGTAAAGTTTTACGATTGCAAACAGTCGGATCCAGATCCTGGTGTGAGTTACAGTACAGTAAATCCTTCTTCTATTCTAGATGTGTTTGTTTTTTGTGTGTGATTACAGTGTCAAGGCTAGAATCTGTGGACTGGAGAGTGGATTACATTATCAGCTCAAGTGAACTCAAGGTAATCTCTTTACAGTGTTAACTAAGCTAAATCCATAACTAAGCCCTTGAATGCAAAAAGGTAGAAAATCTTCACTGACAACCTTGAAAGCTTGTACAAA
Source organism: Acanthopleura granulata (assembly GCA_016165875.1). Taxonomy (NCBI): domain Eukaryota; kingdom Metazoa; phylum Mollusca; class Polyplacophora; order Chitonida; family Chitonidae; genus Acanthopleura; species Acanthopleura granulata. Next base: position 2,857,778 of record JABBOT010000006.1, on the reverse strand, counting down.
CATGAGTAACAACAGGTTGGCGACAAATTTCATGGATACATCTGCGACCGTCATGTATTCGATCATGGTGGTAATGGTGGGATTTATATGTCCAGTAAAACTTGCCTAAACCAGTCTTGCCAGGTTCCGCGAAAAAGTGTCGGTTTTGACAAGATGTCAGTTTGTGGAGTATAACGTGTACAACAACAGCATCATTTACCGGTGCCTCCTTGTACACGAAAGTTCTGTTCAAGCAGGCAAACTGAATTAAGTGTTTAGGCCTACATAGAAAAGAAATTGGCTAATGAGTAAACATGCATAGAACTGTAACTAATGATGCATTGTTTGTCACATCAGTACTTTTTTTCATACTTGCCAAGTCAAAGTGAAATTGTTTCCATCTTAGGAGGTTCCTGAATGTAAATCTCCAAACGGTATGTGTCGTTTTAGGTATTAGGGAAAGTCTCGAAAGACTGAATAAGTTGAACTTCATCAGTGAGGGACTCGTATATTTCCACACGATGTTTCTGAGCAGATCGGTCAGCCATGATTGATTTAATGAAATTTGGAAAACAATGCGACCATAAAGTGGAGTATTTCTTGATATCCTGAATTGTTCCAATCAAAGTCAACTCAAATAGAATGTTTTCATTGTTTAGTGTTTGACAACACCTCTCTGACCCCCAGCAGTGATGACGACAGAGGGTTGGAGCAGTCCCTCAGCACCACGCTGTGTCAGATTATACAGTGTGGATTAACATGCACTAGATACAGTGGGGCTAGAAATCCCTGTTGGTATTCAGAATAGACAAGTGTTGGTGTATTCAGTGAAAATAACATGGGTTGTAAATGCAGTTAAAAGGGAACCAATCGACATGGTCAGTATTGACAAGATGTAGGTTTTTAGATGTGTCGTTGTCGGCAGGTTTCACTGTACATTGTACATCTGTAGAATAAATACATGTACATGAACCTGAACTTCTGATTTCTGTGTGTAGGATGTGAATGAGCCTTGCGTACAGCTGCGCCTGCGTATCCGTGACCCGGATACGGATGCCGTAGATCCAGTAGCCTTCACCCTGTCAGCAGACAAGTTCAGGGTCTTCCTCAGAGGTAAGTCTTCTCACCTTGACCAGTTTTGTCAAGGTCACCAAAGTCACATACAGGCAATAGGGGAGTTTTGAGTCCTGCTAAAGGTGAAAAGAGTCCTGCTATATCATATGACTTGTCGGAAATGTTAGGCAACGTGTGTTGACTTTTCTTTACTGATCATCCATCTCACTGTGTTCCGGAGATGCAAATGGCGTTTCTTTTCTTCGGTAACTTCTGACGTTCACAAACCTTCAGCTCTTCAATTTTCACCATAGCTAGTCCAGTATAAATACCTCTTTGTAACACTTTTTCTGACAGTCATGTTCTAGCAAATATAATCAGAAATTGTTGCCTAACATTTAGCACTTTTCTTAACTTTAGCGATAAAAGAGTTCAAACTTGAAACTCCCCTATTTAAAAATAACTGACAAGTAGCTATAAAGCTGGCCTAAGCTTGTTCTAAGTTGAGTTTGCCTGAAGACTTGGACAATATTATGTTCATTTCGGTAAAGCAATTTTTCTTACAGCTACTACAACAGCAGAAATTGACATTTGATTGTACTCCGTCAGCTAGCTTAAAACGCAGCCATTCTCTCTGGGCTGTGATGTAAATGCTACAAGCGCGGAACATTCTTGTCACCTGAGACTGAAGTAAGCTGCTAGTGTTGTGTTTGAAACTTGAGTATATATGTAAATATATAACGTGAAATGATCAAGAAACTTACTCCTACCACAACACAGAGCTCAGAAATATCTTTGCAGTGTTGTTCACACATGTACTAGTTGTAATTAAAACATATAATGTCAAAAGACATAATGTTATAATGTATAATGTTACATTGACATTCAACTCAGAACATCTATGTCACGGCTTTTAAGCTGCTGATATCTCCCACCTCTCTGATTGGTCAGTCTCTCATAAGCTTTAAAGCATGGGTGCCTTTACGCCCCCAGTCGGCAGCACAATACTCCACACTTGAAGCGAAGATAATTCAGCAACCACTTCACAAAATTTCAAACAGGTTTTTCCTTTACTATGAAGGAATTTTATAATCTTTTTAATGAACAGTACCTCAGTCATGAGCTTTCTTTTACTTTAATTTGGAAAAAGCTTTGCTGAAATTGAACATAAGCATGAAATTCAGGGTTCATCAGGATAAACAATTCATACCTGTAGGTTCAGTTGTTTACTGGAATATACATGTTCATATGGGTTTGACACGCTCCAGCGGGCTGCCGTCAAATGAGTGAAATATTCTTGAGTGTGGTGTGAAACACAAATTAAATAAATAAGCAAACTGTTTCAACTTCACAACATCACAATTACAGCGGTACACGGGAAGCTCTGAGAGTGACAAAATGAGTGCTCCAGTAAATAGTGGACAGTCAGGATGCTTAAGTGTGCATCATAGTGGACAGTCAGGATGCTTAAGTGTGCATCATAGTGGACAGTCAGGATGCTTAAGTGTGCATCATAGTGAACAGTCAGGATGCTTAAGTGTGCATCATAGTGGACAGTCAGGATGCTTAAGTGTGCATCATAGTGGACAGTCAGGATGCCTAAGTGTGCATCATAGTGGACAGGTAGGATGCTTAAGTGTGCATCATAGTGGACAGTTAGGATGCTTAAGTGTGCATCATAGTGGACAGTCAGGATGCTTAAGTGTGCATCATAGTGGACAGTCAGGATGCTTAAGTGTGCATCATAGTGAAAAAGTCATTCCTGGCAGTGAACCTTAAAGTTCACTCCAAAACTGCTTTTTTCATGGGAAATTGGCATCATGAAATAATATTTTGGTGCTAAGACTTACATTTTTCCAGCAGGATACCAACCTCCATCCCAACAAACCTGAAAACAATGTTTTAAAATCACTGGAACTCTCAGGCTCACGGAAAATATACAACTTTGTCAAGAATGAAAATCTTAAGTGATTTAGAGCAGTCTGCTACATTTGTCTCCGAAATTAAAACTGGAATGGGTGCTACACTTTACCCTGTGTTTCCGGACAGTTTTTGCAAAATGCAGAAAGCTAGTTATATGCCACAGTGAACTCTTCCTTCATTGCTTGAAGTCAGGCAGTATTCTTAACTGGCGTGCAAAATTAATGTTGGCTTTATTTATTTATTTATCTATTTGATTGATGTTTCACATTGCACTCAAGAATATTTCACTTATACGACATGGGGAAAACCAGGCAGAGCCCGGCAGAAACCCACGACCATCCGCAGGTTACTGGCAGACCTTCCCAGGTACGGCCGCAGAGGGAGCCTTTTACTCACAGCGATCACATCTGTGGCAGGCTTTTAGGTGATTGCTCTGCGCTAGCATGCTAACCGCCTGAGTCACGGAGGCCATGTTGGCTCCAAGCCAGAATGTTAGTCCTAAACCTGGCAAAGAAAATGGCCTTTCTCAGGGCACTGTCTGTTTCTTCTACCCCCATAAGCGCGACCCCAATCAAGATTTTTACTCTCAGTACAGCATTACATCCAAATCCAGTCAAATAAGTTAAAACCATTCAGACACCGGCATTTCCAAAATGAAAGATGTCATTCTTGATATAAGATCTTATGAGCAAATGTTTTCTGTTTTCAGATTTAAAACAGGCCAACTCTATGATGGAGAATTTAACGTCCTAGTCAGAAGAAAGAGATGACATTTTTGTACTATATTCTGATCACTTTGGTGTCTTTCAGATATAGTCGTTCTGTCATGTTGGTCAAAATATTAAGCTGTCACAAAATATTTAGTAGTGTTCTTGCAACAGAAATGATGTTAGGGTTGTAATGGCAGAAGGTGACATGATTTACAAAGAAGCTTACAGAAATTGATGTACAAAGTTTTGTGAAAGTGACTCGTGGAATAGACATTTTTGACACTTAGGGGCTGATTTTTGTAATCTCTAAAATAAAAGAACACCGAGTATTCTGATTGAAAAGGTATGAATTGCGAAGTATTTGTCAAAGGGAGCATTTTCTGATGTAAATTCCACACTTTTTGAAGGAAAATTCCCATGTCTGAGCATTGCTGAACAAAGTTTTGTGAAATTGAAACCAGAAATAGACATTTTCCTTGTTAGCAGCTGGTATTTATAGATTCTCTGACAAATACAATGAGTATTTTGCATGAAAGGCTATGAAAGACAGAGTATTTGTCAAGGAGAGTGTTTTCTGACGTAAATCTCACACTTTTGAAGGAATATTCCCACGTCTGAGCATTGCTGTTTAGATTATTTTAGCACAAAGCTGTTTCAGGCTGTTAAACGTTTTTGCACCAATACAGTCGCTGTGAGCTCAAGTCCAGCTCGTGCTGGCTTCCTCCCCGTATGTTGGAAGGTCTGCCAGCAACCTAGGGATGGTCGTGGGCTACCCCCGAGCTCTACCTGGTTTCCTCTCACCATAATGCTGGCTGGCATCATATAAATGAAATATTCTTCATCACTGAGTAAAATAACAATCAAATAAATAAATAAAGTTTGTAAGTGCCATGTTACAGCATAGTTATTACAGTCAACTTCTCTGGGTCGCTGGCTCCAAGGTTAAACATGTTCTCACCACAACACAGCTGCAGTATTACTGAAGTGGTGTTAAGTCATGATCATTGATTCATTAATTACTGTGGAATCATAAATGAAGAGTTCATTATTATACAGTACTGTTTAAGTCTTAATGTAACCCTTACAAATGAGTTCCAGTTTTTATGCCTGTTGTACAGAAATAAGTATTTAAATCACGTTTCAGTTTAACTTTAATCAAAACTTGGTTTGTGGATTCAGAGTGGTAGATATTTCACAACACAGCTACTCATCGAAGAACTACAAGAGAATTTGTATGTAACCATCCATGCATTGTGTATCTTTGCAGGTTGATCATGACCTGAACCAGATATGGTCTGTAATAAATGTACATACTGGAAGTGTATATAGAAGTATCAGGCTGTCACTCGTTTCTTGTGAAGTACATGCATACGGAAGGCCGATATTGTTGTTAAAACGATGTAAGTACATAATGTTAAAACGTTTCCAGTTGATACTGTAGCATTTAGCCAGCAGGTAGTAATGTCCTTCTTACTGATACTGATTAAAATTTCTCCTGATAATGTAGTAATGTACAGAAAAGCTGTTAACATTGTCGTTCGTTTTTACAGCAGTATCGGTCATTTCCTGGGACACAATACAGGTAGTTGAAATATTATCGGTCCACCAAGTGATTGGTTTTGAGTTTTGGCATTGGTATCGACACCGGAATGTTTCAAACTTTGAGAGTGTTGAACCCATCTTGGCACAGTTCTAGGGCGAACCTTAGCAGTCAGTTAAGGCTAGCCCTAGAATTCTGCCAAGTTCATCTGTGCTATCTCTAAAGTGAAACTTTCTCGAATATGGTGTTATACAGCAGGCAATCAATGGATCAATGAATCTTCACTGTTCACTTGTCAAAAGTGTTCGGGGCCTCCGTGGCCGAGATGCTTAGCGCGCAAGTACAGCGCAGTGACACAGGAGTCTCTCACCAATGAGGTCACTATGACTTCAAGCCCAGCTGATGTTGGCTTCCTCGCCGTGTCGTCCGTGGGAAGGTCCGGGTTGCGGGTTTCCCCAGGGCCCTGCCCTATTTCCTTCTACAATAATACTGGTTGTTGTCTTAAAAGTGAAATATTCTTGACTGCGACGAAAAACCAAAGAAATATATAAAATAAATCAAAACTATTAATTACAGGTCTCTCGCTGGTACAGATTGTTAAATTGTTGGGTCGCTGCAATAATTAGTCGCTGGGCCTCTGAGATCTTGTGTTCGAATGTAGCTCTCGCTGTACCGGCTGTGACAAAAGTTGAACTGGGTCAAGAGGTTTGAAAGCTACTTGTACCTGGCGAAAATCTGGTCCACCCTGTCCCCATGCTCCGGCTGCCAACTTTTATAAATATCTGGCGGCAATTATATAAGTGAAAAAGTCTTAAGGAGGTCGTTAAACACAATTCAAAACTCTCAGGGTTTCGTTTCAAATTTGAAGTCACTGCTACAAGGTGTAAAATAGTTTACAGGACTTGATCATTCGCCTGAAAACTGGGCCCAAAACACTTTCCTGAACCAAGGGGCATAACTCTGTTCGACATTATCAATCCTAGCCAGATTATTATTATCAAACTGTAGTCAGAGTTGGCTTTTTTTTTAATATTTTTTTTGTGATTATCGTCGAACTGAAGAATTTGTCACTTATAGAGCAGTCATATTTGTGAGTGGAGGAAACCCGACTGCCCAGAAAAAAACACGTACCCTGTACTGCCCTTTGGCCTGCAGGCAGGTCGCTAAACCGTCAAACCTACTGACAGCCAAACCACGCGACCTCATTGGTTAAGAGGGTGACAGTCGCCGAGGAGCAGCAGTTTATCCGCCTGCACGAGCCAGCGAAGCATCCTGCAACTGTTCTGACGATACAAGTACAAGACGTAACGAGCCGCCCTGGCTCTTGCTCAACGACTCCCTCGCTTGCCCCTCAGGATTTTGATGAATATGCCAAGTAGCGGTTGATAAGTCTGTGTCAATATAATGTGCATGATTTGGTGGAGTGTCAGTTGTCCTCGGTGTGGCATCTTAGTGACACAGCACTATAAACATGTCAGCATCAGGTGAAAGAGACACTGTCATATGATGGAAGTGATGTTAAAAGCGATGTTTAAAATCTCCATACAAACAAGCAAATCCTGCTTAACGAATTTAAGACAACCGAAAACCTCTCAATGGAAACCTTTCGCATGACAAATTACTTTCATGAATCACTACTGCATTTCATTTATTTGAATGGTATTAAATGTTTCGATCACAAGGATAGACAATGTAAAGGTTAATTCAATCCCGGCCTTGGACAGGGGATATGTTCATTCCATCACTCACAGTCTTCCTGGGGCCTTTAAGCGGTCGACGACACCCGTATGACCGTTTGCGCACTCTGACGTTCGCTGAAGACCCAATATATGATGTTCATTTCTGTGCGTCACACGTGGGAAAGTTGGCATGCAACTTGCCATAGGCACGTGGTCTGCACCCTGCACTCCTGGTTCCTTCGTCAGGAGCGCCGGGTGATCCTCATCTTATAATTGACAAAATTCTTGACTTAAACAAGCAACAATCAAATAAATTTGTGCCAGGGGGGAACAGGGATAAACTACAGACCGTCGCCCTTCGCTTTGTATACAACTGCGTACAGCTCACAACATTTTACGAAAAACCAAACATTTTACGCAAAAACCAAACATTTTATTCATAATTCAGTGGTATCAATACATATACATATATATAGATACTGTAATAAATTATATACCATCTCATTATATAATAAGGCACAATTAACAAGACGACTGCCTATACCTATACTGACAACAGTTCTATGTATGAACGTATAGTAAGTATTTACGATTCCACTCATCCGCCCAGCCTTTTGCAGATATACATTTTCTTTGGTTTCTTCATCGAAACAGTTGAAGCGTTTTAACAACTATTTTAAAATCTTGCTGTTCAAGTATATAAGCGATATGTACAGCTCTGTTGTCGTTGGCTAAGGCAGATTTATGCATAGATATATATAATTCTTCTTGGCGACGTGTGATATGTCCTGTCATTTTTTTAATTTAAGGGCAACAGAGATTGCATATGTCTTATCATAACGTATACATGTATCTGAAAACCACTGCCCTCTGGGCAGCGTCCCATAAGACGATCGTATAGGCGAAGTTGATTGTATCTATACTATCACAACGCAGGCTGTGCAAGCAAAACAAAAGACTACAGTATGCAGAGTAAATCCAGAGCGGCGACGACAGTGTGATAGTTGGCAAATGGTCTCACGTAACTGGTGAAATTCGATATCTTGTCAATTTACCTCAGCTATTTTTTTTATTTCAACTATTGATGTAAAAAGTGTTTTGTTAGTAACAATTTACACGCCTCCCTTAGCACCGTGGCTTAAGCAGAATTAAGTAGAAATGTAAAATAAAACAGAAGTGATGTTAGTTACAATTTATCACACGTCTCTAACTACACACTGAGACGTATATATTATTATTATTATTATTATTATTATTTTTATATATTAAAAAAGACATTGCCAAGGTATACCTTTTATCAACTCCATGAACTCACCGCCTCGTTGTGGAACCAAATGTGTAAAGTCATTTTTTATCTTTCTAAAATGATGTTGTATATTACAGGCTTATTTTGCTATACGAAGGCCACGAGAGTTACGTGTACAATGAATGTTACGAAAAACTGATATGCGAACATTTTTCCCGAAGTTTGATTTTCTCTAATGTGGGTCCAAAGAGGAAGATAATGTCGACCTTCAACAGGAAAGGCTCTTCTTCTATAAAAATTAGCCGATTTTTTTTCCTCGTCGTACGGTGTACATGTACATGTATGACAAGGTGCTTTGTCACGTTCATGTTTGTTCAAACATTAAGTCAGAACTACATATACTTCCCTGTCCAAAATGACTTGACGTTTATTGTAGATACGAAATAACACCTATTCGAAGCTGGGCCCACTTGCAACGTCACGTGCACGTAACTAACATGGCTACCATTAGTGTAGGCATTACGTCACCATGGTAGCTACGCGCTCGTGACGTGTCAGAGGGCCCTGGGCGCACTTGTACGAAGCCCTCTTAACGCTACGTGCACGCAACTGCCATGGCAGCTAATGAATGAGCGTTGTGTGTGTCACAGAGCCCCTCACCGCCCCTTACACCCTCTAATCCCTGCACCCAGGGCTACAGTACCCATGAGGGCAGAAGCCCGCTGCGCAATTTAGTAAACACCATTGTTTCATCCCTGGTAACGAGGTCCAAATCCCCATAGGATAGCACTCGGACGTGATCTGAGCAACCTCGGACGAAGCCCCTTCGTAATTTTCATTATCATTACGATCGTATTCTTGTCCCATATCATTATTATCATCATAATGCCAGTCTCTGTGCTCCTCGACAGCAGACGACCAGGATTCAGTCGTTGTTGTTGTTGTCGTTGGCTTGGTTCGGTGCGTTCGCGGCCGCCATCTGGGTCTGGACTTGATCTTGGTATCAGCAGTACTATCGGTATCGTCGTCGTCCCAAACTCTCGCCCAGGGCCAGCTGTCCCACCAGGATCGGTATTTAGGCGCTGGCGTCGTAGTTTTCCGCCTGTCGTGTTCCCACCACTTCCACCATTGCGTCGTCGTTCTTGCAGGGCTAGGTGTTGTCGTCGTCGTCGTTGTTGTTGTTGTTGTTCTACGGTTCGTTTTTGGCCTTCGCCGTGACGTGTTCCCGATTTTCCTTCCCTTAAGCAGCCACGACCAGATGGTCTGTCGAGCTCGAGAGAAGATTCTCTCCCAAAACCCGAGCAGTTTGTTCTTTGTTTCCTGTTTCCTCTTCTTGTTAGGAATTAGCGGAATGTTTCTCGGGTTGGGTTTCGTCGTTTGGTCCAGGAACCAGCGATTCCAGAAGGGAACTCTTGTCGTCTGCGGTCGATGCGTCCAGTCGTCCCAGGTCTCCGTCGGTGGTTGAGTAGGCGTTGTGGTCGACGCCGCCCAGACGTCGCGGTTGAACCATCCAGCATCCTTATCGAAGAACCACCAAGGCCAGAACCTGGCTTTCGGCGTGGAACGCGTCGGACTGGAGATAGTTGACGTTGGGAACGCGGGGTTCTGCCTCCAGCCCGGCACGCCAGGCACGCGCGTCCAGAAGGACGGCGTCGCCGTAGACGGTTGTCCATGACCTCTCTGTGCTCTGTCCCAAGACCATGTCGTCGGCGTCGTCCAACCATTGGCGGGGGGTGGCTGGTGTCGTCCGTGGGCGGCGGTGGTTATCTGGACATCGGCGCAGGAGTAGAACTGTTCTTGGTGACCACACCCCATGCAGTCCGATCCGTTCGTGGCCTTACCCCAGCTGTTGCCTGTGGGTGGAAAGCAATGGTATCACTCAATAGCATTGAGAGTAAAGTAAGGGCAGCGACGACAGCGTCACAAATGACACCTAACCAGGGGAATTACTCCTCTTGTCAATGTACCTCACTGAAAGTTTTACGCTACCTATTCATGTAAATGGTTAAAAAGTAGCAATTTGCAGCCCCCCCCTCCGCCGCCCCAGCACCGTGGTTTAAACAGAATTAGTTTAACGGTGATGTTAGACGTCTATTGAACGACGTAAAATGCGATGTAGTCATCACCTTTATTAGGCATTTACATGAAAATAATGCAAGAAAGGCGTCCTCGGAGACTCCAAGTCTACCACTTGAATCCGTTTAATCACTTTCCCATAGCAATGTTACCATTCATGAGGTGTCTCTTTCACAGAGCTGCGTGAAGTTCTCCTGTGTAACGTTTGCATGAAACTTGGGGAAGCCATACCTCATCATGCAGTGTGCAGGTATTCCGACTGGTCCGGGTTGTGCCCCTCTTTTGTTATTAAAGAGTAATGTTTATAAATGTCGATCCGTCTCCCTTACTAGACAGTGTATTGATGAGAGTGCTAGCGTTGAACAACTTCTATGTAGCAAATGATGGGAAAGAAATATGACCACCTCCACTCGATTTATAGGCAAGTGAAAACTGTCCACATGGAACATCTTACATAGACTTGTGTCGATTCAAAGACTCCTGTACTGTCAAGCTGACTTCACCGCAAGAGGGCCAGTTTCAATGTTAAAATTTTTAATTAACCATGCTTGGATTGCATATATACCCAGTGGTCCTGTATATAGGGTGTACAAATCTCGTCTTATTTCAATGAATTTATTAGTGAATTGGTTATTGCAATAAAAATAGTGAGTCATTTATATTCCATTTTTGCTCTAATTTGGTGTCTAAAAGTTTACAGTGTATAAAATTCATTTCTAGGATCTCTAGTACGCTTCTTCATGATTGTGTCAAATGGGATATCTTTTCCCGAGAGAATGGCGATTCGGTCCCAGGCTGACTTGACTATTGTTCTCTTGCACTGTACGAGTAATACGTTATCACTTCGCCCACAAAACGTCACCGTAATGGCAGGAATGGACACTATACAACAGAGCTTTGAAAACACCATGTTCAGTGAATATATGAACAATTGCAATCAAAACGCAGCTGAGACGCATATTTTTGGCTTTCGACAATTTATAAGTAAGTGTGGTACACGATTTGGATACTGACGAACATTCCTAGCGTCCGTCTGTGTACTTCTAGTTTTTCTCACTTTTTGTTGTTGTTGTTTTTTTTTTTTTTCTGGTTCTTTTTTTCCCGTGGGTGGGTGGGGGAGAGGGGGAGAGGGGTGCTTTCTCAGTCCTAAAAACACAATGATCTGTGTATTGAGCATAAAGTTACAATACTCAGCAGAATAATGTGTCGTATAGCTATTACAAAGCCCAGGGGCCTTCGTGGCTTTGTAGGTTATGGCGCAATAACCTAGACGCCTCCCACTAATGCGGTCGCTGTGAGTTCAAGTCCAGCTTATACTGGCTTCCTCTCCGGCCGTACCAGGGAAGGTCTGCCATCAACCCGCGGATGGTCGTGTGTTTCCCCCGGGCTCTGCCTGATTTCCTCCCATCATAAAGTTGGCCGCCGTCGTATGAGTGAAATATTCTTGAGTTTGGCGTGAACCACCAATCAAAGAAATAAATACTAGGCTATAAAGCACAACGTAAACATGAAAAGCGCTAGATGTTAAAATAATAAATAAAGTATGAGTTAACTGCAATAAATTTGACGGGAAGAAGGTAATGGATTGCACTGGATTGCATCAACTACAGAATATACTTTACTCAATGAACTTGGCAAACAGTTACATGCTATGTTTTTAAAACAGGCAGGGTAGTCGCGTGAATCGTCTATGCAACCGGGTGACGAGAGGTCGTCCCTGTTGGTTTATCTTAAATTCATCACCAACTTCACAATTGCCACGGCGTTCGTCTTTTACTTGTTCGTGAAATCCTACAGTGTAATAACATCACGAGTTGTCGAAACACGTGCAAACTCAAGATGCACTGACAACTGAGATAAACTGGGGACGTATGTACTTGCACTTTTCTGTTTTCTTCAACGCGCTGCATTTAGGAAGGCCATCAGTGTTCGAGAGCTAGAATTGCAAGAAGTGCAAAACTATGCCATCTTAGTCATTTTTACGGGTGTTTAACGTCGTAATTCTGCACTTTGACGTCGGGTGTCAGGTTCCTGGATCAATTAAAGTTAATTTGCTTAATTGTATCATTTATACTGCGGTCATGTCATTTTATGACGGGTGTACATGTTTTCGAATATCAATAAAAAATATTTCACAAAAAGCGGATCTTAAACTGTCATCTGACACGATAATGTCCTATTCAATGTAATTTCATATTATCACGTGAAACTTTCTCATCACAGTTTCCTTGCAATACTGAGATCGACAGGCGCGTCGATGAGGCGCCGGGAATTGTCGGCACAGTTCGGACATGTAGCGGAAGGCTCCGGAATGTGACGAATTGCACCGAGGTCACGTTTCGCAAACACAAACAAAATGGCGTAACTGGGTTTTACATACGGAGGGAATGTCCGCGATGTTTACCCTGTGGGGGAGGGGGAGGAGGAGATAAATCTCCGTCTCTGCGCTGGGGGTGTTGTTAGACACAGAAACAAACAACCTCGTCGTCAAAGTTAAGAAGTATTACATTAGTAAAACAGTTCTCATGCCCTAAGACATTTTTGCATTTCCGCTAAATTCTGCCTGAAATAATACGGCTACTTTATGTTAGACTAATTCGTTTTGGCACTGTATTTGTGAATCACCAATATATGCTTTTCGCTACGATATGACCGTCTCTTGTCCGCAAACCGCTCACAAATGAGAATGACGGGTTACTTGGGGATGTTAGAAGAGGACAAAAACCCTCGCTGCCCAAGCTATCCCGGTGTTGTAGTGCTCACTGACCAATGATATCGGGCGTTCAAGTTCAGCCTTTGGGGTGTTTTTTCCCCAGGCTTTCTTCCACTTGTATAAACCTACCTGCCTAATCTAGAGAATATTGTAATCATCAGATGAGTAATTAAATGGAGCCGACAGAGGAAAAAGAACAAAGCACAACGTTATGATCTTTCTATGTACGGAATGGATGATTTCATTTCTCTGTTACCGCTTGCTGCCCTACTCTCTAAAAACTACTGTGTACGAGTTGTACACATTGCTGTGGCAAAAATTCACATCCACATAATTTGGGTGTACCAGTAGTTCACAATTCGTGTAATTTGTGTAATACGTTCACAGTGACGTGTGTATTAGTGATACAAAATTTGTGTGCCAGTGATACAAAATTTGTGTGCCACTGATAAACATGCGTTGTGGATGTGCGAATTTGTACAGGTCGTTTTTACGGAGTAGGCGTAATCAGTAGTACACAAATTGTGTATCACTGATTCTCACGTCATTGTAGATGTACTAGTATTACACAAATTACACAAATTATGTACTGCTGGTACACAAATATATGTGGATGTGCATCTTTGCCACAATAATGTGTACTACTCGTACACCGTATCGTACGTGGGAAGGTCTGCAGGAACCTGTGGATGGTCGTGGGTTTCCCCTGAGCTCTGCCCCTTTCCCTCCGACCATAATGCTGGGTGCCGTCGTATAAGTGAAATCTTCGTGAGTGCGGCGTACAATACGAGTCAGATAAATAAACAAATAAACTCGTACACAGTAGTTCTTAGAGAGTGCCGTTCACAATAGTCCATTTTCCTCACCTGTGTTGTATTTCCATTGGAAGAGGCACTTCCGGCAGACCAGATTGTACGGTAGCCTCAGCTTCACCGTGTGAATTCCCCGCTTCCACGGACTGGGCAACTCGTACCGGTAGCCAGACCCATCCGCCAACGGGATGGGGTGTTTGTCCAGACATCTTTGCGTCACTTCTATGAATTCCCCATTGGCGCCTCGTTCTATGTCTTCCGTCGCTGGGTTGTCATAGGGACAGATTTTGAATTCAAACCAGCCCCTGTGATTGGCTGTCACTTCCACATCCGCCTCCACGATGTCTCCCTGTTTGAAGGTTTTAGTTATCTCACCGCTGTAGTATCTCCCTCCTCGCTCGTGCGCACGTGGGATGGGATAAAAAGCGTCTCCGCAGACGCCACATTTTCCTTTGAACTCGTTCCACAAACGCTGAAAATAAAACATCTTCGATGAAATATGAAAATTTTTTTCAAGAAAATTCTTGAAACCGGTCTTTACGAATAATACGCTATAGTATAAGCTCCAGCTATGTAGGTCTATTTCTTGAATTAAATTTACTGACCTCTGTCCAAAAATGGAATGCAAGATCTGCAGAACAGCACCATTTGCCATTGAACTGAAGACTCTAAGCTGCAAAAGTTCTGAAAGTGTATAAATACCAAGACACCATTTCTTGATGGTTTTCTTGACTGGTGTAGATACTATTTAATATCATCTATTTATCTGTCCATTTAGCCCTTTATACCAAAAACATGCTTTTTGGTGGAAAAAACAAAACGTGTTTTGATTCTAGAAGATGGCAGAGTTTACTCCTCTGACTGATGAGACGACAGCCTCAGACCGCCTTTTTTTTTCTAAAAATCTTTTTAATGTTGATTCGTACTTTTGGACCTTCGGAAAGCAAAGAGTAACTTTAAGTGCAAACAAATATCAGGGTGCCATCCATCGAGAACCTTCAGACAAAACAAGAACAACTCACTGACAGTCGTTGTTTCGTTTCACTCGCATCCCTAAAGAACCGATCGATGAATTTTCTTGTCATCAAGGTAACAGTTTCGATAAACCGAAAGCCTTCAGGTTTACAACTAATCCACTGTTTCGTATTCGTCACAGTCTTGAAAAATCTTTGGCCTGTTTTGCATTTCAATGCAGACCACAGAAGATAAAGCGGGATCCAAATGAGGAAATATATTCCAGTCAAGGAGATATATATATATATTCTATATATTCTATTCTATATATTCTATATAGGTTTTTGTGTGCAGCAAAATGTGAATATCGTACAAATATATACAAGAACAATATGAGTATAGTGTAGTTTACGAAGCATTCGGAGAAGCATACAGAAAGATTTTAAAGAAGTTCAAATGGAACTTTTCCCATCTGAACTGAATCCCAGGCGTTTTTTCATTCCCCAAAACACGTCGCGCATGTTGTGCCCGTGACTTAGTGGTGTTAAACACTGCAGTTTATTTGACGGCCGCGTGTTGTTTGAAATTACCTTGGCATACTGTCAGTTTGGAAAGAATTAAAGCTTCATTCTATGATTGTATATATATATTCTTGAATACGGCGTGAAACACCAATCAAATAAATAAATAAATAGGATTATATATCATATTTTGTAAAGACTACCGCACTGTATAGGCCTGCTAATGGGTACTTTGTCACTAGAAAATTTTCGACAAAATATTTTAAGATTGTCACCAAGAAGTATGGGTATCAGTTCATAACGATGTACCCGATACAATCACACTGACAGTTTTCAAGGGAATATTTTTGGCAGCGACAACGAAAACAAACGTGACTCTCGAAGGAGGACTGTCGTCTGCACATGGTAAAGACAACTATTTCTCATCAGCCGGACATTTGACCAAATCACGTTCTCGCGAGAGTTTGTTTGTCGAGTACGAATCTCGCAGATGTTACGGTTAGGTAGGGGAAAACTCGAGATTTGAAGGAAATTTGTCACAAACGTTCCCATCGACAGGTAGACGGCTATTTTTGCACGACTCTTTAACCTCACGCGTTGGAACGGTAGCGGACAGTGTCCGGTGCGCCACGGCATTTGCCAGAACAGATCCGCGGTTGTCGGGAAAGATGGGCAAATCGCAAAGACTGACTGACAGAGGGAACACCAAGAACCATAGATCTTCTTACATATGCCATCCAACATGTACGAAAACTCCAGTTAACTTTATTTCTAGAAATTCCAAGCACTCTTGGCGCTGTCTGCATTTCAGATTTAAAAATTTAAGCGACCTTGCCTTGCACTTCGTCGAGCGTTTGCTTTTTTGAGCAAATATCCTAGCTTGAAAATAAAATCCAGCACAACCGGGGAAACAGATCGCTGTTGTTTTTTTCTCTGTTTTTTGTTTTTCTTTGGGTAGCCGCCTTCTGTATTATATGTTATCACAAGGTGTGTAAAAGCCCCATGTACGATCGTTCCGATACATACAACATAACAACCGCGCACAGCCTCCTCCACCTTTACAAACGTTGAAAGGCTTCGTTCAGCAGTACAAATCATGAACGATTTTCTCCACAGGTATAAATCCGTCTGGGGTTTCCTCCACTGGTAAATATCCTGCACGGTTTCTTCCATCCATATAAGCCCTTCATGGTGTTTTCCAACAGCATTAAAAACCGGCACAGTTTGTTCTTCGCATGTAGACATCCACCGGTATAAATCCTGCATCCTGTTCTACCCGCATAAATCTCCACCAGTATAAAATCGGCACAGTTTCCTCCACTAGTATTAAACCTGCACAGTTTGTTCTAAACTGCGCGATGTTTTTCAACAGTAAATACCGTGTACTGTATTTTCCACCAGCATAAAACATGCACGCTGTTTTCCACCAGTGTAAAACCTGCACGCTGTTTTCCACCACAATAAAACCTACACTGTTTTTTTCACACCAGAATAAAACCTGCACGGTGTTTTCAACCAGTATGAAACCTGCACCCTGTTTTCCAGCAGAATAAAACCTGCACTGTTTTTTTACACCGGTATAAAACCTAGACGTTGTTTACAACCAGTATAAAACCTGCACGGTTTTTCTCACCAGTAAAAGTGAACGCCATACAATGAAACACTAACGTGCACGGCTTTAAACACGAAGCGCGTAAAAAGTCATAAATAAATAACTGTATGCATGAGTGGATAAATGAGGATAAACGCGCTTTCTTCCTGAATTAATTTATGTATAGATATGCCGTTATATCTCCTGTACTATTTGTCATCAGTTGTAACACGGCCCATGACCTTGGCGTGTGGAGTTGCCACAAGGTCACGTCATCGGCACACAGAGTTAAGAAACACTTGCATTTTGTACAAATCTCCTCCCCCCCTCCCCGAAGAAAACAACAACGTTTAACTCATTTTCCTAAATTCTGTGACAATCGCCTGTTTTGTCAGGCGACTTTTAAATACCGAAGCATGTCACTGTTGATTCTGTTATGGCGATTGGCTTCAAACTGTCGCGCGAAGAACACGTTTTGCAAGAGTTCATGGTTTGTTTTTCTGATAGGTTTATTTGCTAGGCAGATATTTGGGATTTACCTTGGCCCAAGGCCTGCAAACACCTATCATGCATGTCTCTAAACATAGCCCACGAAACACTGAAAATGATAGGACAGAATTTTAATTCATCTGGCCAAGTGTTCTTCCTGAAAGTTTACGCGGCTATTTCGTAATACATTATATATATATTCTAAAAAGCATACTTAACTGGGTTTTTACATTCTACCAATACCACAGAACTAAAGAAAATCAGTTAAAATTACATTTCATCTTCTTCGGACAATTCCATTGCAAATTCATCAAACCGTCTCCGTGAACTGGGCAATGCTATCCGCACTAGGAAGCATTATTTAATCCCTACACTGTAAGTTCCGATGTTCAACTTATAAACACTTTTATGCATCAGATATTAAACACTTAGACATTATAGCATTACAGTATCAGCCTACACACACGTTTTGGACACTTATGTTTAATACTTAAATATAGGTGGTTTTTTTTTCTTATTAAACACGCTTGTTTCAAGTTTAATTATCCATTAAACTCGTTGGGCGTTGGTCATTTTACAGTGTGTAACTGTTACTGGGACTTTGAACAAGGTTTTAAGCTGAAATTCTGCGAAAAGTACTCTGAAGACATTTGACTTATTTGATTCGCAAATATATACATATTTTTAAACCGTATTCAAAAATATACGTACATGAAGTCTTGGTATAACGGATGACTCAGATCAAAATCCGAATGTAATCATGGAAACCATTGTACTCTCTAAAGTCTCTTCCATGCCAGAACAAGTGTTCAAGAATTCCGACTGAAATGATCTTTGCATGTTACCACTTTGCACGAAGAAGTTTCATTGCAATTCAGTGTACATATACATTTTCCACACAAAAAAATATGTTTTAAATACTGACAAAAGTATATATCACAGTGCAAATTGCCGGGGTAAATACAATGCATAATAAACTCCTTTAAGATGGTTCATGTAAGATTAATAATTAGAGATGAGTCATCCTTTACATTTAGTAGTGTGCGTGTTACGACTAATTGGCTTTGGAAACTGGCTACTGATGTTATTAGAAAGTTCTAACTTGTGAAGGTACAAGCACAAGCAAAAAGGTCATTATTTAAAAGTTTCAGAAAAAAAGGAAGCAACTGTCCCTCATTTCATGATTAACGAGAAGATATAGAATTGTTACGTCTATTGCGGTTGCTTATATGTTCGACTGGGTATCATTTTATACATTCATGCACTGAATATACATGGACTGAAGATTTAACTCTTAAATAACGGGTGATATAAAAACCATAACTTACAGATCTTCCTCCGCAGTATCCTTGATTGTCGTCGTAGTCCGCGGCCGGCATTGAGAAACCCATCCGCCATTTACTAGCACGCGAAGGCGGGTTCAGCAGGCGGGCATGGCCCCGGACACGCCCTAAGAGAGGGGCAACAACAACAACACAGACTGCCAAAGTAACGGTTTTTAGCCGCGGCATTACTGGATAATAAGCAGTTTAAAGTTATCACAGAGAAGTCTATTGAAACACTAGTTTCTGGGTTGTATATCCAGCACCATCGAGCACTGACTAGATGATTCCTCTGTGCTATAGGTGTGAAAGTTTTCCACTCCCGGTCACTACATCCACAGTGACACTCAATGAAACGTTTTAACTTGTTTTCGAACAGTCAATTGTTTTTTCGTCCTATATTGACGACTGCTAGAGGGGCGAATCTCATCGGTCAAAAATATACAGGTGTCTAGGTTTGCGAATCTATAAATGTTCGTCTACCGGTCTCTTTTTGCGGGATATGCGGACAAGCTCAAAGCAAAGCGAAGCCTGACGATTCGTGAATTCCCCAATATTGTCTCTGCAAAGCTCGCTCTCTCCACCTCCCCCTCCTATTCCCTCAAATCACAAGACAACGGGGTCACCCAAAGCACAAGGTGCCGTGCCGCTAGCCTCGTTCTTCACTTTTAAAGTAAAACCACGGAGATTTGCCGAGGGCGAGCACATCCGGGGGGACGCGGATCGCGCGGTATCCTTGGTAACAACGCACAGAGATATCTTGTATCAAGTTCGATGGTACCGGGGTAAAAAGGACACGGGTTTCTGGACAGCTATTGCGGTACCAACCCGAGGCTAGCTAGTAACGTGGTTTAAAGTGTGGTTTGAAATTAGTAAGATTGAACGGCTTGGGACAAGGAAATACACAGTAAAACAATGTCGATAGAGACGTGCCATGTTTTCGTTGAAACTTGACTAAAATTGTTTTATTTTCTTCAGGTAAAAAGAAAACAGTATTCAGCTATAGTAGAAATATTTTTTCCCGTATGTGACGTGAGAGATGACACTTTCTCCGGATACATGAAAAGGAAACTAATCTCTAAAATGGTTGAGGGAATGGTTGAGGTTGATTTTTTTCGTTTTTAAGGCATATTTTATGTGTTAATAATTCCTCTCTTTTTCCATCTATATCTTCCGTTAATAGTTTGAAATTTTCGGACATGACGTCAGCAATGAACTTCCTGAGTGTGCGGAATCACCTTAAATAATGCTCTCTGCTCACAGAGTAACAACAGACAAACCGGAAAATTATTTAAAATGTTTTCTCACTTTACTCACGAATGATTAATTTTTTTTTATCTGTATTTGATTGGTGTGTTATGTTATTTTTTTTTGTCCTTGTCTGCATTTTGTAGAACTACAACTGCAACACTACGACATTTACAAACACACATGTACATGCATCAGCGTCATTAAATAACAAGGCCTTCTTCCACTTTGACCCGATACCAGTAATACATGTGCGCTCTTAGAGCTTTATTTGTACCTTCAAAACATATTTTTTCTCAGGGATTAGAGAATAATCACAGCGTCTGACGCGCACGTAAATCCATTTCACGACCTTGAGTTCAACCCCGAGTTCTTAGATCGGAAAAATATAGGTCCGTATTTTTTCGCGCCATACGCTCAGCAAGTTTTTATTTCAGTGTAAGTATAGGCTGTCTGTCAAGAGTGGTGTCATTATATGATGTTTGTGATTGTGACGGGGCCATTCCTGGTGTCAGGATAGTGTCTGGGGAAGGTGTCATGTCTGGCGTCAGCATATACATATATACTGTGACACTAATGCTGTCATGTCTGGTGTCGACACGCTGACGGATTACGGCCTACTGTGTGTGAAATTTGCAGTCAGTTCACAGTGATTGGGTGGAGTGTCGTGTCTGGTGCCAGTATAGTATAAATAGGTCTGGTGTCAGTATAATGTGACTGGCGAGGGTGTCATGTCTGATGTTAGTTAACTGGCTTTGTTAATATGTCTGCAGACTGTGAATCCAAACAGGTAAATAAATTTCAAGCAAATGTGAAGTACATCCCAGCTATTTTGTTAATATCATTCATTAATTAAAACTGAGGGGCTGTTGCTTTGCTGAAAAAAGAAAATCGAAACGAAAAATAAGAAAAAATAGAAGAAGACGTTTATATTAATACCGCAGTTGCCTGACCATTGACTATGGAGGTTGGAGCTTCTAATCCAGGGCTTGTTATAGTTTTTCGCGGTGATATGTCAGAATTTAACCTGTGCCGCAGAATAAGATCAACTCTGTTTCTCTCTGAGATTTAGGAACTTTTCCCTTCAAAGGTACTTCGGGTCCAAGCTGTGTAGTTTATTGTTCATTCTCGCATTTACCATGGCGTTTTGTGGACAAACTGATAACGTATTACACTAGACAGATCTTTCCTATGGATATACAACTTCGATGTGGATACTAACATTGTTATCAAGTGATAAGTCTCACACTTGATAACGATGTTAATATCTACATCGAAACGTCGTGTTAATAAACCAAGAAATTGTATATCCATTACAAAGACCTGTCTAGTGTACTTCCATCCCAACTTCTAAATGCCACTCAAACAAGTGATAACGTATTACCCGTGGCGTGCAAAAGAACAATAGTCGAGTCAGCTTGGGACGGGATCGCCATTGTGCGGGAAAAGGTATCCCACTGATCTAAGTTAAATTCACGAAATTGTTACCGGTGAGAATAGTGTTGCTAGTAACTTCATAGCTTCTATAGAACACACTCGTAAAACTGATATTCTATATGCATAATTGTGAAGCCATAATTGGCCATGCGGGTTTTCATGTTTCAAGTAACTATAGGCCTATAGGTATAAAAACAGTAATTGGATTTTGTATGCAAGATTCAGGTGCACAGAAAATGGTGGGGACGGAGAGGGATTGGCTGTATCTCTGTACTGCCAGGTAATTTTGCAGGTATAAATTTTGACAAATAATGGTTAGAAAAAAAGTCCATTACTTGTGGCTACGATTAAACAGAAAAAAATATTATCCAGTGAGCAGGTGCCCCCTACGCCCTGTTTCTATGACGATAGGACGCCAGGTCCTGCGTTCCAGCTGATTTACTTTTAGAAAATGGTGGTCCACCACTAATGACATTTGGATATGTTGTAGGCCAGACATCTGGTTATTTGACAGTATGTGTCATTTGGGGCCAACAAAAATTAGGGCATACAGTTTTAAGTGGTTGTTCTTTGTGAAATTACTACATAAATAGTAAGGAAATTTTTTAGTGTCTTTATACCCATACACCAATGCCTTACCAAAGTGGAGGACAATTTTTCGCATTGCTGGATCAGTGCTGATCCCACTAGGTCGCGGTACCCCTACAAAGACGGGACCGTTTGTGGTTAGCAACCGCTGTGGTTGTTTAAAAATCACGGACTTAACCGAGAACGTGGAAAGGATTTTGGTGGTCGCGTGCTTTAGTGGATATCCGGAACAATGGTGAGACAGGCTGAGTTATCTTTGCCCCTACCGAGAGGGGATGGCTGTCTGAGACCGGAAGTGGTGTCATTTCCATTGGTGGCAGAATCGTGTGAATGCTATTTCTACCGAATATATATAACAAATTACATAACTTAAATGCCTCGGACTTAAGTCGTAACTTGACACAACTGGACACAAAGCAGGGAAAATACTCCAATCTGATCCAAAAGACGTTGCTTCGGAAGTTGTCACATTCAGCTTTTCGTTCCGGTATGAATCAACATTCTCTCTCACACCTACACGAAACCGGAAACCAGTCAGTGTGTACATTTTTTGTTTCGTCGGTCAAATCCGGTAACAGGGAAATCAAGTCACAGGGAAAAGCTTCGCTCTGATAGGTCGCACAGCCTGCTTGTGACCAGTCAGAGTGAAATTGTTATCGCCCTGATGGTTTATGAGTCTGGCGGCAAGATGAACTGGGAACTCGGAATTTACGGAGTGAAGTGTTATATTATGGTGAAAGAATAATTTATTTGGTCCAGAGTAGATAGATGGTTGTGTCAACAGTGACTTTCAGCGCTGAGGAATCAAGCCAGAACTGTCGCGGACGCTTCTCTCCTCTGTTGCCGGATACGTCCAAAAAAAAAAAAAAAAAAAAAAAACATATAAACTTACGGTTTCAGGCTTTGTGCTACGAAGAGAAAGCATCCATGTTCATTCATACAACGCAAAGCTGGGTGCGTCAGCTTTCGTATGAATGTCGTTTAACTGAGATTGGAATCACATTCCGTGTTTTGTAACGTTAAAGTGGGGGCATTTGTACGCCTCGTTGGCGTCTTTTCATCAACATTAAAAACTGTTGACTGATTCTCTTTGTGTGAGTCCGCCCTAATTTCTATTTTATATGCTTTTTTCAGTTCTTTAATGCTTTTTGTCATTTGTTGTTTTGGAAATTGGCCTTGTAATCATTGACGGCTGCATGGCGGTTGATGCCGGGTACACGAATGTCGGTTGCGATTACTAATTTGCAGGGTGCTTTTCATATATTGCACAGTTATTATTTATTGATTTGATAAATATTACATAACTTACAGGCGTATACGTCAAAACGTCTGATTTTTGATGAAAAAACTATAAAGAAACGGGAAATATGATTGGGAACTGAGTTGAAGCATTTCGTCTCGCACCTGGTAAAACCTCTGCCCTATGTGGCTGCGGCCGAGTGCAGTGCAAGCGTTTGAGTCGAACGCGTGAGGCTGTAGTCAGAGCTTGCAGGGTGATCTATTCATGTATACAAATCAAATATCCTTGACATTGTTACTCCACGTCAGCCTCGATCTGATTACTCCATGTCAGCCTCGATCTGATTACTCCATGTCAGCCTCGATCTGATGTATGCCGCGGCAACATAGGTGGTAGCAAGAACGTTGGCTCTTTTGGGGCACTGTCCCATAACGCCCCGAGAGCCCATTTTGCCCCACTTCCCCCTAGATATTGATATGGCTACGCGTCGGGTAGGCTAACCTACACATGTCGTGCACATATTTTTAATTAAAGTAGGCATAACTGTTGTAAACAACACATTGCTTTGATTAGATCTAATCAGTTTCTGAACACATGGTATAAGCGCGTGTGCATGTTGGTATACATGTAACTTGAACACAGACTCGATCGCTGTGAGTTCAAGCCCAGCTCATGCTGGATTCCTTTCCGGTCGTAGCATACACGCGGGAAGGTCCGCCAACAACTTGCGGATGGTCATGGGTTTTCCCCACGCTCTGCCCGGTTTCTTCCCACCGTGCCACCACCGTCGTAAAAGTGAAATATTCTTGAGTATGCAGGGCGTAAAACACTAATCGAATAAATAAATAAATGAACACAGACTGAATACATGAAGGTTTTATCATTAATTCGGTGCATTCGTCCTTCAGATTAAGGACTCCATAGGATGATCTGCCATAGGGGTCTATATACAATAGGCTAATTTGACAATTTCCATTAGGCCTCTAATGTTCACACATGTATCAAGCCATGTAGGCCTACACCAGTTATAGTATACGGTAGATAGAATTTTACAGAAAAATTAAATACCGGTACGACACCTATTCAGCTATGGACAGTATTATTACAAAGGCAGTAATCAGGTTAGACGTATGTGATACAGGCCTACCGGTTAGGCCTGCAGGTCTGTTCAGTAGGGCCAACAAGCGCACCTGAAAAACTCGAAAGCAACCGGCGGATGGTCGTGGATTTCCCCAGAGCCCTCTCACATCGGTGGTAGTCGTATTATAAGCGAAATATTTTTGAACACGGTGTTAAAATAAATTTAAAAAAAAAAATTAATTCGAGACCGCGAACTTCCGGGACCTAACATGGGAAGGCACTGGAAAATGAACAACACTGGACAATATTCTGAGAACTACGGCTTATAACCAGAAATTACAGTATGTTTTACTACAGAACAATCTGGATATCATATGTAAATTAAGAACGTTAACGAAACCTAGTGCTGGACTTATGAGGCCGTGAAGCAGAGTTCCGTATAAACTCTCATGCTATTTTGACAATGTTTCCACCGCCGTGTCTGCACGAGCAAAGCGTGTTGGTGCGAGTAAAACCAGTATTGTATTAATTAATCAATTAATTAATACAAGTGCAAAGTAATGTATAGACCCTTGACACTTCATCAGTTGTTCTCCGTCATAATATGATAATCACATTTTTGTGACAGTTTCTGGCATAAAATGAAATTAATGAGTTCCCTTGCGAGGGGTAAAATAAGGTGTGAACCGTAACGGGAAATAACGAATCAAAACTTTGAAGGCGGCCGGGCAGGTCTTTCAGAACACTTCTCGAAATATATGGTATGTGAAAATTTGCAGTGTAGTGGTGCCAAATCTTCACAGAATGGAGAATATAAACAGATACCCTAATAGTAGCTTCTTACAAAATGAAGTCACCTGGCGGCTGTAGATATGGGCTTGCTGAGGTCGACGCGATTGCGAAGGCTCAAGTTACTAAAACTTTCGCACCAAGGGACGTAACTCTTAATCCCGACCTAGATACACTTCTCGAGCTAGAATGACCGTTGTTGATAAAGGCGGTAAGCAAGCACAAGTCCATTCAATGACAGGTGGAGAATGTCCAGCCAAACCAGTATCAAAATCGATGCAAAGGAATTCATTTTTCTTCCGAGTATATGCCACTAAGATCTATCCTTTTAAAATCGACATCCCCGTATGGCAGTCTCCGTGGCGCAATCGGTTAGCGCGTTCGGCTGTTAACCGAAAGGTTGGTGGTTCGAGCCCACCCGGGGACGAGTTCGTTTTCTTTTCCATGTGTCTTTTTTATTTCATATAGTCATTCCAGTCATGTTAACCAAAACCAATGTCATAAAATTTTATTACTGTTATAAGACATATAAAAATATATAAATAAAAAATAAATAAAAAAAAAATTCTAAAATATATTACAAGCTTTTACTTTTGCCTTTTGTCATTTTATATTTACAGATCAATCAACGTTTCGACTGTAATCCCGTAATATTTTGTTGTCTGTATTCATATGTTGGGTGTATTCATTAAGGCTTTTAAGCATATGCTATGAAAGAAGGAATTTGAAATGTGAAATATAACTATTTGAGGGCATGGAGTTTTCTTTACGCCAATTTACGCCAATATACGCCAATTTTTCAAATTATTGGGACACTTGGTCTGCCCCTTAGGCAATATACGTGTAATTGTGACAGGAATACACACATTCCCCACATGGTTACTTCTTCTAATGAACAACATATTTATAACTTTACTTTGCTGAAAAACTGGGAGGGAAAGATAATTTTTTGCTTTCAGCACCACTGATACCTGTCCCAAAAATTAGAAGAATTAGGTCAGTACACACACAAAAAGACAAGTAGCTTTAGCTACTGTCTCGGCTTTATATACATGTATTACTAAATATTTTCTCTCGCACCCTGTGTCTTTTATCAAAGCTTCACATATCCTAAGCCAACAAACGCGTTACTGGGCTATTTTACCGCGCACTTACCGTGTTAACTTTTATTTTCGTGTAAAGAGAGCGGGAGAGCGGGGACTTTTATCAAGACAGGTGAGATAGGCCTATACCTGTTATTCCGTCAGACTACAATTCAGCCTGTCTCACGAGTATATTATATCTTTGTCCACCTTTAGAAATGATGCATGACGTAAGAACGTAGGCCTACGTTTGATTCGCTTTCCTTTTTGACGGGGCCTTCCTCGTAATCTGAAACCATGAGTATTTACAAATCTGTTGTCATGTACGATGGGATTGTATGTGCGTGATCGTCTGTTCGTCCGCTTGAATACCTCTGTTGTGAATTCTCGCTGGCCAGCGCGCTAAACTACTCGGTGTATGTTTCGTGCAAGTATAAGGCTTAATTCAGTCGTAGGCAGAATACAGGCTAAGCCAGTTGTATCCCTGACAAAAGCTTCTAGGCCATGCACAACTATATGACTATGCATTAAAATACTTCAAAGAAATTTCAACGCAAGTTATGATCCTAAACCAGCCTGTGTGTATGCATGTGTTTGTGGCCGCGTCGTGGCTGAGTACCACAATGTGCAAAAGGAGCCTCTCACCAATGCAGTCCGGCCTGTGATGAGAATCATGAAACGTTCACTGGTTACAGTGATTATTGGAGATACTTATGGTTGGTATATAGGCTATGTTTGGTGTGTCAGATTGACGTTAACCCATAAATGCTCCAGTTTATAGGTGTCAGTGGATCAGCCATAATGCTCGTATATTAATTGAAATCAAATTAGAGGAAGACCATGAAACTCACCAGTTTTATTCAGTAGGAAGAGAGCCGGAGGCCGGTTAGCCAAGTAACCACATGGCCCCTCCACTACGCTACAACGCCATGGGAAGGTCCCATTGAACACTAATTGCGCCAACTCGGCCACCTACCGTCCGGTTTCGCCCGACCAGTTCGGCTCTGTTTCTGTGTTGCATTTTTCTCAACAGGTTGGATGTTTTTTGCATCCGATACAATTTCCGACCCCTAACGCCAACGGTTAAGTCATGATAAAACTCGAGGAAATTCTATCTCTCTCGGTACACACCAGGGTTCGCGATGTTTGATGCCGATGTTGCAAACAAAAGTGAAATACTTCAGGTGTTTATTAAAGAGGATCAAATGTCGCCATCGTCGAGATATTGTTCCAAAGACTGAACAACTGCTATCACACAGTGTAAATTCTAGGATACATTTTATGGAGATCGAGATGGTGAAAGGGCGAGTATTGTTCCCATAATGCTTTGCGTCACCAAACATGACGCCTTCGTGCTTTATGGAGATTTAATTAATTTTTGAGACTTCGAAGGTTGATGCTAAATAGCTCGAGGATAAGTTCCTGGGATAAAATTTAAGAAGCCCTAGATCGGGATGCTTATCTTCATTGCACTTATACGACATCCGCATTAAGGTGGTGGGGGGGGGGGGAGGAAATCGGGCAGAGCCCTGGGGAAACACACGACCAACCGCAGGTTGTTGGCAGACCTTCCCACGTACAACCGGAGAGAAAGCCAGCATGAGCTGGGTTTGAACTCACAGCGACCTCATTGGTGGGAGACTCCTGGGTCATTACGCTGTGCTAGTGTACTAACCAACTGAGCCACGGAGTCCCCCATGAAGAGTAAGAAAGGCCCATCACTTATGAGTTACAAACTGGACGCCGTAAATTTTGCTTTTGAAGTCTAACAATGGAGGCCTATAGATTGTTACGCACTTCATAGGTATAGCTGTTTAAACGTTCAGGTTAATACACATACATAAGCATTTGACCATAAATTGTTGTATATAAATATGCCCTCTGTACAGAATACAAGATGGTTTCATGAATCAATGTGTGTGGGGCACTCTGCTGATGCCAAGTCTTTATATGTGACTGTGAGCACGTGATCCAGAACACAAGCACGGTTCCTGTTGTTTGGGCGCGTTTTTCTGTCGTGGGCGCTATGCATTGTGTAATGTGTAGATGATATCACACTTACTGCCAACTGAGTCAGATAGTTATTGAGACGTCCGTGGGCATCGGTATTTCATGATGACTTCGTCCATCATGTGTTTCCTTGTGACTTTACATATATGCTGATGTAAGCTAACAATTTGCAAGACTTGTCGATCTGATTTTGAGTTTTCGGAATGGCGTACCCGAGATTGTTGATATGTTTCAGTGTGTGCCAGTGCCTGATAGGTGAGTAGGCCTACTATGTATAAATGTAACGTTCTTCCCTTGGTAATGGTGGTTTGCCGGCTATGACCTGATTAACATAAATTTCTAGGTCATTATCTAAACACTACAATCACTGCATGGCTTTAACCACCGTACATGTACAAAGTAGCTTGATAGTTTGTCGTTACATACGACAAGTAGCTTAATAGTT
The DNA here is from genome assembly GCA_016165875.1 of Acanthopleura granulata. NCBI lineage: Eukaryota > Metazoa > Mollusca > Polyplacophora > Chitonida > Chitonidae > Acanthopleura > Acanthopleura granulata. Next base: position 2,829,251 of record JABBOT010000006.1, on the reverse strand, counting down.
TGCCGTAACATACAAGTAGGTTAAGGATTCACAAGCTGAACGTTACCAGGCTTTAATGGGTAGATTAATCTTTGTAAAATCTATTACCTGCATTCCGCTGGGTACAATGCGAAAACCAATCCATACTTGCTGGGTAGAGGTAGTTTATTTATTTATTTATTTGATTGATGTTTCACGTCGTACTCAAGAATATTTCACTTATACGACGGCGGCCAGCATTATGGTGGCAGGAAACCGGGCAGAGCCCGGGGGAAACCCACGACCATGCGCAGGTTGCTAGTAGACCTTCCCACTTACGGCCGGAGAGGGTCCAGGTATGAAAGATCCCGACATTAGCATGCTACTATGTACGAAGTAATAGGTGCATGTATAATGTGCTAAACTGTGGCCTAATTGTAAGGACGCTGGTCACATAAGCACAGCCAACCAAATATCGAGCCCCGTCATTTCATCTGTTTGCATTTCAGCCAGCAGATTGCGTTAGAGTTTTTAATCTCAGTTTTTGTGTTAATGACCAATGCCTTCTGGTATCCGAGAAAGGGGAGAGCGCTTGTGCAAATAGGTAATGTAGCGAGGCTATTATTTTCACATGAATGTATATTATATAAAGAGTCTGTCAGTAATTTTGCCAGAGAACTATTTTTAAAAAGGTGATTCTCTTAACTAAAGTTATAAAAGAAAACCCGGCCCTACTTCAAAATGACATAGCTGAACTGATATCCCCGCCGTTCGGCGAGGATCCACGGGCCGCCTAGGCGACACCCCTCCGTCCTATCCCCCGGCGACACCTCTGGCCCTACCGTGCAACCACATTATACCTTTATATGGAGATTTTGCTGTTGTAAGGGTGGGTGGTCTGTAATTCCGAGTTTCTCTAGCTTATTTCTCTGACTCTGGTCATTCAGCCCAAAGGCCTGAAATGTATATATACATTGTATATGTACTTTTCAATTTCAAAGGTCTTAAAGCTGTATGTATAGCGTTATTCTTTTTATTTTTTGAACAGATCTTAGGTCTTCACCCCAGAGTGCTACCCGTCTGGGTCCAAAATGGGGGGGGGGGGGGAAGAGGTAACCCTTCCCTTAATGCGGATGGGAAAAATAAGTTTTATACTTATTGCATGCAGATAATTGTACAACTGTACCAACAGTGACCTGTATTATTACGTGTGCATTTATTTTTATTTATTTGAATGTTTTTTTGCGCCGTACTAAAAATATCTCACTTATACCACGACAACCAGCATTATGGTTGAAAGAAACCGGACAGAGCTCTGGGAAAACCCACGACCATCCGCAGGTTGATGACAGATCTTCCCACATATGGCCGGGGAGCCAGTCTCTATAGCGTTGGGTATGCATAAGCACCACTGAAATAGAATAACAACTGTATAATATGTTTTGGAAAATTACGGTCACGGAAATGCTCGCCAATATATTGTACAGAAATATCTTTACGACATGACTAAACCAGGAAGAGGAAAGCTATCAAAACATTTCTAATTGTCAAACCATGACAGCAAAATGTCGTCAGCTGTTTTCTCGTCATAAATGAAACATACAGTGTAATCAAACCGCGATAGATTCGTCACTGAATGACACACAAAGATAATCACTCATAAATACCAGTACGGAGTCATTATGTGACAAAACGGACTATATAAATAGAGATAGAACAGATTTAGGCCATTAATGGAGACATGCCAACGAGGTGACAATGGTTTCTGTAAAAAACAGACCACATTTTTCAGAAAGTATGCATCATATGAAGGCAGTTTTCTGCTGACTCCAAATAAGGTCTTCATTATTTTTTGGACCTTTTTTGACATCGATTACAGCGGAAATAAAGATTGAGGTGTTACGGTGGACTTTTTGGACCATACTGAAGCATTGAACATGCTGTAACTGTTGTGTTTCCACATGAAATACGGATACAGATGTTGTGCTACATATATATTCACGTAGAATATATTTTACATATATATATAATAGTAATATAGGGACTACCGGAAGCATGAGTGTGATTTATTGATTGGTTGACTTTTGTTTAACGCCATATTCAAGACCTGTTCATTTACACGATGGCGGCCCGGCTTTATGGATGGAGATAATCGGAGTCGCCAAGGCCATGGCAAATTAGTCAAACTGATTCATTTTCCTACACGTGACATGTGTACTATATTACTGGAAGACAACTGGTCTTAAGCGGACGTTATAACAGACGGCACAAGCGGTCACTCAAGCGCTGACGACCGGCAACTGTAACCAAGGCTATGCCAACCGTACGTGAAGACCGAGAAATTTACAAATTACCTCAGACGGGAATTGTACCTGCACCTGGTGTATGCCTCGTAGTTATTTATTTATTTGGTTGGTGTTTTACGCCATACTCAAAAATATTTCACTTATACGATGGCGGCCAGCATTATGGTGGGAGGAAACCGGGCAGAGCCCGAGGGAAGCCCACGACCATCCGTAGGTTGCGGGCGGACTTCCCACGTGCGGCTGGTGAGCAAGCCAGCATGAGTTGGACATGAACTCACAGCGACCGAATAGGTGAGAAGCACGAAGTCATGAAGCCGCGCTGGCGAGATACCCCTTTCCCCCTCCCCCGCGGCCACAGAGGTTCCCTGTGCCTCGTAGTTACTGGGGTCCTAAAATATACAAGGATCATTTGCTCCAAGAGGCAATCACCAAATTACCTACTGTGTAGGCAACTCTTTATAAGTCTATCAGCTTTACAACATCTCCAAAAGAGTGAAAGGGAAGACCAAAATAAATATGAAGAATAAATAAGAAATGATAAATTTTCCTTGAATTTTTTGCAGGGACAACTGCTCTGTCCATCTCTCCTTCATACTCAACTGTAGACACAGAGAAAGGACAGAATGTGACCTTACCATGTTACATCAAAACAGATTGTCCCGACAGCCCTCAAATCACGTGGTACAAGGGAGAGCCAGGGATTGGTCAGAGAGTGTTCAGTGTAAACACGGCGGGTAAATTGCTGGTCAACTTAAACTACACGGGTCGGGTAGATCGGGAGGGACAAGCCGGACTAGTGATTATCTCCCCTGATCCCAATGATGCCGGCAACTACAGTTGTGAAGAGCTGATCACCATCGACATTCCACCAATCGCTGCAGGTCACGTGTTCTTGCACGTGGGCATGGGGTAAAAAATTCATATTGGTGCCGTAAACTTAACCTGATTAGGTTGGCCACTTAGATTTCAACACGACCAACCACCAACAGTTAAGTTCGATATTTTTGGCACTGACGAAACAATACCAGAATTATGTAATAATAATAACAACATATATTCATATCTTTAGTTCAGTACGCTGTGACTTAGAAGAGTGTGTATTAGAGGCGGATTTGCTATATGTTTCCAGTGTTTTACATTTCAAAAAATTGATTGTCTTTATTATGTGATATGTGTAGACAGGATATAGGGTTTCGTGTAGTGATTGGTCCACGTTAAAAGATAGGATTAAACGTTAAACACCAATTCAATCAATTCATGTAAAACATACAGTTTGTGTGGTAGGCCCTACGTGAAGTTCTTTACGTCGTAAATAAATACATAATACGCCGTTAAGAACCATACATTTGCATAAAATGTTTGTGTCAAATGGGAGGTACAGTTGAGAAGTTTATTTTCAGATTAAAGAGGCCGTTCTGTGTCTCTGGCCTTGGCCGCCCTGGACACCGTGACTGTTGTGCTTGGAGTGCTGTTAGTGTTTTTTTCGGATCACACGGGTTTTCAAGGTGAGGCCGCTGACGGGAACCAAAGAAATGTCACATGTTACAAAGAGTTGTCCTCTCTTAATCAGCGTTCATTTTTCGTGGCAGGCTTGATTATGATATGGGACTTTCAAGGTTCTTTAATGATACGGCCAACGAGAAGTAAACAAATCTTATAAACAGTTGTCCCCCAGATTATCGTAAATAGCAAGCGATAACGCTTCTGACAATAGGTTTCACCTACATTGTAGTGGAGCTTGAAAATAAAGATTATATGTCTAGTGTGTGTCTGTCGAGGTTTATTGTAAATTTAAAACCTTGATCATTGTGTACTATACAAGAGCAATGTTGTTTATAGTGGAGAACACACCGTAAGGCCATGACGCAGAGAAAGTTGGAAGTAAGCAATCTCGAGCCCCTCCTCCCCCCACCCCCCATTTCACTTTACAGGTTTCAAATATAAATGTTTGTTGCTTATTTGCCTCAGGTCATGGCGTCAAAACAGACATGCGCTCTCCACACATTAACATCAGAAGGCGCATGTCACATGTTTGTGTGGCGTATTTCCGGCCATGTTGGATTGGTCTGTGCTTGACTGCGGAAACTGTGTTGTCGATTTATTACACTCTGACAGACGAAACCAACAGTTACAGTAAATAATCACAAATGTGCATTTTGGATTCATTACAAACTAACAGATGAAACCAACAGTAACTGTAAGTAAATCACAAATCTGTATTGTAGATTCATTACAGTCTGACAGACAGGGTAAGCATCAATGTTTGAATTTCACCGTTATATGCGAACGGAATACTACACGCCTATATGTATGTTTTCACCATGTGTGTGTATGTATGCCTTTGACAAATGAAACTCGAAAACAAATAGGGGCCTCCTTGATCGAGTGGTGGGGGGGGGGGAGGTAGCGTGCTAGCGCAGCATAATGACCAAGGTGCCTGTTACCAATGCGATGGCTGTGAGTTCAAGCTCAGGTTCCGCTGGTTGCATCTCCGGGTGTACCTATAGGATGGCCAACCTGCCGATGATCGTGGGTTTTCCCGGGTCCTGGCCGGTTTCCTCTCATCATAAGACTGGCGTATAAGTGAAATATTCTTGATTACGGTGGAAAACAGCAATCAAAAAAGTAAATCAATCAATCAATCAATCAGTTAATCAAACTATATTACCTACTACTGTTAGTCAAGTTAGCCCGGTTTTTATCACGGGAGGTGTTTTCTGGGACATTTTCACCTTACCTATTCTACATTATTAGTGTTGCATAAATGTCCGGTGAAAGTAAAAACCTACATCATATCGGTTCAGTATTATGGTGTTTTCAATTTGTTTTGATGAGGGTTTCAGTTCAGTCTCATAAACACTGTGCTCACCTGACGTCTGTGAGAGGCGTGGACACAGAAAGTCACGGCACCACGTCAGGTGTTGATGAGAAATTCTAACCATGTCAGTGTATGGTAACTTTCTGTTTTATTTCTCACTGTCAGACTGCATCGGGACCTCTGGGGTCGTCCTGAGTGTCGTGGGGGTCACACTTTGCGTCCTGTGTCAGGTACACGGAATTATCACCTGGCTTCGGGACAGAAAAGGTAACGTTACTGGAGATTCTATATATTTTACATGGATACAGAAAGCAGAGACAGTGACCGTTAGCTGAATTGTGCGGTATATACTGTTTGAAAAGGTGCAGGGTACTGTGGCCGCAAGGTGTATGCCTCGTAGTTATTTATTTATTTGATTGGTGTTTTACGCCGTACTGAAGAATATTTCACTTGTACGACAGCGGCCAGCATTATGGTGGGAGGAAACCGGGCGGAGAGGGAAACCCACGACCATCCGCAAGTTGCTGGTGGACCTTCTCACGTGCGGCCGGAGAGGAAGCCAGCATGAGCTGGACTTGAACTCACAGCGACCTCATTGGTGGGAGACTCCTGGGTCATTAAGCTGTGCTAGTGCCCTAAACAACTGATCCACGGAGTCCACCATGAAGAGAAAAAGAGAGGTCCGTCACTTATAAGTTACAAAATGAACGTCGTAAATTTTATTTTTGAAGCCTAACAATGTAGGCCTATACATTGTTAAAGATTTTATACGGATAGCTGTTTGAACCATCAAGTTTATAAATGTACATAAACATTTGCCCATAAGTTGTTGTATATAGATATGCCCTCCCTACAGTATACACGATGATTTCATGCATCACTGGGGCACTCTGCTGATGCTAAGTCTTTATATGCGACTGTGAGCACGTGAACCTGTTGTGGGCGCTATGCATTGTGTAATGTGTAAATGATATCACACTTACCGCCAGCTGAGTCAGATAGCTATTATTAACACGTCCGTGGGCATCGGTATTTCATGATGATTTCATCCATCATGTGTTTCCTTGTGATTTTACATATATACCGGTGTAAACTGGCAATTTGCAAGACTTTTGAGTTTTCGGAATGGTGTACCCGAGATTGTTGATATGTTTCAGTGTGTGCCAGTGCCTGATAGGTGAGTAGGCCTACTATGTATAAATGTACCGTTCTTCCCTTGGTAATGGTGGTTTGCCGGCTATGACCTGATTAACATAAATTTCTAGGTCATTATCTAATCACTACAATCACTGGACGGCTTTAACCACCGTACATGTATAAAGTAGCTTGATAGTTTGCCGTAACATACGACATGTAGCTTAATGATTCACAAGCTGAACGTTACCAGGCTTGAATAGGTAGATTAATCTTTGTAAAATCTATTACCTGTATTCCGCGTGGTACAATGTGAAAACCAATCCATAATTACTGGGTCCAGGTATGAAAGATCCCGTCATTACCATGCCATTGCTTGCGAAGTAATAGGTGTAATGTACTTTACTGTGGCCTATACACAAAGTACACGGTGGCCTAATTGTAAGGACGCTGGTCATATAAGCAGCGCCAATCAAATATCGAGCTCCGTCATTTCATCTATTTGCACTTCAGCCAGCACACGGCGTCAGAGTTTAATCACAGTTTTTGTATTAATGGCCACTCCTTCTGACATGTGCAATTAGGTAATGTGGCGAGGTTATGTATTTCACATGAATGTATATTATATAAATATAATGAGTAATATAATATAATGAGTCTATCAGTAATTTTGCCGGGGCACGAGATAAGATCTCATAGGCGTCGCCAAGAATTTTGTAGAGGGGAGGGATTATCTTAGTCGAAAAGGCGAAGGCAAAGTGGCCGCCTAGGTGTGGGAAGCCGGGAGACCCCAGACGGTTGGTGACGAATCCTGGTCACTTTTTAGCAACTAAACGAGCCTTATTTGAATCTTAAACACTGCTGGCTGTAAGATAAAATGTTCGGGGGCGGTGGAACGTCACATAAGGGTGCGAGGGAGAAGGGGGAAGAGGCAATGAAGCAGTCGGACTACAATATGTATTCCAGCCCAGTGGGCGAAGATCTCGGGGCTGCCGCCTAGGCCCCCGAAGCCCTGCGATTTCCGATAGCCAGAGAACTATTGGTCAAAAGGTGATTCTGTTAACTAAAATTATAAAAGAAAACCGGGCCCTACTTCAAAATGACATAGCTGAACTGATATCCCTGCCCATCGACGAGAGCCCACGGGCCGACTAGGCGGCACCCCTCCGTCCTATCCGCGGCGACACCTCTTGCCCTACCCAGCGACCACTTTATACCTTTCTTTGGAGATTTTGCTGTTGTAAGGGCGGGTGGTCTGTAATTCTGAGAGTTTCTCTAGCTTATTTCTCTGACTCTGGTCATTCAGCCCAAAGGCCTGAAATGTATATATACATTGTATATGTACTTTTCAATTTCAAAGGTCTTAAAGCTGTATGTATAGCGTCATTCTTTTAATTTTTTTGACAGAGGTCGTCACCCCAGGATGCTGCCCGTCTGGGTGCATAATGGGGGGAAAGAGGTAACCCTTCCCTTAATACGGATGGGAATAATAAGTTTTATACTTATTGCATACAGATAATTGTACAACTGTACCAACAGTGACCTGTATTATAACGTGCGCATTTATGTTTATTTATTTGAATGGTATTTTGCGCCGTACTAAAAATATCTCACTTATACCACGACAACCAACATTATGGCTGAAAGAAACCGGACAGAGCCCTGGGAAAACCCACGACCATCCGCAGGTTGATGGCAGTTCTTCTCACATATGGGGAGTCAGTTTCTATAGCGTTGGGTATGCATAAGCACCATTGAAATAGAAAAACAACTGTATAATATGTTTTGGAAAATTACGGTCACGGAAATGCTCACCAATGTATTGTACAGAAATAACTTTACCACAGAGTAACGACATGACTAAACCGGGAAGAGGAAAGCTATCAAAACATTTCTAATTGTCAAACCATGACAACAAAATATCGTCAGCTGTTTCCTCGTCATATATGAAACATACAGTGTAATCAAACCGCGATAGATTCGTCACTGAATGACACACAAAGATAATCACCCATAAATACCAGTACGGAGTTATTATGTGACAAAACGGACTAAATAGATAGAGATAGAACAGATTTAGGCCATTAATGGAGACATACCAACGAGGTGACCATGGTTTCTGAAAAAAACAGACCACATTTTTCAGAAAGTACGCATCATATGAAGGCAGTTTTCTGCAGACTCCAAATAAGGTCTTCATTATTTTTTGGACCTTTTTTGACATTGATTAAAGCGGAAATAAAGACTGAGGTGCTACGGTGGACTTTTTGGACCATAATGAAGCACTGAACATGCTGTAAGTGTTGTGTTTCCACATGAAATACAGATACAGATGTTGTGCTACATATATATTCACGTAGAATATATTTTACATATACATATATAATAATAATATAGAGACAACCGGAAGCATGAGAGTGATTGATTGATTGGTTGACTGTTGTTAAACGCCATATTCAAGAGCTGTTCATTTACACGATGGCGGCCCGGCTTTATGGATGGAGATAATCGGACTCGCCAAGATCATGGCAAATTAGTCAAACTGATTCATTTTCCCACATGTGACATATGTACTATAATATTGGAAAACAAGTAGTCTTAAGCGGGCGTTATAACAGATTGCACAAGCGCTAACGACAAGCAACTGTAACCAAGGCTATACCAACCGTACGTGAAGACGGTGAAATTTACAAATTTCCTAAGACGGGAATTGAACCTGCACCCGGTGCATGCCACGTAGTTATTTATTTATTTGGTTGGTGTTTTACGCCATACTCAAAAATATTTCACTTATACGACGGCGGACAGCATTACGGTGGGAGGAAACCGGGCAGAGCCCGAGGGAAACCCACGACCATCCGTAGGTTGCTGGTGGACCTTCCCACGTGCAGCTGGAGAGCAAGCCAGCATGAGCTGGACTTGAACTCACAGCGACCGCACTGGCGAGAAGCACGGAGTCATGAAGCCGCGCTGGCGAGATACCCCCTTTCCCCCTCCCCCGCGGCCACAGAGGTTCCCTGTGCCCCGTAGTTACTGGGGTCCTAAAATATGCAAGGATCATTTGCTCCAAGAGGCAATCACCAAATTACCTACTGTGTAGCCAACTCTTTATAAGTCTATAAGATTTACAACATCTCCAAAAGAGTGAAAGGGAAGACCAAAATAAATATGAAGAATAAATTTTCCTTGGATTTTTTGCAGGTACAACTGCTCTGTCCATCTCCCCTTCATACTTAACTGTAGACACAGAGAAAGGACAGAATGTGACTTTACCATGTTACATCAAAACAGATTCTCGCGACAGCCCTCAAATCACGTGGTACAAGGGAGAGCCAGGGATTGGCCAGAGAGTGTTCAGTGTAAACACGGCGGGTAAATTGCTGGTCAACTCAAACTACACGGGTCGAGTAGATCGCGAGGGACAAGCCGGACTAGTGATTATCTCCCCTGATCCCAATGATGCCGGCAACTACAGTTGTGAAGGGCTGATCACCATCGACATTCCACCAATCGCTGCTGGTCACGTGTTCTTGAACGTGAGCGTGAGGCAAAAAAGTCACATTGGTATAATAAACTTTATTCATTATGATTGACAATAACCTGATTAGGTTGGCCACTTAGATTTCATCACCTTCAACCACCAGCAGTTAAATACGATTTTTTTGGCACTGACGAAACAATACCAGAATTATGTAATCATAATGACATATATTCATATCTTTAGTTCAATACGCTGTTACTTAGAAGAGTGTGTATTAGAGGCGGATGGGCCATGTGTTTCCAGTATTTTACATTTCAAAAAATTGATTGTCTTTATTATGTGATATGTGTAGATAGGGTACAGGGTTTCGTGTAGTGATTGGTCCAAGTTAAAAGATAGGATTAAACGTTAAACACCAATTCAATCAATTCATGTAAAACATACAGTTTGTGTGATAGGCCCTACATATATACATATACTCTGTTAAGAACCGCACATTTTACATAAAATGTTTGTGTCAAGTAGGAGGTACAGTTGAGAAGTTTATTTTCAGACTGGAGAGGCCGTTCTGTGTCTCTGGCCTTGGCCGCCCTGGACACCGTGACTGTTGTGCTTGGAGTGCTGTTAGTGTTTCTTTCGGATCACACGGGTTTTCAAGGTGAGGCCGCTGACGGGAACCAAAGAAATGTCACATGTTACAAAGAGTTGTCCCCTCTTAATCAGCGTTCATTTTACGTGGCAGGCTTGATTAGGAAATGGGACTTTCAAGGTTCTTTAATTATACGGTCAACGAAGAGTAAACAAATCTTATGAACAGTTGTCCCCCCAGATTATCGTAAATAGCAAGCGGGAAGGCTTCTGACAATAGGTTTCACCTACATTGTGATGGAGCTTGAAAATAAAGATTATATGTCTAGTGTGTGTCTATCGAGGTTTATTGTAATTCTAAAACCTTGACCATTATACACAATACAAGAGCGGTGTTATTTATAGTGGAGAACACACCATAATGTCATGGCGCAGAGAAGGTTGGAAGTAAGCAATCTCGAGCCCCTCCTCCCCCCACCCCCCATTTCACTTTACAGGTTTCAAATGTAAATGTTTGTTACTTATTTGCCTCTCAGGCCATGGCGTCAAAACAGACACGCCCTCTCCACACATTAACAGCAGAAGGCGCATGTCACATGTTTGTGTGGCGTATTTCCGGCTATGTTGGATTGGTCTGTGCTTGATTGCGGCAACTGTATTGTGGATTTATTACACTCTGACAGACGAAACCAACAGTTACAGTAAGTAATCACAAATGTGCATTTTGGATTCATTACAAACTAACAGATGAAACCAACAGTAACAGTCAGTAAATCACAGATCTGTATTGAAGATTCATCACAGTCTGACAGACAGGGTCAGCATCAATGTTTGAATTTCACCGTTATATGCGAACGGAATACTACACGCCTATATGTATGTTTTCACCATGTGTGAAGCCCGGTTTTTATCACGGCTGGTATTGTCTGGAAATACTTTTCCCTTAAGTTTTCTACATTTTTAGTGTTGCATAAATGTCCGGTGAAAGTGAAAACCTACATCATATCGGTTCAGTATTATGGTGTTTTCAATTTGTTTTGATGAGGGTTTCAATTCAATCTCATAAACACTGTCCTCACCTGACGTCTGTGAGGGGCATGGACACAGAAAGTCACCGCACCACGTCAGGTGATGATGAGAAATTCTAACCATGTCAGTGTATGGTAGCTTTCTGTTTCATTTCTCACTGTCAGACTGTATCGGGACCTCTGGGGCCGTCCTGAGTGTCGTGGGAGTCACACTATGCGTACTGTGTCAGGTACACGGAATTATCACCTGGCTTCGGGACAGAAAAGGTAACTTTACAGGAGATTCTGTATATTTTACATGGATACAGAAAGCAAAGGCAGTGACCGTTAGCTGAATCGTGCGGTATATACTGTTTGAAAAGGTGCAGGGTACTGTGGCCGCAAGGTGTCATTAAAGCACACATTTAAAAGTTGTGATACCGCGCATCGGCTTCAATGCACATTGTGGATTCTGTGTGATGCCCTACCCTGTAAACTGACCAACGCCCGACGCGTTTAATGGGTGATTAATCTTCAGATAAGCATGTTTAATAAATAAACACATATATTTATTTATTTATCTATCTATTTGATTGGTGTTTTACTGAAGAATATTTCACTTGTACGACGGCGGACAGCATTATGGTGGGAGGAAACCGCTCAGAGCCCGGCGGAAACCATCCGCAGGTTGCTGGTGAACCTTCTCACGTACGGCTTGAGAGGAAGCCAACATGAGCTGGGCTTGAACTCACAGCCGCTGCATTGGTGGGAGGCGTCTAGGTCATTGCGCTGCGCTAGCGCGCTAACCGACTGAGCCACGGAGCCCAATTCCTCGCCCACACATATATTTAAGTGTTAAATATAAGTGTCTAAGACATGTATATAGGTCTATATTATAATAATACAATCTCGAATTGTTTAATATCTCATGCATAAGTGTTTATAGAATAAACCACTTACTGTATACCGTACAGCTGCCGTGCAGGGTGTCGTGCTGGCAGAGGTTTGTTGTGAAATCAGCACGTGCTGAGTCTGAACGTATCACAAAATCGCTTCAGTGGCTGTGAGTTCAAATCCATTTCATGCTGGTTTTCTCTCCGGATTTAAGTGGGACAAACCCCCAGCAACCTGCCGGTGGCCGTGAGTTTCGCCTAGGATCTGTCCGGTTTCCTCCCACCATATAGCTGGCCACCGTCGTACAAGTAAATAATTGTTGAGTACGGCGTAAAACACCAAAAGTCAGTTAGACTAATTGGAAAGCAACAAATAAACACTAATCAGTGTCTTTGTACAAAACGTTTTTATATTCATCCAATCACGGTCGAATTAAGGAGTAACCATGTGAATTACAGGCACAAAATTATTTGAAGATATCATGTATTTTCTGATTCAAACTTTGATGTTCATTTGAATTTCAAATTTTATCATCCAGTTAATGAAAGTACAGTTTTTCTCTTTCCTTTTTCGTCATAATGCACGTTATTGAACAGAAGTGGAGAAATTATTACTTCATCCGATCAATTGAGAATTCATTTTGACAGAAAACACCTTTGAGAAACTTAATAAATATACATTATTGTACATCTCGTATAAACAGCACATAGAATTTTTCGTGTATTAACATTACTATCTTTAACAACAAATGTCTTCAAATGTCAAATTCTCCACAATCTGCAGACCTAAGGTTATCGCTACCTTTATTGACAAAGGTGTTTTATACAACGTACTGATTATCTCCCTTAGCTTATTACTAACACTCGTATCCTTACTCTAAAGCCGTGTCTCTATATATATATTTTTTATTTTTGTATTTTCAGATAAATTAAAAGAAGATATTATGATGTCCACTAATGTGTCAATGTTACATACGGCGGAGTCTATATGAAAGCCAAAGGGTGTAGTTTTCCTTAACTGATTATTATTTATTGATGTTATTATAATTGAATTTTAAAAGTGATATTTTTTACATATGAATATTTTGGGTATAATCAGTCTGTGAAATATTTTTAGAACTATTGGTTTATGACTTAATAACAACTTACTACATCTCTTTGTGCTTGAAGTTCCATCATTTGTCATTTAATAAGGACATCGTTTTAAAAATCGATTGGAAATAAGATCTTTTCCATGCCTTCTGTTGTTCTTCTTGGTACGTGGGTATTATTTATGCTTACATACCTTAATGGTGTCAGCCGGAAGTTCACTTTAACCAATGACGTCGCAGACACGACTCCTGTGCCTTTTGATTGGCTGCAGCTTGGAATCAGACGGTTTGTCAATTTTCTGGCGTAGTACAATGATAAACGCGACCGTTGTGATATAACTGACATGTTCTTGAGCCTATGTGAAAAAGGAAGAATACTTGTTATACATATAACATACCACCTTCTGGCCAGGGTGTTGTCAGCTTGATTCACGAAGCTAAAGGCTGTCAAAATTGTAAAACAAGACAAAATAAGCAGCATTGCCTACTATGGGACTTTCAGACCATGCACTTGACGTTACTTCCGCTTGGCAGAACTATTCAAACAGGGACAAAGGAAACAGTGAAGAAAACACTGAATGCATGGACATCGCCCATTGAAAACTCCATACATATCTTCAGTGGTATTATTTATTTATTTGACAAAAGTTTGTTGCTTAAGACTATCTGACTCTGACAACCAGCTCTATATTTATTTGACTTATTTGATTGGGACATGTTTTACGCCATGCTCAAAGACATTTCACTTATACGCCAGCATAATGGTTTGAGGAAAGCGGGTAGAGTTCGGCGGAATCCCACAACAAACCGTGATTTGCTGGAAGACCTTGTCACCCACGGAAAGGAAACCAACATGAGTTGGGCTTATTGCGAATTTTCATTAGTTAGGCATCAACAAGTGCCATTTTTAAAGTCGTTGGTACTGCTTGACCAGGGAGTCATTCCGGATCTCCTGACCCCGAGGCGGACGCCCTAACCGAAACTCAAAAAGCAGCACAAAAAGTAGCAACTAAAAATAAACCATCACAGATGGTGTAGAGGACAATGCTGCTTTGTCAGTTTTGCTTCCCTTTGCTTCCTATTGTAGATTACCGGGATCCCCAATGACCCATGCAGATTTGCTCTTCACTTCTTGCAAAAGAAGAGTATTTACCAACAACAGAGAACTTTATCTCCACTGTCAGGTAGAACTGCGTTTAGTAATAAGGATCCTCACCCCATCTTCTCACTACATGTTGTGCTATATCTACCTAGAAAGTGTTCCTTTCTATACGGGAGGGCTGTACATATCGAAGGGTTTCGACAGGCAGATATTATCAATTACACGATTATTGAGTGACAGGATACGAAACCATACGAGGTGGGTAATTTTCATACTGGGTGAGGCATAAATGTTACGTCATGGACGTGTTTTTCAACTTGCAAGCTGAGCTTATGTTGTTGTTGCATTCCAGCTGCTTGTATCTGACTAAAAATCTGTGTAATTTTCAAAGTAAATGTATATGGTTAAGTAGGTTAGCGTGATTGTATATGGTCTATAGTGATTTTGTAGCATAAATGATCTATTGTTCTGTGAGGTTAGCTGATTCTTCTCATGTCGTCATGTAAGGTTGTCATATATGGTGTTGGAGAAAGTGTAACATCTTTGGAAATCCAGGTTTCTTTACCGAAAGAGGCATATATTAAAATTAGAGGCCTTGAGCATGTGTCACACCCGAAACCATCTGTCCCTAAAACCAGACAAACTAATTCTATTGGCGTACACACTGAAAATGACATGGCTATTCAGACGGACTACTGTTCCAATGTTACCCTTCGCGAATGTTGTGGCAATGATAACAGAAATTTTATTTCATTGTGCTATGGTTCCAAAGAACTCGGAAGTTATCAGTTTCATCGCTGACTGTGCTCGTCGCCATCTTGGAAGTGAGACTTCTGTTCCCTCAGAGCTTGTGGCCCTGCTGAAGCAAAGGAAAACCGCCGGTAAATAATGGATTATACAAGAAATCTAAAAATCCCTATGTTTATATTTCTCACGATAGCTTTCTGTATATTGCATCAAAACATTCAGTCTTTGTTTGCTCATGGGCAAGAATTCAAAGTTTTCTTAGCTGATCTTAATGTTGAGCCTGATGTAGTTTGTCTCCAAGAAACATTTCTTAAACCTATGTATAACCCTACATTCCCAGGATAAGTCATGAAAAGAACTGACAGAACTGGCATAACCAGAGGTGGGCTAGCTATGTTGATGAAAAATGGTATTTCATTCACGGAAATTTGCTTCCCAGACTTTCGCAGTATTGAAATCCAGGGATTTCAAATTTTCCTTACAGAGGGACGGGTTGTGAATGTAGTAAACCTATAGAACACTTGTAATAGACTAGATATTTCTGAGCTCAGTGCCATTGTATCGACTGCTAAGGGTCCTAAAATAATCTGTGGTGATTTTAATGCACATAGTGTGTTGTGGGGTAGCTCATCAACTGATGCCAATGGTTCTGTAGTTGAAGACTTCATTGAAGACAATGATCTAATTATGTTGAAGGACGGATGTGGAACAAGACTCGACGTCCGCTCGGGCAAGTTATCTGCTATTGATTTGACTTTGCGTTCTAACGAGTTATGTCCTGGTTTTTCATGGTATGTGGACTACGATTCACCTAATGGAAGTGATCACTACCTTGTGGTTGCTACATTTGCCGTATCACCACACTAAAATGATCTAGATAACCAACCTATATGGAAAATACGAAGAGCTGATTGATATACCTATGCCAATGAATGCTTGTCGTCATTACATGAATCTGTTGTTTCTGATAACATTGATCAATTTACTGACAACATTATAGGCGCTATCAACTCTGCAGCCAGTGTCTCCATCCCGAAGTCTTCAGGGGCGGTCTGGTCGAAGCCCCCAGTTCCTTGGTGGACCACAGAGTGTGCTGATGCCATACGTCAGCGTAAGAGAGCTAAGAACATAGGGTCTCACACCCGTCTGATTAACGATATCGTTTTTTATCGGAAATGTAAGGCTATTGCGCAGCGTACAATCAAGCAAGCCCAGAAAGCCTATTGGCGAAAGTACTGCTCTGGCATTACTAGTTCAACACCACTAAAGAGGGTATGGGCCCAGGTAAATGCAGTGAGTGGTGCTAAGAAGACTAATAATATTCCTACCTTGATATCCGATAACTCATCTTGTGTTAGTGACTTTGATAAGTGTAATCTACTAGCGGAAAAGTTTGCTCATGTTTCAAGTTCTAGCAAGTTTGATTCTGATTTTATCAAACACAAAGAACAACAAGAGCTACTCCATAGTTTTTATAATATTTTGTTCGATGACCTGGCCATTAATGACGAATTTTCTCTCTTGGAACTCAAGCAAGCTCTGAATGGGAAAAAAGACTCCACACCAGGGGAGGACTGGGTATATTACTCTATGTTAAAAAAACCTACCTGATGAATGCCTTAAAATTATGTTATTGTTTTACAACACTATTTGGTCAAGAATGAGTCTCACCGGGTGCTGGAAAACGGCTACTGTGATAACTATGGCCATGGTAAACTCCAGACTTGTGTGGTTTCTAACTAAAAATAATATACTTTCAGACGTGCAGAGTGGGTTTAGAAATAAGCGCAGCACATCAGACCATTTAGTGCATTTAGAGTCCACTATCCAAAAGTCATTTTTAAACAGAGAATCTGTCTTGGCTGTGTTCTTGGATATAGAGAAGGCATACGACATGATATGGAGAAAAGCGTTACTCATCAAGATGCAGAATATTGGTATCGGAGGTAAAATGCTCGGATGGGTGAAAGGCTTTTTGTCTGAGAGAGTTATACGAGTTCGAATTGGCAAGACCTACTTAAACCCAGTGAATATTGAGAATGGTACACCTCAGGGTAGTGTAATATCTCCCACTCTTTTCAACATTGCTATAATTGCCCTTCATCCAATGATCCCTTGTACTCTTTTCGCAGACGACAAAGTTCTTTGGTTCCAGTGCCAGGATCTGAACGCTGCAAAGTGGCACATCCAGCAGGCTCTAGACACAATAACACGATGGAGAAAGCTTTGGGGGTTCGGTTTTTCGTGTTTGAAGTCAAAGGCGGTTGTGTTCACGAAAAGGAGGATTTTGCCACACATATCACTTAAGCTCGGTAACACCAACATAAAGCTGTCTTCATCCTTCCGCTACTTAGGTGTCACTATTGACACCAAATTGATCTGGAGCAAACACATTGATAATGTTGTTCTCAAATGCAAAAAGTGCTTAATTTGATGAGATCTATATCTGGGAAAAGCTGCCGAGCTGATTATAAATCCTTACTCTTAATATATAGGTCGTTAATCCGATCCAGGCTCCATTATGGATGTGAAACTTCTGATTCGGCCTGCGATACTTTAAAATCTAGACTTGACTCTATCCAGTGTACAAGGTTACGAATTTGCACCGGAGCGATGAAAACAACTCCTTTAAATGTTCTTCAGGTCCACGCAAACTGCACACAGCAAAATTTGGGATGAAGTTAGAAAGCTCTCTACATAATTCAGCCAGTTCAGTGTTTTAACCATCTTGTTATGATTCTCTCTATAATGCGAACAAAAAGTCACAGCCTTTCAATGTTCTCACCCAGGATATTTTGCAGAGTGCTGGGGTCAATATTGGACATTTGCAGAAGGAATGTGTCCCGCCATCTCCCCCATGGAAGGACCAACCACCATCTGTGTACATGGACCTGCAATCTCAGGTCCAGAAATTAGACAGTCCTCATCATATTTCTGTGATTTCTAACGAATATGTAAGCAACAATTGGTCTGCATACATGCAAATTTATACCGATGCCTCTAAGTGCCCTGCTACTGATAAGGTTGGGGCTTCGGTTTGCGTACCAGAATTGCGATATGAAAAAGTTCTTAGATTGTCGGATAACCTGTCTGTATATTCAGCAGAACTCTATGCAATTCTGAATGCTCTACTCTTTCTTTTGGATGTAAGACCATTAAGAGCTGTTATATTCACAGATTCTCTTAGTGCTTTAAAGTCAATGACGTCATTTAAGTGGACAAAATGCTACCCTGTCCTGTTCGAAGTAGTTTTTCTATCGTCATCTCTATTCTTTACTGGTCTTGACATTTGCTTCGCTTGGATTGCTGGGCATTCTGGGGTGCCCGGTAATGAACGAGCAGGTAGACTAGCCAAACGAGCCCTAAGGCTGCGTGATGTCACCTCTAATATCAAACTGACCATATTCGAGGCCCTAAATGAAGTAAAGTCATTGTCATTTAAACTATGGCAAACTAACTGGGACGCCTCAGAAAAGGGTCGTTTTTATCACTCATTTAACCCTGTTGTCAAATTTCACAACAGCCTCCCATTTTCCTTTTTTTAAACAGAAAAGCAGAAATCTTGTGCTTCCAACTTTGCTCAGGACACCTCCCAGTTAATAGCTACTTAAAAAGATTCAAGGCAAGAGATTCAGGTCTGTGTGATGTTTGTCAGGCTGAGGAGACCATCCATGTTTTACTCGTGTGTCCGCAGTACACTGCTCAGAGACGAATCCTTTTTTCTGATCTTGAAGACGTGGGAATTATTGGCCCAACTCTGAGGACTGTGCTCTGTCCACCGGAATGTAGGTTTGGTTTTCAAAGCCGTGGGGAATTATTTATGTAGGATCCACAGATTTTAGGCTACCCCATTGTGGAAGTAGCTCTCTGTGAATTGCCTATGGTTGATTAGAGCAGCCTAAATCCCTGAAACACATCCTATTGCCTTGGCGCAAATCATTCCATGAAATGGAGTCGCCATGTAAACCAATTTATGTATGTATGTGTGTAGTGTTACGTCACGAGGAGGTCCATACCGTTATTAAAGATACCAGACAGATGTCGCCTCTCCTGCAGGCTTCAGATACACGCCTCCCACGTGACCATTATTATCCAGTAAAATGCAGAGGATTTTGTCTGACGCGGGATTATTTTGTATGCGTGTGTATCCGAAGCTGGAATGGTCTCAGAGGTGTTTTATCGAGACTGTCAACATGAGTAGTACACATTCAAGCGGCAAGTCTTCTGTGCGAGGGGTGGGATGGGGGGAGGGGCACTGTGGCTCAGTCGGTTAGCGCGCTATCGCGGCGCAGTGACCCAGGAAGTCTCCCACCAATGGGTTGTCTGTGAGCTCAAGTTCAGCTCATGCTGGCTTCCTCTCTGGGCGCATGTGGGAAGGTCTGTCAGCAAACTCCGGATGGTCATGGATTTCCCCCCGCGCTCCGCCCTGTTACCATAATGCTGAAATCGTATAAGTGAAATATCCTTGAGTGTGGCGTAAAACACTAATCAAATAAATAAATAAATCAAATACTGTGTGAGGACACATAGGAGTCATAACTTTAACAACATTCAGTGGGCTTACGTAGGTACACTGTGTAAGAATTCTAAAGATCCCTGCAATGAACAACATATCTATATCTTTACTTTGCCGAACAACTGGGAGAGAAAGATAATTTTTTGCTTTCAGCACCACTGATACCTGTCCCAAAAATTAGAAGAATTGGGTCGTACACACACAAAAAGACTAGTAGCTTTATCTACTGTCTCGGCTTTATATACATGTATTACTAAATATTTTCTCTCGCACCCTGTGTCTTTTACCAAAGTTTTACATGCTCTAAGCCAACAAACGCGTTACAAGGCTACTATGCTCCGCACTTGCCGTGTTAACCTTGTAAAGTTAGTTACCTAAAGAGAGCGGGAGAGCGGGGACTTTTATCAAGACACTTGAGATAGACCTCTACACATTATTCCGTCAGACTAAAATTCAATCTGTCGCACGAGTATATCGTTTCTTTGTCCACGTTTAGAAATGATGCATGGCGTAAGCACGTGGACCTACATTTGATTCGCTTTACTTAATCACGGGTCCTTCCTCGTAATCTGAAACCATGAGTATCATAAATCTTTTGCGTCATGTACGATGGGCTTGTGTGTGCTCGTCTCTTCGTCCGCTTGAATACCTCTATCGTGAATTCTCGCTGGCCAGCGCGCTGAACTACTCGGTGTATGTTTCGTGCAAGTATAAGGCTTAATTTAGTTATAGGCAGAATACAGGCTAAGCCAGTTGTATCCCTGACAAAAGTTTCTAGGGCATGCACAGTTATATGGCTGTTCATTAAATACTTCAAAGAAATTTCACCCGCAAGTTATAATCCTAAACAAACCTGTGTGTATGCATGTGTTTGTGGCCGCGTCGTGGCTGAGTGCCACAATGTGTAAAAGGAGCCTCTCACCAATGCAGTCGCTGTCAGTTCAAGTCTGGCCTGTGATGCGAATCATGAAACGTTCACTGATTAATCGCCACGATATGGCTGAGATATTGCCAATGTGGAGTTAAGCCAAAATCATTCATTCATTCATTCATTCACTGATTATAGTGACTATTCGAGATGTTGTGTTTGGTGTGTCAGATTGACCCATAAATGCTCCAGTTTGCACGTGTCAGTGGATCAGTCATAATACTCGTGTATTAACCGAAAACTAATTAGAGGAAGACCATGAAACTCACAAGTTTTATTCAGTAGGAAGAGAGCCGGAGGCCGGTTAGCCAAGTAACCACATGGCCCCTCCACTACGCTACATCGCCATGGAAGGTCCCATTGAACACTAAGAGGGGCAATAATAAACACCTGAAGTATTTCGCATTTGTTTGCAACAATGGCTGCGAAGGGTGACGTTAAATAGCTGAGCATAAGTTCCTAGGATAAAATTTAAGGAACCCTAGATCGGGATGCTTAACTTTATCAAACAATGGCGAACCCTGGTGTGTACCGAGAGAGATATAATTTGCTCGAGTTTATTATGACTTAACAGTTGGCGTCAGGGGTCGATAATTGTAGGGGAACCAAAGCATCCTACCTAATGAAATGCAACATGAAAGCAGAGCCTAAGTGGTCGTGTGAAAGCCGGACGGCAGGTGAGCGAGTTTGCGCTATTAGTGTTCAATCAGACCTTCCCATGGCGTTGTAGC
Organism: Acanthopleura granulata; assembly: GCA_016165875.1. Lineage (NCBI taxonomy): Eukaryota > Metazoa > Mollusca > Polyplacophora > Chitonida > Chitonidae > Acanthopleura > Acanthopleura granulata. Next base: position 2,807,951 of record JABBOT010000006.1, on the reverse strand, counting down.
GTAGCGGAAGGGCCATGTTTTTACTTGGCTAAGAGGCCGGTGCCTATGTTTGGTCTATTAAATCGATGTCCGTGATCATGTGCATGTATTTGTGTCCCTCGATGGGTTGGTATTTTTTTTTTTTGCGTATCTTGAAACCTAGAAAATGGAGGAGTATAAATTTTTCTATCATTACGTTGCCTCAAAATATGTTATTTTGTCATACAGTGGGGAAAACAACTGTACAAAGTTGTACACCCACAATGCGTGTGTCTCAATGGTGCAGAAATTGCGCATAACTGATGCACACGTATTTGTGAATAATTACACGAATTGTGTACTGCTGGTACATAAAAGTTTTGGGGATGTGCATTTTTGACGTAGACTACTCATACGCAGTAGTTTTTAGAGAGTACCTTGGCCCATACTTCCAGGGCACAAACTCACAGGCCACAATGACTGCCAGTCTACCTGTCTATTCCGGGTTGCTCGTTTGCATGTCTAGCCGTCTGTATGAGTTACACTATACAGTTATATCTTGATATATGCATTTTACATTGACTTACTCGCTCATATTTTGAAAACTAAGAAGGGAAGGACCGTGAAACTCGGCAACGCTGACCATGTACAAGACTTGTCATTGATGCTTACATTTGATCTGTCGAAAATTTAAATTTCCGTATATTACCCTATGAAGAGAAGGACCGTGAAATTTGGCTACGCTGACCATGTACAAGACTTGTTATTGATGCTTACATTTGATCTGTCGAAAATTTAAATTTCCGTATATTACCCTATGAATATACATATGTATACATATGTCCTGCAAAAAGTCTTCCGTTAAGCCCATTATTGTCGAATTGCTTTTACTTCGATCTAACGGATTAACCCATTCCTGATTACAGATTAATTCGTCGTCACGAACGGGATAAGTCGTTATACCTGGAACGGATTAATCCGTTAGATTAACGGTGGAGCAATCTAGGATCCCTCAGACAACGGGTTTAACGGATGATTTATTTTTTGGGGGTATGATCTGCTGTAATTAGATAATCAGAAGGACTAAAATTGTACGACTATGATCATTATTGTAAACACAATAACCCTAACAGCGGTAGTTACTGTATATATCCAAGTACTACAAGTAATTATCACTTGCACATATGCAATTAACATTATGAGGTTCCGAGGTGAGTATGTATCATAATATAACCTGACAACTACATGGTAAGTACTTTGGCCATGGATATACACAGCAGCGCATGACTTCAAATATATGCTACTTAAATGCAATATGCAAAACATTAAAATGCAACTTTATGTTTATTCGAACTTCGAAATGTCAATCAGGCTGGTGTTTAAACTTAAGTATCACGACTACTTGGCATTCTTTAAATGTAATACTGCAACAACAACTTTTCGAATTGTAACGACAAATACTAATTTTACAAAACATATGCATAAATCTCCTTAATGTAACACATTGCCACCGTATAATGTGACTACAATGGTCATTTCCCAGAATTACAAATGTTCACAAAATTACCTCAAGGTGCCTGAGGGTCACAACGGTGCTCATCCTGTTACGACGTGTAGCAGGACACAGGCCACCTACAAACAGTAGAACAAATGACATACTGTTACCGTAACACAAAATAAGAGTAAGTGTTTAAAAAGTAAATACTTGAAATAATCATCTGAATGGGAACACATTTCTTAGTATGGCGAGAAATACTTTTACAGTGTACAACCAGAAAATGCATGCACTTACATACTTTGTATTTCACAACAAATGCACACCTACTTTACCTTATCCTAGCATATTATGGCGCTTGACATCTGTATACCAGCGCATTATTACATTAATGTAATCATGAAATGCGTTAACATAAAAGTACACCTAGTAACGTTAAATCCGTGAAAAATTATATGTAAAGTTAATCGCTTACCCAGCCAACAAGAATATCACGCACCGATCTAACCAAGTTTCTGGTTAACATTCTAACATTTGCTGTTTATCCTACACAGCGAATAGCCCAACGCACAGACCACGTTTTGCCTGATTGCGTGTTCATATTTCGTGGGCTAGCCACGTGCTCATACTTTATCTCGGAATATCTATAAAGATACTTCGTTAACTTGCAAATTTTACATAGATTTAATGTGGGAAAATGGGATTAAACTTACCACACGGCGAGAACGCTAACCAACTGTGTCTGGCTGACACATTTTCCGCTACAAAAAATGGAAATAATTGTTAGATGCATATAAACATTGCATAATGTGCAGTAGCTACTGTCGCCCTGTCACATATACCTAAGATTTTTTTAACTTATACAGCAGAGATCGGTTTTATGGTTTAAATAAACAAGATTTCGTGACTAAACCACTGACCAATGGCAAGTTACTGGGAAACTTTCTCACGTGGGACGCGCAGACTTGCATGTCATATTGATGGAGGGTACACGTATACAGGAGGCCCTCGGTGAATATCTGATCACAAAAACGGATGCGCGAGTCCGAATTATAGTCAATATGGCCGCGTGAACAGTATTTATTTATTTATTTACTTTATTGGTGTTTTACGCAGTACTCAAGAATATTTCACTTATACGACATACGCATTATGGTGGGAGTAAATCGGGCAGAGCCCGGGGCAAACTCACGACCAACCACAGGTTGCCGTCAGACCTTCCCACGTGCAGCCGGGGAAGAAGCCAGTATGAGCTGGACTTGAACTCACAGCGACCTCATTGGTGGGAGACTCCTGGGTCATTAAGCTGTGCTAGTGCACTAACCAACTGAGCCACGGAGTCCCCCATGATGAGTAACTTATAACTTACAACCTGGTCGTCGTAAATTTTATTTTTGAGGTCTAACAATGTAGGCCTATAGATTGTTATACGTATAGCTGTTTGAACGATCAGGTTAATACACATACATAAGCATTTGACAATAAATTGTTGTATATAGATATGCCCTCTGGTTTCATGTATCACTGTGTGGGGGGCACGCGGTTGATGCCAAATGTTTATATGTGACTGTGAGCACGTGATCCAGAACACAAGCACTGTTCCTGTTGTTTGGGGGCGTTTTTCTGTAGCGGGCGCTATGCATTGTGTAATGTGTAAATGATATCACACTCACTGCCAGCTGAATCAGATAGTTATTGATGTTAAATAGCTCGAGGATAAGTTCCCACGTCCGTGGGGATCGGTATTTCATGATGATTTCATCCGTCATGTGTTTCCTTGTGACTTTACATATATACCGGTGCAAACTAGCAATTTGCAAGACTTGTCGATCTGATTTTGAGTTTTCGGAATGGCGTGCCCGAGATTGTTGATATGTTTCAGTGTGTGCCAGTGCCTGATAGGTGAGTAGGCCTACTATGTATAAATGTAACGTTCTTCCCTTGGTAATGGTGGTTTGCCGCCTATGACCTGATTAACATAAATTTCTAGGTCATTATCTAAACACTACAATCACTGCATGGCTTTAACCATCGTACATTATAAAGTAGCTTAAAAGTTTGCCGTTACATACGACAAGTAGCTTAATGATTCATAAGCTGAACGTTACCAGGCTTTAATGGGTCGATTAATCCTAGTAAAATCTACTATCTGCAGGCCGCGTGGTACAGTGTGAAAACCAATCCATAATTGTTGGGTCCAGGTATGAAAGATCCCGCCATTACCATGCTATTGAGTGCGAAGTAATAAGTGCATGTGTAGTGTACTTTACTGTGGCCAATACACAAAGTACAAGGTGGCCTAATTGTAAGGACGCTGGTCATATAAGCAGCGCCAATCAAATATCGAGCCCCGTCATTTCATCTATTTGCACTTCAGCCAGCAGATGGCGTCAGAGTTTTTAATCACAATTTTTGTATTGATGACCACGGCTTCTGATATGTGCAAATAGGTAATGTGACAAGGGTATGTATTTCACATGAATGTATACTAGATAAAGTGCCTGTTAGTAATTTTGCCGGCACACGAGATAAGATCTCATGGGCGTCGCCAAGAACTTTGTAAAGGGGAGCGATTATCTTAGTCCAACAGGCGAAGGCAAAGTGGCCGCTTAGGCGTAGGAAGCCTGGAGACTCAAGATGGCTGGAGACGAATCTTGGACACTTTCCAGCAAGTAAACGAGCCTTATTTGAATCTTAAACTCGGCTGGCTATAAGATAAAATGTTCGGGGGGCGGTGGAACGTCACATGAGGGGAGATGAGAGGCAGGGGGCGAGGCACTGAAGCAGTAGAACTACTACATGTATTCCAGCCCAGTAGGGCAAGGTCTTGGGGCCGCCGCCTAGGATCTCCGATAGCCAGAGAAATATTGGTAAACAGGTGATTCTTTTAACTAAAATTATAATAGAAAACCGGGCCCTACTTCAAAATGACAAAGCTGAACTAATATCCCTGCCTTTCGGCGAGGGTCCACAGGCCCCTCTCCGTCCTGTCGCCCGGCGACACCTCTGGCCGTACCCTGCGACCACATTATACCTTTATATGGAAATAACATTTTGCTGTTGTAAGGGCTGGTGGTCTGTAATTCCGAGTTTCTCTATCTCATTTCTCTGACACTGGTCATTCAGCCCAAGGGCTTGAAATGCATATATATTGTACATGTACTTTTCAATTTCTAAGGTCTTAAAGCTGTATGTATACCGTTATTCTTTTAATTTTTTGGGCTAAGTCTTAGGGCTTCGGCCCAGAGTACTGCCCGCCTGGGTCCAAAATGGGTGGAAAGAGGTAACCCTTCCCTTAATATGGATGGGAAAAGTAAGTTTTATACTTATTGCATGCAGATAATTGTACAACTGTACCATCAGTGAACTGTATTATTCCGTGCGGATTTATGTTTATTTATTTCAATGGTATTTTGAGCCGTACTAAAAAAATCTCTCACTTATACCACGACAACCAGCATTATGGTTGAAAGAATCCGGGGAAAACCCACGACCATCCGCAGGTTGATGGCAGATCTCCTCACATATGGCCGGGGAGCCAGTCTGTATAGCGTTGGGTATGCATAAGCACCATTGAAATAGAATAACAACTGTATAATATGTTTTGGAAAATTACGGTCACGGAAATGCTCGCCAATATATTGTACAGAAATAACTTTACAACAGACTAACGACAAGGATAAACCGGGAATAGGAAAGCTATAAAAAAACATTTCTAATTGTCAAACCATGACAACGAAATGTCGTCAGTTGTTTTCTCGTCATATATGAAACATACAGTGTAATCAAACCGCGATAGATTGGCCACTGAATGACACACAAAGATAATCACCCATAAATACCAGTACGGAGTCATCATGTGACAAAACGGACTATATAGATAGAGATAGAATAGATTTAGGCCATTCATGAAGACATGCCAACGAGGTGACAATGGTTTCTGTAAAAAACATACCACATTTTTCAGAAAGCACGCATCATATGAAGGCAGTTTTCTGCAGACTCCAGATAAGGTCTTCAGTATTTTTTGGATTTTTTTTCACATTAATTAAAGCGGAAATAAAGACTGAAGTGTTACGGTGGACTTTTTGGACCATGCTGAAGCACAGTGACGTCACAGATTCTTTTTTGCCACTGAACATGCTGTAACTGTTGTGTTTCCACATGAAATACAGATACAGATGTTGTACTACATATATATTAACGTAGTCTCTCTCTCTATATATATATATTTAGGGACTACCGAAAGCATGAGAGTGATTGATTGATTGGTTGAATGTTGTTTAACGCCATATTCAAGACCTGTTCATTTACACGATGGCGGCCCGGTTTTATGGATGGAGATAATCGCAGTGGCCAAGGTAAATGATTCACATCTGGCAAGTTAGTCAAACTGATTCATTTTCCCACATGTGACATGTGTACTATATTACTGGAAGACAACTGGTCTTAAGCGGACGTTATAACAGATTGCTCAAGCGGTCACTCAAGCGCTGACGACCGGCAACTGTAACCAAGGCTATGCCGACCGTACGTGAGGACGGAGAAATTTACAAATTACCTAAGACGGGAATTGAACCTGCACCTGGTGCATGCCTCGTAGTTATTTATTTATTTGGTTGGTGCGTTACGCCATACTCAAAAATATTTCACTTATACGACGGCGGCCAGCATTATGGTGGGAGGAAACCGGGCAGAGCCCGAGGGAAACCCACGACCATCCGTAGGTTGCTGATGGACCTTCCCACGTGCGGCAGGAGAGGAAGTCAGCATGAGCTGGGTCTGAACTCACAGCGACCACATTGGTGAGAAGCACAAAGTCATGAAGCCACGCTGACGAGATAACCCCCCACCTCTTCCCCCTCGGCCACGGAGGCTCCCTGTGCCTCGTAGTTACTGGGGTCCTAAAATATACAAGGATCATTTGCTCCAAGAGGCAATCACCAAATTACCTACTGTGTAGCCAACTCTTTATAAGTCTGTACCGTTTACAACATCTCCTAAAGAGTGAAAGGGAAGACTAAAATATATATGAAGAATGAATAAGAAATGATAAAATTTCCCTGGATTTTTTGCAGGTACAACTGCTCTGTCCATCTTTCCTTCATACTTAACTGTAGACACAGAGAAAGGACAGAATGTGACTTTACCATGTTACATCAAAACAGATTGTCCCGACAGCCCTCAAATCACGTGGTACAAGGGAGAGCCAGGGATTGGTCAGAGAGTGCTCAGTGTAAACAAGGCGGGTAAATTGCTGGTCAACTCAAACTACACGGGTCGGGTAGATCGGGAGGGACAAGCCGGACTAGTGATTATCTCCCCTGATCCCAATGATGCCGGCAACTACAGTTGTGAAGCGCTGATCACCATCGACATTCCACCGATCGCTTTCTTGAACGTGAGCGTGAGGCAAAACAGGCATATTGGTATAATAAACTTTATTCATTATGACTGACAATAATCTGATTAGGTTGGCCACTTAGATTTCATCACCATCAACCACCAGCAGTTAAATAAGATTTTTTGGCACTGACGAAACAATACCAGAATTATGTAATAATAATAACATATATTCATATCTTTAGTTCAGTACGCTGTGACTTAGAAGAGTGTGTATTAGAGGCGGATGGGCTATGTGTTTCCAGTATTTTACATTTCAAAAAATTGATTGTCTTTATTATGTGATATGTGTAGATAGGGTATAGGGTTTCGTGTAGTGATTGGTCCATGCTAAAAGATAGGATTAAACGTTAAACACCAATTCACTAAATTCATATAAGACATACAGTTTGTATGGTAGGTCCAACGTGCAGTTCTTTACGTCGTAAATATATACATATACTCTGTTAAGAACCGCACATTTGCATAAAATGTTTGTGTCAAATAGGAGGTACAGTTGAGAAGTTTATTTTCAGACTGGAGGGGCCGTTCTGTGTCTCTGGCCTTGGCCGCCCTGGACACCGTGACTGTTGTGCTTGGAGTGATGTTAGTGTTTCTTTCGGATCACACGGGTTTTCAAGGTGAGGCCGCTGACGGGAACCAAAGAAATGTCACATGTTACAAAGAGTTGTCCCCTCTTAATCAGCGTTCATTTTACGTGGCAGGCTTGATTAGGAAATGGGACTTTCAAGGTTCTTTAATGATACGGTCAACGAGGAGTAAACAAATCTTATAAACAGTTGTCCCGCCAGATTATCGTAAATAGCAAGCGGGAAGGCTTCTGACAATAGGTTTCACCTACATTGTAATGGAACTTGAAACTAAAGATTACATGTTTAGTGTGTGTCTATCCAGGTTTATTGTAATTCTAAAACCTTGAGTATTATTACCATTATGTACTATACACGAGCAATGTTGTTTATAGTGGAGAACACACCATAATGCCATGACGCAAAGAAAGCTGGAAGGAAGCAATCTCGAGCCCCTTCTCCCCCCACCCCACATTTCACTTTACAGGTTTCAAATGTAAATGTTTGTTACTTATTTGCCTCACAGCATATGGTGTGAAAACAGAGATGCCGTCTCCAGACATTAACAACAGACGGCGCATGTCACATGTTTGTGTGGGGTATTTCCGGCTGCGTTGGATTGGTTTGTGCCTGATTGCGGCAACTGGATTGTGGATTTATTACACTCTGACAGACGAAACCAACAGATGCGGTAAGCAAATCACAAATTTATGTTGTGGATTCATTACAAATTATTTATTCATTTATTTATTCGATTGGTGTTTTACGCCGTGCTCAAGAATATTTTATTTATACGAAGGCGGCCAGCATTATGGCCGACGTTACAAATTAAGAGACAAGACCATCAGTAAGTAAATTACAAATCTCTGCTGGGAATTCATTGCACTCTGACAGACGAAGGCATCAGTAACAGTGAGTAAATCAGTAATCTGTATTGTAGATTCATTACAGTCTGACAAACTGGGTCAACATCTATCTGCGGGGGCCCCCGTGGCTCAGTCAGTTAGCGCGCTATCGCAGCACAATAACCCGTAGCCTCCCACCAATGCGGCCTATGTGAGTTCAAGCCCAGCTCATGCTGGCTTCCTCTCCGGCTGTACGTGGGAAGGTCTGCCAGCAACTTGCGGATGGTCGTGTGTTTCCGCCAGGCTCTGTCCGGTTTCCGCCAGGCTCTGTCCGGTTTCCGTTCAACATAATGGTGGTGGCGGCCATATAAGTGAAGTATTCTTGAGTACGGCGTACGCAATGAAATAAATAAATAAATAAATAAATCTGTGAATTCCACCGTAATCTGCGAACGGAATAATATGGGCCTATATTTATGCTTTTACAGTGTGTGTGTATATATATGGTTGACAAATGAAACTCAAATACAAAAATAGGGGCCTCCGTTATCGAGGAGGTAAGCGCGCTAGAGCAGCATAATGTCCCAGATGCCTCTGACCAACAAGATGGCTACGAGTTTAAGCTTAACTTCCGCTGGCTTCGTCTCCGGCTGTACGTATGATGGCGAACCTGCGGATGATCGTGGGTTTCCTTGTTTCCTCTCACCATAATGCTGGCGTATAAGTGAAATATTCTTGAGTACGTCGTAAAACAGTAATCAGATGAAGAAATAGATAAATAAATAAATTAATCAATCAATCAAAATATGTCACCTACTGCTTTTAGTCAAGTTGACGGCAGGTATTATCTGGAATGATTTTATCCCCTTAACATTTCTACCTTTTTATTTTTGGATAACGGATCGGTGAAAGTGTAAGAAACTTACATCAGATCGGTTCAGTGTTGTGGCGTATTCAATTTGTTTTGATGGGGGTTTCAGTTCAATTACATAAACATTGTCCTCACCTGACGTCTGTGAGAGGCGTGGACACAGAAAGTCACCCCACCACGTCAGGTGATGATGAGAAATTCTAACCATGTCAGTGTATAGTAACTTTGTGTTGTATTTCTCACCGCCAGACTGTACCGGGAGCTCTGGGGTCCTCCTGAGTGCCGTGGGGGTCACACTACGCGTCCTGTGTCAGGTACACAGAATTATCACCTGGCTTCGGGACAGAAAAGGTAACTTTACAGGCGATTCTATATATTTTACATGAACACAGAAAGTAAAGGCAGTGACCGTTAGCTGAATTGTGCGGTATATACTGTTTGAAAAGGTGCAGGGCACTGTGGCCGCAAGGTGTCATTAAAGCACACATTTAAAGTCGTGATACCGCGCATCGGCTTCAATGCACATTGTGGATTCTGTGTGATGCCCTACCCTGTAAACTGACCAACGCCCGCCGCGTTTAATGGGTGATTAATCTTCAGATAAGCATGTTTAATAAATAAACACATATATTTATTTATTTATTTATGTATTTATTTCTTTCATTGGTGTTTTACTGAAGAATATTTCACTTATACGACAGCGGCCAGCATTATGGTGGGAGGAAACCGGCGGAAACCCACGACGATTAGCAGGTTGGTCGGTCGGAGAGGAAGCCAACATGAGCTGGGCTTGAACTCACAGCCACCGTCTTGGTGGGAGGCTTCTGGGTCATTGCGCAGGGAAGGTGGTCAGTGGTTTTCCCTAGGATCTGTCCGGTTTCCTCCCAAAATATAGCTGGCCACCGTCGTACAAGTAAATAATTGTTGACTACATCGTAAAACACCAAACGTCAGTTAGACTAATTGGAAAACAACAAATAAACACTAATCAGTGTCTTTGTACAAAACGTTTTTATATTCATCCAATCACGGTCGAATTAAGGAGTAACCATGTGAATTACAGGCACAAAATTATTTGAAGATATCATGTATTTTCTGATTCAAACTTTGATGTTCATTTGAATTTCAAATTTTATCATCCATTTAATGAAAGTACAGTTTTTCTCTTTCCTTTTTCGTCATAATGCATGTTATTGAACGGAAAGTGGAGAAATTATTATTTCATCCGATCAATTGAGAATTCATTTTGACAGAAAATACCTTTCATAAACCTAATAAATATACATTATTCTACATCTCGTATAAACAGTACATAGAATTTTTCGTGTATTAACATTACTGTCTTTAACAACAAATGTCTTCAGGTATCAAATTCTCCACAATCTGCCCCGATGTGTCACAAAGTCAGACCTGAGGTTATCTGTACCTTTACTGATCAAGGTTATTAAACAACGTTACAAGGCGCACAGACCAGATTATCTCCCTTAGCTTATTACTAATACTCGTATCGTTACGACATGTCTCTACATATGTATATATTGTCTTTGCATTTTCAGATGGATTAAAAGAAGATATTATGAGTGAATGTTACATATAGCGGAGTCTATATGAGAGCCAAAGGGTATTGTTTTCCTTGTTTCTTTATCCTATTCATATAAATTTATTTTCATCAAGAAAAAAAAGTAAAAAATAAATATGTGCATGATAATTGAATTTTAAATGTGATCTTTTTTTTACATATGAGTATTTCTGTTGCATAAGCAGTGTGTGATATATTTTTAGAACTATTGGTTTATGACTTAATAACGACTTACTGCCTCACTTTCTGCTTGAAGTCCTATCATTTGTCATTTAGTAAGGAAATCGTTTTAAAAATCGATTGGAAATAAATTCCTTTCCATGCCTTATGTTGTTCTTCTTGGTACGTGGGTATTATTTATGCTTACATACCCTAATGGTGTCCACCGGGAGTTCACTTTAACCTATCATCAGTGATGTCGCAGACACGACTCCTGTGTCTTTTCATTGGCTGCAACTTGGAATCAGACGGTTTCTGGCGTAGTACAATGATAAACCCGACCGTTGTGATATAACTGATATGTTCTTGAGCCAATATAAAAAAGGAAGAATACTTGTTATATATATATATAATATACGACAATGTCCACCTTCTGGCCTGAGTGTTGTCAGCTTGGTTTGGTAAAACGTTACGAAGACTTTAATGAAACCAAGATTCACGAAGCTAAAGGCTGTCAAAATTGTAAAACAAGACAAAACAAATACCAGAGCCTACTATGGAACTCTCTGACCATGCATTTGACGTTACTTCCGCTTGGCAGAACTATTCAAACAGGGACAAAGGAAACAGTAAAGAAAACACTGAATGCATGGACATCAACCATTGAAAACTCCATACGTATCTTCAGTGGTATTATTTATTTATTGATTTGACAAAAGTTTGTTGATTAAGACCATCTAACTGTGACAACCAGCTCTATATTTATTTGATTTATTTGATTGGTACATGTTTTACGCCATACACAAAGACATTTCACTTATAAGCCAGCATAACGGTTTGAGGAAAGCGGGCAGAGCTCGGCGGAATCACACAACAAACCGTGGTTTGCTGGAAGACCTTGTCACCCACGGAGAGGAAACCAACATGAGTTGGGCCTATTGGGAATTTTGGTTAGGGAGGCATTAACAAGTGCCATATTTAATGTCTTTGGTACTGCTTGACCAGGGAGTCATTCCGGATCTCCTGACCCCGAGGCAGACGCCCTAACCGAAACTCAAAAAGCAGCACTGTCCTCTGCCTATGTCAATAACAACACCAAGCATTTCATTAATGCAGCAGGTAAAAATGAATCATCACAGCTGGTGTGATTAAGTACGTACGTGTAGAGGACAATGCTGCTTTGTCAGTTTTGCTTCCCTTTGCTCCCGATTGTAGATTACCGGGATCCCCAATGCCCTGTACAGATTGGCTGTTCACTTCTTGCAAAAGAAGAGTATTTACCAACAACAGAGAACTTTCTCTTCATAGAACTGCGTTTAGTAATACGGATCTTCACCCCATCTTCTCACGGCATGTTGTGCTATATCTACCTAGAGTGTTCCTCTCTATACGTGTGGGCTGTACATATCGAAGGGTTTCGACAAGCAGATATTATTAATTAAACGTTTATTGAGTGACAGGATACGAAACCATATGGGGTGGGTAATTTTCATACCGGGTGAGGCATAAGTGTTACGTCACGGGGAGGTCCATACCGTTATTAAAGATACCAGACAGTTGTAACCTCACCTGCAGGCTTCAGAGATACACGCCTCCCACGTGACCATTAATATTATGGAAAAAGCAGAGGATTTTTTCTGATGCGGGATTATTTTGTATGCGTGTGTATCCGTGCCTGTAATGGTCTCAGAAGTGTTTTATCGAGACTGTCAACATGAATAGTACACATTCACGTGGCAAGTCTTCTGTGCGAGGAGGGGGGTGGGTGGGTGAGGGCTCCGTGGCTCAGTCGGTTAGCGCGCTATCGCGGCGCAATGACCCAGGAAGTCTCCCACCAATGCGTTGTCCGTGAGTTCAAGTTCAGCTCATGCTGGCTTCCTCTGGGGCCGTATGTGGGAAGGTCTGTCAGCGACCTACGGATGGTCGTGGGTTTCCCTCCGCGCTCCGCCCGGTTACCATAATGCTGGCCGCCGTCGTATAAGTGAAATATCCTTGAGTACGGCGTAAAACACTAATCAAATGAATAAGTAAATCAAATACTGTGCGAGGACACATAGGAGTCATAACTTTAACAACATTCAATGGCCTTACGTGGGTACACTGTGTAGGAATTCTAAAGAACCCGAAATCAAATGGGGCACAGTTACTACCTTGGCTTAGTGGATGATATGTCAGCAATTTACCACTTAGGATGCAGAGGTGTCTCAGATTGTGGTCTCATCTTCCCAGAAATAATTCAGTTTGGATCAGAGAAAAAGTACATGAATTCCCTGTTCGCGGAAATGGCAGCGGATGTGTTCCAAAGGGTCAACACATTGGCTTCAGCTGGCTGCACTCCCCTATAGTTTAAACGTTTGAAAATCTGTATAAATAAAAGGTACAACTGATATGCCATATCCTCCTCCTTAATTAACCTCAAGTTTCAAGCAAGTGTGAAACGTTGCGTGGCAGGCTTCACGTCGTCATGGACTTAAAATAGAGACATATACCTGGCCACGAAGGTCGTTCTGGAATTCACGGATTCCGGCAAACCACGCACCATATCAGATTTACGTTATCTTTCTACCTAAAAAGCATAGTTGTGTTTAACTTAATCCTTTACAAATAAATCATGTTATTTATGTAAGAGAATTCTCGACGTTATACGCGTATGAATTCTACTATATGCAGAAATTATTAAAGCGTTATCTGCATCTAATTCCCCACAGCTTTAAAAACTTAACTTGTATTTTCGGTGGACAATGCATGGCTCTCGGAGTTGAGTTAACGATTCCGGCATCTGCAAGGTCAGACAACAATATTCGTGTGTGCACAGTGTTCCGGGGACACGCGAGTGAAACATGATGGATGGCCTCCTCGGCGTAGCAAACATTACACAGGTCTGAATCGTTTATCTTGAATCTCTTTAAGTAGTATTAAGTGGGAGGTGTCATGACCGAAGTCGGAAACACAGCATTTCTGCTTTTCTGCTTGAAATGGAAAAATGGAGGCTGTTATGAAATTTGACAACAGCGTTAAAGGAGTGATAAAAACGACATTTGTCTGAAGCGTTCCACTCAACTGGCCATACTTTAAATGATAAAGACTTTACTTCATTCAGGGCCTCAGATGTGGGCAGTTTTGAGATTAGAAGTGTCGCATGAAGGCTCTTTTGGACAGACTACACGTACCTGCTCGTTCTTTACCAGTATAAGGGTACCACTATCGGAGAGGGAAAATGATAAACAAATGACTTGTTCAAATCTCTGAAAGCAATAGGCCTTACACAAGATCTAAGAAAGAAACACGAAGACTCTTGAGTAAGTTCAATATATATCTTTGAACAAAACAGGCAAATAGTACAACTGACAACAATATGGGAAAACAATACAGCTCATTACAAAAATATGTATATATATTATTACTGGCGACAGCGTCCAAGTCCGGGTGGAATATTCCGGCTTCTAAAGGGAAATCAGTCCACGTAAAATACAGAATTCACAGTTTTTGGGAATTCACAAATCGAAGGATGACTGTCCTCTAGTGACAAACAGCAGAGGGCACTGTTCGCCGACTATGATATATATCCAACTCCCCGGCAAGGTACAACTTTCCTGGGCGGACTGGTTAACAATAGCGCCCGTGATGCCTAGCTGGCGATGTATGTTTCACTCCTTGGAAATATTCACAAAGTCACTTTCAAAGTAAACTTTGTATGAAATGTACGTAATCGCACAAAGAGACAATGAGCAATAGCAAGTAGTGAAACACAAGCTCACAGAGTGCTACGTACAGAAAAATGGAGTACAAAATGACAAAATTGTCGAATGATATGAAAACCAAGTTCCAAATATATCCCAGCAGAATCCTCAAGAGGACGCAAATACAACTGCTTTCAAGTGGATGACATGAGTTAGCGGCTGCTGTCGAGTTGAAGTAAAATGACTGCGACCGTAACAACTTCGTTGCTTATATTTATAGACTAACGTAAAGAAAATTCTGAATGGGTTGTTCGCAAACATGTTTACAATATTCTTTCCAGAATGTACGCTCTGTGTACAATGACACGAAACTCATAAACATGGAAACCTCTCGAACAAGCGACTGAACTCCAGTGCAGGCTACAAAGTACACAGAAATAAATGTAGTTCAGACAGATCCGGTTAAAGTGAAAACAAATAAAAAAATAGAATCCAATATCGTAAGACAAGGCTCCACTTAGCTGGCCGTACTTTACATGATAATGACCTTACGTCATTCAGGGCCTCAGATATGGACAGTTTTGAGATTAGAAGAGCCGAATGAAGGTTCTTTTGGGCAGACTGCATGAAGCTGCTCGTTCATTAACGGATATCCCAGCATGCCCAGAAACCCAAACGAAACAAATGTCAAGAACAGCAAAGAATACAGAGGACGACAGAAAAAAATACTTCGTATCCTTCTGCAGAGGTGACTATTGCACTAATGATGACCGGCCAAACAGTACACTCACACACACTAAAACGTCTCCTTCAAAGAGTAAAAGAACACCTTTTGTTATGCTGGCAGGTGTACTTATGTTACGTTCTACTGCTTATAATAAACAATATCTGCGTCCACAGAAGATTACCTACCAGATTTTCTTGTAAAAATTGCAAATTAAAGCATCCAAATATCTGATCAACATCAGTCTCATGGTTACCTCGCATCGCCACCTCGCTGCCTATCTGCCTCGCTTTACTACTTCGTTACCACACTGCCTCCCTGCCTAGGCCGGTGTCAGAAAGGTTGAGGTAGCGAGATGGCCTCTATCGGCTTCCATGTGGGCGATACCTCTTGAAAACATGAAGATTATTGGGCGTCCTCGCCTTGTTGTTTCTACACTTTGAGCTGCGATATCTAAAATACTGCCAAAGATAAAGAAACCAATCTTAAAAGTCACGATACTGCAAAGGTTAGGAAAGTTTTGATACTTTCTGAATTTTGACTGGTTACCAGGCAGTTTTGGATTGAAATTCAGTTCGTTCTTATGGTATCTGTTTTTTTCTACTTTTTAATACAATGAAGTCAACATCGGAATACAAGAAGCTGTAATATGGTAAAAGCGAGGACCTGGAAACGATGTTGCATACTGACTGGTACCTTTTTTTCAGGGACAAGTGCTGTGTCTATCGTTCAGTCCTCAGATCGCGTGGTACAAAGGAGAGCCAGGGATTGGTCAGAGAGTGTTCAGTGTAAAAGCGGCGGGGTAAAATGCTGGTCTGTTCAAATTATACGGGCCGGGTTTATCGAAAGGGTCAAGCCGGTCTGGTGATTATCTCACCTCAAATGAGTGACGCCGGGAACTATAGCTGCGAGGCACTGATCACCATCGATACTCCACCAATAGCTACTGGTCACATGTTCTTGAACGTGAGCACGAGAAAAACAATGATATAACCGCGTATTAAGCTCACATATTAGACTACTCCTCCATGGAGTGACGACAGTTCGATACGACTTTTGTGTATGTATGTATGCTTGGGTTTTACGTTGCACTCAACATTTTTTCAGCCATACGGAGAGAGAAGTCTCTCAAGTGTAGATACACTGTGTCTTGTTGTGGCAGGGCGAGTCCATGTAGCCGCCACTGGAGCATCATGCCGAAGACACCAGACATGACACCATACCCGGTCGCATTATACTGACACCGGGCCGACCAGTCCTGTTACCTTGCTGTAACCTCTGAGTGTTGAGCATCAAGCAAGGCAGAAACAGGCACCATGTATAGTCTTTGGTATGACCCGGCCCGAGATTCATCCCGGATCTCCCAACCTCGAGGCTCTAACCACCAGGCCACCGATGCACAGTCTCGACTTTTGTGGTAAGGAAACAATATTCAACGAATCCCAGTAGAAAATGTAATTGTGTCCTGAGTCTTTGCAGGAAGGCTAGCAAAGGTTGGTGGTTTACTTTGGACACTTTATTTTCCACCATCCATAAACCTCACAGCAGACATATAAGTGAAAGAATCCTGTGAATAGCGATAAACTCCGATCAATGAATCAAACAAACAAGCAATCAGTATAAATCACTATATACAATTAATGTAGAGCTCTTTACGACAAATATGTATTAAAATTGTAGATGCCCAAGTTGTCCATAAAAACTATTACGTAGTAATAATTTGTCAACTTATTTTCGAATTGGAAAGGCCGTCCTGTATCCACGATGTATCCCTGGACACTGACTGTTGTGTTTGCAGTGATAGCCGTATTTCTCTCTGGCCACACAAGTTTTCAAGGTGAGGTCGTTGACGAAGACAAAAGAAAAGATTTTGTGGGCTCCCTAAATTTCAAGACTTAGACTACTTGCAGGAGAAGGGTCAGATGTAAGTGTTATAAAGAGTTGTATCCTTTTGATCAGTGTGCATTTTACGTGGCTTAATTGTGAAAATGGGTCTTTTAGGGTTCCTGAAGTAAATCGCCCCAATCCAGACTAACTCGAGCAGTAAACAAATGTTATGAAGAGTTGTTCCCCCTGTATTGTATACCATGCACGAGGCTTCGCAGTGAAAACAGGTTTCACCCATATTGTAGTCGAGCTTGAAGATAAATAGTGTGGCTGTAAAACTTCCACCTTTGCTCCATAGTGAAAATTACTCATCGATATTACGTTTCTGGTTGAAAGCAAGTCGAAAGTGAGTAAACTCGAGTCAAGCGCAAGAAGAAAAGCTTCAAACACAATAGTTGTTGCTTTTTTCTGTTGCAACTTAGGTGGATGTGTCCAAACAGACATGCGCTCTCTTGTCACGTGTGCGTGGCGTATGTCCGGTTGTGTTGGACGAGTCTGTGCCTGATTGCGGCAACTGTATTGTGGATTCATTACACAATGACAGACGAAACTAGCAGTTACAATGCCAAAATCACACGTCTGAATTGTAGATTCATTGCATCATGACAGACGAAACCAACAGTTGGAGTAAGTAAATCACAAATCCGTATTTCAGATTCATTACTGTCTGACAGACAGGGTCAGCATCATTCAATTTCACTGTTAAATGCGAACGCAATACTATATACCTCTGTATATGTTTTTACTCTGTGTGTGTATATGTTTGTTTGACAAATGAAACTTAAATAAAAGAGGGAACTCTGTGATCGAGGGGGTTAGCGCGCCAGAGCAGCGTAATGACCCAACGTAATCGAATCCGTGATGATTTTGTTCCAACCAGTAGAGCTACAGTCTCATCCGAGACTCCGGTTTTTATTTACCACTGTGGTTTATATGTGTTGTATGCTACACTTATGAACCAACATTCATTGGCTTCAGCTCTAATATGTCGATCTTTATGTACCTGTAATATTTTCATGTGTGGTAATTGCTATCTCACCCATCGCTGATCTCAATCGCTGGTCGCTGATCTCAATCGTTGCTCGCTGATCTCAATAAAGTATGAAATCAACAAAACAGAAATCACACAATCCAACGTTGGTATGCCTTTATGAACAGATGTTTCTATGTGACTTCAACCATGGACTAGGGAACACCAGATTTCCCATTGTTAAATTAGGTCAACGTAATAAATTATTTGTTAGTGCGTTTATGTATTTAGCTGTACACAATTTAAGGAGGCCGAAGTTTCTAACCTTCAGAAAGAAATATTTTCTGTTCCGTATGATCAAATATTTCCAGTAATTCACTCTGCTAAAATTTAACTCTACGTTTCTTGTTTTCTTTTTGCCTATCAAAATAGAATCTAATCAACACATGTAACACAGCAAGATTTACACATCGATGTGATACAGGTCCATATTGCTGTAAAGAAAATTCAGTTAGAATAATTTCTCAATAATTGATATAATTATACCTCACAGGGTGATTCTTCGTTTCTATTGATCAATACACGATTAATGTAAAACGATCACAAGCCAATGTCCATTTATTTATAACGCGCCAATAGCCACGGTCTGGTGTGTTTATTCTAAACGGTTATCTCCCTTTGTCCGCTCTCGAATATCCACTTGTTTATACAGCTAACAGTCAGACGAGGGCCACACTATTACATTTTTACCATTTCGGATAATCCAGTGTTGATGTCATGGTAATAAAAAGGAGAAAAGACAGTGATAAAATTGAAATGGAATACGCCGTATTTGAACGCGAGACTGAACACTGAAGACCATTGACTGGAGACAATGCTATTTTGTTCAGTGATTGGTTTGATGCTGTCTTACACAAAGCTCCTATGTTAAATATTGGAGAAACTTTTAAGCATTTCTGAAAAGCTTTATTGTCATAATGTAAAGAGAACATATTGTTTAAAAAAAACTACTAATCATTGTCCAGAACTGATTCATGGGCACTGTTTAATGGTGTTTTGTCTGACATATATTTTTAGAGGTTCACGCCTTCTTGTTGGGACATGTATTGAAATTGTTCGGATTACTGTTGGAAGCATCTATTGGTGCACTCTGAGCTCCAATATTTCAAATACTCCCAAAGATAAAGAAGCCAAACTTGACGGTCAAGATACTGCAGTTATTAGAGAAATTTTGACATTTTTTGAGTTTTCGATTTTTGGCTGACCGACGGCAAAGAAACCAAATTTGACAGTGAAAATACTGAAATGGCTAGAAATCGTTTGACGCTTTCAAAGTTTTTTCTGTGCTCGTTTGGTGGCCACATTGACTTTTTATTGATAACCTTAGAAAAATCATTTGTCAAACACTGCTGAACCCATCGGGTCGGAATTTTAAAAACCGTTACTATATATATGAAGGCCTACTCCCGCGGTAAAAAGTTTTGAATTCCATATGCAAATAAGGCGTCAGTGGCCTATTTGAATTAGTCACGTGACCACTTTTTCAGTTTTCTTCCATTTTTTTGATGTTATATTATATGAGTGGAGAGATTGTATCCTGTTTGATGCAACTTTGTGTGTTAAATCCGAATCTGGCAATAATTTTACCAGAAGTTTCAAGGTTTTACCTAATATGGGATTTTTCAGATATTTTTCTTTTTCGAATGCGTTCTCTGCTGATATAAAATGCCGTTATAGATAGGTCCATCTAAGGTTCACTGGTGCATGTCCCATATTTGTAAAATGCATCATTTTCTATTTGTTCAGGGATATCAGCCATTGTGAAGAAATTACATTTAGCCCCGTAGAATGAAAACTATTAAAGCTAGATATAATGGAATTTAATTTAATTTAATACTTTATTTATTTAAGGCGGATTGCCCACAGGCAGTGGCCACGAGGGGTTTTCCTCAATAAGATTATTTACATTTAATTACAGCATTTGGAAGACTATATCTGTTAGTTTACATTTACGTACAAATACACAAACAGATACCTGAACAGATACAGGTTATCTGTTTATAAGATAAAGTAGAGTAAATAGAAGCCTTGTAGATACTGAACATGGAAATCATTCTCGATAACATATTAAATAGTTAAACCTTTGGTTGGAATAAGCAAAGAGTGTATTGTCTATATAAGAATGTGTACCTTTACATCCACGCACACATGCATGTTTTGCATAATATAATACCAATTATGAATCTTGTTTTTAAGAGTCCAGAAGGTAATTATGGACAGTGAGATAATGTAATATTATAGGATCCAAAAAGTAGAACTTTACACAGGTATTTAGAACTGGGTAAAACAGCCAGAGGTAAAGATTGGTGAATTTTGTACACATGATTTTTGCAGTGTCTACAAACATATGCTTCCTAACAATGGCGAAGTGCGGTCACTCTGTTTGGAAATGATAAGCTGTTTCGTTAGGAGATAGACAACAGTTGCAGGACTGACCTGGGATCATTATACTTAGAACAGATCAGCGTGAAGAGCGCTCATGTGTGTCAGATTGTAGCCCATGATGTAGCCTTCACAGGGAGCCTGAACAGATGTGAGCTGCGATAAATAATTCTGTTTCGGCAGACTTTTCAACTCTGTTATTTTTCACTTAAAAGTTTTATCGTAGATACAAATGACAATTTAACCCCGCCCCCTACCTTCTCCCGTCCCTTATTCCTCCCTCCGCTAATTAATAGAAGCAATACCCCAACGTCCTCTTCGCCCCATCATGCACACATATAACACTTTACCACACCGGTAAACTGATTAAGTTTAGGGTCACGGCGTCCTGCTGGGACACCTCTTCAAATCGTTCGGATAATTATTGCTGTTAGCTTTGAAACCCAATATCTCAAAAACTGCAAAAAATGAAGAAACCAAATTTGGCAGTCAAGATATTGTAATGGTAAGAAAACTTTTGACACGTTTCACTTTTTGACTGGTCACGTGGTTTGGTGCCCATTTTTAATTTGATTTTAAGAAAAGCCTTTACAAATCTTCTTGTCAAAAGCCTCCTGACATGACCTTATTGAGTACCTTAACGCGGTAGAGTGACGTGCAAATTCATTTAAGAATCTGCCTTTCAGAAGGGTGTCAGTAATCTACAAACGCAGCGACCTGGCTGTGTGCTATTTGAAGCACTACTAACGTTGCTACCGGCCTCTGCCACCACCCCTCAATGACATCTCTCCGCCTCTCCACCTCCCCTCAATGACATCTCTCCGCCTCTCCACCTCAAGCATCAAAATTTTCTCTCGTCTCTCATCCAACAAGTTGTCCTGTTAGCTCTCCTTTCAGCTTTCCCGTCCTTTATTTTGTTCACATTTGAGCAGACGAATTGTTTACAAATAAACATATTTATTACCTCCAGGCAATAAAGTTCCACTCGGTCGCTTACATCACTGAAAACGAGTTTCCTGAGCTAAGCATACTACTCCTCTTGCTTAAGACCATGCGAGAAACCGACTTAAGTTTTTTGCTCAACTGAGCAAAACACTTTTACTTAAGCGGTAAAACTTAAGAATTTTCATGAAACCGGGCGCAGGTTTTATTTTCTTTCTGTGGCGTACAGCTTTACTGTACATGGGAACTAAATCCCAAAGAAGTGAGTTTTTGTCGCACTTTTCACGGTCACGTAACCAGAAATCACGGCGGCAGTTAAGCTCAGAATTCAGGAAAGTTAAGATCTATGTGTGCCTTTACCATCGGCGCAAAATAGTCACCCTTTTGTATAAATTCAAACCTATAGCATTTTGAAGTTCGCAGCATGTTTGACTTTTGCATGTATCTTTATTGATTCACCCACATGTACAGAGTTCTCGAGCAATAGAGTGCTACTCAACTTTTGAATTAATTCGCAGCATGTTTGAATTTGCATGAAAACTTTTGACCCTTTCGGAGTTTTGACTGGTCATGTCGTTTGGCAGCCATTTCAAATTTTATGAAAAACTTATAAAAGCCTTGTTCAACGCCGCTCAACAGATCGGGATGAAGTTTTCTACAATGCTACACTACATTCGAAGGCCTACTCCCAATGGCTTCTGCTGCTATTTTTAGCTGGTCACCTGACTTCGTTTTCAATTTTCTTCCGTCATATAAAGACACAAGTTTCAGCCTGTTTGATGTCACGTTTTGTGCTGAATCCAAACACGGTAATAATATAAATTTTCGTAATGGAAGATTTCTCCAATTTTTCCTACCTGATACTTTCGGTAAAAATGAAGTCATATATTTTAATGGTACATGTCATTAATATAAAAGGCCGTTTTGTTTTTAATGTAATTTGCTATGCCAAGTTCAGTGCTGCACGACCCAGAAAATATATATCTTTCACCAATGGATTCGTTCTATCTTTTGGCTATGAACAAAAGATCCAACCCGCATTGTCTCCGTGCTTAGTGGCGTATGATAAAATTCAGCGTATTCCTTTTCAATTTTATCACTTTGTTTTCCCTTTTTAATTACCCTGACGTCAACAGAGGGCTGTAAGAAATGATGAAACTGTAATGGCGTGTATACCAGCAACGCTGTTGGATAACAGCTTTAATTGAACATAAAATGCATGAGATCTTTTTCTGGATACTTAATCCTGACAGCGTGAATGAAGCTGTTGGCAACAGGAGATCGTGATTAATAGGAACTTTATACGGCGTACAATCCCAATACTCACATTCATCGAATAATGACACCACATGGTTCTTGGTGTACAGACTAACTGTAAATTGGTTGACAAGTTGGATTAAAATTCACACGCACCACATGGTTCTTGGTGTACAGAATAACAAGATCAATCATTTAGCACCCATGAGCGACTGTCCATTTCTCTTGACGTCATTCATACTGTGTTACCATAATTAACCAGTCCCATAGTGTTGGATAACCGAAGTCAGTCAATTGGCCTGGGGGTGTGGGTAATCTCCTGTCCATGAAGGAAGCGTTGAGAAAATACAGCTGGACGTGAATACCTGATATGATGTAAGCCTCTGAAGCAGCACTGGTGTGTTGTCTGTGCTGCTGACAAACCCAAGTCACTAATCTCAGAGAACGGTTTACCAATTACTCTGCACAGCATTGTTTTCATTGAAACGATTGTACGTGTATATAATTCTGTGTCACTGTTATGTAATTCTACGCTACAAATCAGATCGATTATATATTATGTAATTCTATACGCTTCATGTCATATTGCAGATATGTTATGCTGTATTCGAGAGTTTGCTTGTTTAATTAGGAAGGCCTCAAAAGGACACGTGGTTTTGATTCCCAACCTTTTGGCATATTGAGGAAATGTTTTGAAATCATATGCAGTGGGTAAATACCAAAGGAACATACGTGTGTTATCATTGCCGTTACTTCTTGTCACGAGGCATGATTTTGCTTTTACTTTGAGTATCATAGACTGTTCGTCAACAGAGCAATTCAGAACAATATTTGATGATTGATTAGGATTTAATTGTACTTTCCATCGTCCCGAAGGGCTTGTGATGAATACAGCCTATAAAATAATAAGGCTATATAACATATAAGTCGGAACACAACATTCGGTAATACACAATGCAAATATTTTGCCTCAGACGATCCATATTGTAACCCAACGTCACGTCAAGAGTCTATTCGTCTCAACAGTTCCTAACAACGTGCTGTTCCTGCTGACAGACCGGGACTATTTCCGGTTTGAGCTGACCGCGTGGAATCAAGCCGTGTTCAGATATAAGACCACTAAAATAGCCTTATTATTTATGTAGTAATTTCACAACGAACACCCACTTAAAACTGTACTCCCCAATATTTATTGACCCAAAGGACATATGCTTTAAAACAACTAGTTGCCTGGCTCACAACATATCCAAATATCTTCAGGGATTGACCACCATTTTCTCAAAATAAATCGACCGGAATGCAGGTACTAGCGTCTTAACACCATAGAAACAGTCTGTAGGGGAACTTGCTCATTGGATAATATTTTTGCCTGTTTAATTGTAGCTACAAAGTAACTGATTTTTTTTTTCAACCATTATTTATCATAGTGTATATCTGCAAACTTACCTGGCGATATTTCAACACACCTCAGAGGTCCCCACCGTTTTCTGTGTGCCTGAATCTTGGATGCAAAATCGGACTAGTGTTTTTATACCTTCAAAGCAGGAGAACATTCTAGACTGTCCTGTGTAACTGAGAAGCGATTTACACCGTTTTGCCGTCCTGGGCTGGCTCTCTCGGCCGCGCGTAACCCACGAACCATGGTTAGATGTGGTCCGTAAGACCGGACCTCCACAATGCCATATAAAACCAGACCGCCATGGTCCCATATAAAACCTGACCACCATTGTATGGGAGGCGTATTACTGAGCAGGGCGTTGAAGGGTGTAAATAAGAGCGAAAAACGATGCACCCAGGCCTCCTTTGCCAGTTAAAGTTACAAGGTCCATTCGGGAATGTATACATAGCTCGGTATGCATATTCATTTTGAATGCGGAAGTGTAGGAGTCATTGTTTGTTAAGTGGCCAAATCTGGTGTGGCGTCACTGGTCACAATGTCAGAAAAGGCCACCGTAGAATCTAATGTTTTAAATGCATTTTTCTTTATTGGTTGAACAAAAAAAGAAGGAAAGAAAGAAAAACAGAAAGAAAACAGAAGAAGGAAAGAAAGAATCAGACAGCAATCAAGTGAATAATTGTTTGTAAAAGTGAAAAATTCTTCAGTGTGGCGTTGATCAATAGTGGTCTGTTCTATAGGTGGAGGAAACCGGAATTCCTGGCGTAAACCACTGGCTTCCTGCCATGGTAGGCTTTATACCTAATTATGCTTAAACCATGGTGGTAGGGGACGTGTAACTTCTTCAACACTCACGTGAACAGTTAGAATAAAACCCTAACTAATGTAAGTTTTCATGGGTAACGTGTGACCATTTGCCAACTACCACACTGTCATCGCTGCTCTGGATTAACTTTCTGTGCTGTGGTGATTTATTTATTTATTTACTTGTTTAAGAGGGGTTTAGCGCGCCAGCGCTGCGTAATGACCCATGTGCCCGTCACCAACGATGGCGGCCAGCATTATGGTGGGAGGAAACTGGGCCGATTCCGGGGCAAACCTGCAGCCATCCACAGGTTGCAGGCAAACCTTCCCAAGTACGACCAGAGAGGATGCCAGCATGAGCTGAACTCACATTGACCGCATTGATGAGAGGCATCTGGGTCATTTCACTGCGCTGGCGCGCTATCCCCTCGGCAACGGAGGCCCGCTATGCTGTAGTGTTTTATATTTATGATAAACCAGATCAAAGTTTTTCATCTAACCCGACCGTCCGAAGAAAACGAACTCCAGAATTTCAAGAAGGCTGAGGTCGGTTATAAAATGAACTTCGATCATTCCTTGTGTTCCAACTGTTCATTTATCCATCTCTTTTGTGGATAAAGCGTGATAAAAAGACATATATTTTAATAGCAACATAAAGAAAAAGGTTGGTGTTAAATTAATGCTTTACCCAGGGATGTTTCTCTTATACGATGGCGGAGGCTGGGCGGTGGTTGGCCGAGTGGTTCAGATGTTCGCCCTCCAATGGGCAGTACACTATCGATGAGTCAGTTTAACACCCGTTTCCCTTTTCGGAAAAGTTGGATGGAGGAAACTGTACTACCCGGAGTAAACCTTATCTCTTCACCAGAGAAACTTATCTTATAAATTAGGCATCGGACAAAAGCAAGACCCTTCAGGCAGCTGAAGAAATGGAGCCCGAGGGACCTTCACTGAGCACGTGGGTCAAGAAACAAAGCACAGAGACAGAAGTTATGGCGTATCAAGAAACCGACTTCATTTTCGTTGTAATCAACTGTTTACATCACCCAATAATTCAATGAGAATCTTACATGGTGTGCTACGTACAAAAGTTCACGATTCAATTCATGGATCTCGTTACACAAGTTCTCGCGTGTTCGATAAATAGCAGTTCTTCACAGTTCGAAGATTGAGATTTCCATAAAAGTCACATTTTCGTCCTTTCAATCTGGTTTCGTAGGGGTTCCGGTCACGTGACATCATCTGATCACATTTGCTCGCTTCCGGGCTTGTGAAGCGATAGGGGCGATAACTCTTCCTGCTAATTCGCTCCGCAATCAAGGAAATAGGTTGTAGGCCTCGCCCCATATATAGCCACCTGAATATCAAGAAAAGAAGAATTAGCGACATAACTCAGAGGATAGGGCGCTTGTAACAGTGTCTTCGAGTTGTGCCAAAAAACAATGACAACCTTTGTATTTGAGTTGTACAAAACAATAATCACAAATTATAAATTAGTCGTACAAAAATGGGTCAGAATGTTGTTTTATTTGCATAAAGCAGTGATAACTTTGTACCTTAAAAAAATGGTTTATTTCTTTATTTATTTGATGGGTGTTTTACGCCGAACTCAAGAATATTTCATTTATACGACCGGGCAGAGCCCGGGGAGAAACCGACGACCATTCGCAGCTTGCTGACAGACCTTCCCACGTATGGCTGGAGAGGAAGCCAGCGAGAGCTGGACTTGAATTCACAGTGACCGCATTGGTGAAAGGCTCCTTTTTTTATTGCGCTAGCGCGCTAACCGACCGAGGAGTCTTGGGATAAAAACAATCATAACGTATTTGATTTATTTATTTATTTGATTGGTGTTTTACGCCGTACTCAAGAATATTTCACTTATACGACGGCGGCCAGCATTACAGTGGGAGGAAACCGGGCAGAGCCCGGGGTAAACCCGTGACCATCCGCAGGTTGCTAGCAGACCTTCCCACGTACGGCAGGAGAGGAAGCCAGCATGAGTTGTTCTTGAACTCGTAGCGACCGCATTGGTTGGAGGCTTCGAGTCATTGTGCCTCGATAGCGCGCTAACCGACTGAGCCACGGAGCCCCCCAATAACGTATTTGAGTTGTATAAACAAATATAACGCCATGCTTAACTTTCAATGTGAGTTTCAATGCATTTGTTTTCTCTTCAGCTGATTTCTGTTATTATTTGAAGATTTTGTTTTATTTGTTAAGCTGTATCCCCGAAGAACCCAGATGGTACAAGCAAAACAATACCAGTTCAAGAAAACAAGAATTGGACATGAACCTAGCAATGGTCTGGACTGAGATTTGCCATCTCTTCATCTGTTGGCATCTCGTAAGCGAAGGTGACAGAGTTGTGGAATCTGCCGCTAGAGACAAGGCGAACGACGGAGTGCTGGCAGCCCAAGATCATCTCCTTACCGTCTGAAACCAGAAAACATACAACATGAGTTACAGGTGGAACCTCAAAGCGGTCAAAAACAGAAAGCAGAAAGCGTGAGGTAAGGTACAACCACACAGCGATCTAAGACCAGAAAACATACAGCAAGGGGTACAGGTGGAACCTCACAGCGGTCCGAAACAAGAAGACATACAGCGTGAGGTACACGTGCAATCTCATAGGGATCTGCCAAGCAGAAATCACTCAGCATGAGGTAGATGTGGAACTCATAGCCGTCTCAAACAAGAAACAACTCGAGTTACAATTTCATTGCGCTCTGAAGGAAGAAACCAAACAAGAGGAGGTCCCACATCGAGTTTTCAGGCGGCCTGATACCCGTAAACATGCAACATGAGGTACAGACGCCTGAAACAACATGAAGTGTGAAGTACAGCCTCACATCGAAGTGAAAAAAGTAACCGTGCAAAAATGAGGTACATGTATAAGTTCAAGGCGATCTGAAACAGATAACCATGCAATATGAGGTAGAACCTCATAGCGGTCGGAAACAGGTAACTATACAACATTAGGTACAAAGTCATAACGGTGCGAAACAAGTAACTATACAACATGAGTTAGAACCTCATAGCGACATGAAACAAGTGCCTATACAACATGAGGTAGAACCCCACATCGACATGAAACAAATAACCATAAAACATGAGGTAGATCCCCACATCGACATGAAACAAATAACCATAAAACATGAGGTTGATCCCCATAGACGTCTGAAACAGGTAGCAACAGGAGGGTATTAACTTATAACGGTGCTAAACAGCTAAGCTTGTGTAGCACGAGACACAGCATCGTAAAGAATGGCCTGAAACAAGCAATCATGCTAGTGGCGTCTTGGTGAGCATAAGCCGCCAGCGACTGGAGTTCGTGTGGCCGTTTGTGCAGTCTAGCTAACGTTAGTTGAAAGCCTATTGGAGGAGAGCTCGTCAGTAACTTGCCAAATTACGGTGGTTCATGCCGGACACTCCTGTTTCCATTACCAGTACAACTGACCACTATCGGATAAAGGAAAAATTCTTGAGCGTGGCGTTAAGCAACAATCGAATAAATAATCACGTATAAAGTGCTTCTTAAAGTAAGTACCCGTATACGTTCCACTACGCGACCTATCCTGCCAATCATCCCACATCATTTCGCCCCTTGAGAGTTCACTCGTCCGCTGCGTCGCTCTAACCCGTCTCACAGCCCGAAATACCTTCCAGGAAGTCATGGAGAGAATTTCGCGTTGCTTTCTCCATTAACACAGCGTTTCTTATTTCCTAAATGGACTCAACTCGGTCGAGCCTTCCCCATGAGATTCCCACTGAAATTTTACCCAGGGGTCTATAATTGCTCCTGCAATTACTTCCGCTGTTGTTTTCTGCGGGCTACAACCAAAACTACTCTCCGCGCAAGACGAACAGGTCCTAAAGATACATTTTCACGGCGGAATTAAATCCCGTAGAAGCACGCAATTGTAACCAGATCTTCTCCAACGCAAGTCCGGAAAAACTGTTTTTCTCCCCTCATAGAACTCTGTCCAGTGATCCTTGCTATTAAAAACTGGTCGATCCGAAACAAGTGACGGCACTTCGTTACCGGCGACTCAAATTGCAGCCAGTGCCGTAGCCTTTTACCCCCACGCGCTCCATTTTCATGCAACATTCCTCGCCTCTTTCCGGGAGCGTTCGATCACGCAATTCAGTTTCCCGCCTTCTCAGATGTCAGGTGTCGCTCTCTTTCTTCGAGCGCAGCCTTTATAAGACTAATTGGCCAAGATTAATTAGATTTCAAAAATCTGTTGTATCGGATTCACACTTATGAGCCTATTCATGGATGTTCTAGAACAAGAATCCAGCAACATTTTGTCACATGAGACATCTGTCGATGGATTTAATTATAGGCATTGTAGATTGGAGTTACAAGCAAAACTGGGGTCATCCTGGTACCAACGTACTAACAACAGCTCCCTCTCTCCCTCGCACATAGGTGTAACAACACGATAAGCATACTTATATCTTTATCGGAAGAATGTAGAGCCGCAGCCGTGGTATTTTTTATTTTATATATATATATACACACATACATATTTACCTTATAGCTTGTCATGTGATGCTGTGTTAGGTTTGATGAAAACACAGTAATTCTACACCTATGACGTTTATTAAATTGTCATTGACATCACTTCGTTTTTCTTTTACCTGATTCCCTTAAGTCATGGTGCTAATTAGGGGCCATGTAAATTGCCACTACATGTATATTTAAACATTTTAATGAACAATCAGATTAAAACCCTTATAGAAGCAAACTGACAACGGCCCGGATTTTCTCGCTAACAGGTGACTTAGAATACAACCCTAACTGAAGTAAACTGACAAGAGGCCGGATTTCATCGTTAACACCTGACTTAGAATAAAACACTAACTGAAGTAAACTGACAAGAGGCCGGATTTCATCGTTAACACCTGACTTAGAATAAAACACTAACTGAAGTAAACTGACAAGAGGCCGGATTTCATCGTTAACACCTGACTTAGAATAAAACACTAACTGAAGTAAACTGACAAGAGGCCGGATTTCTTCAGTATCATGTGATTATTTAACTACTGTTACATAGCCGTCGATGCTCTGGTGTTAATCTATATGCTCTGGTCTTTGATATTGTATTCCTGCATAAACCAGGATTTTGCTGGTTGACAAAAGTCCACCGAGCCTGATGCCTTTGCATTATTTTAACTGTTTATTAAATGTGATGACAACACAACATTTTCAGTAATTTCAGACCAAGTGACCTTTAATAAATTGCAAGTAAGATTACCGCACGTCTTTTTACTTTATTTCTTTTAAGCAATGGTGCTAGAGGGAGTATAAGTTTCTATTATTGCATGAAATACATAACCAGCTAGAATAGCACTCAAATACGCAGCAAACCACTTAAACACGCACCCCTCACGGCAGGTGGGGCGGTCTGCCAGCAACTTGCCGACGGTTGTGGGATGTCCCTGGGTTGTGCTGGGTTTCTTCTAACTATTATGCCGTCGTATAAGTAAAACGATCTTGAGTAAGGCGTAAAACACCAAACAAATACATATAAAATTACATGTTAAATGTAATTTATTAGACACCGATGGTCTAGAATTACTCACAGTGCTGGGTTGTCGTCACATATAACACATGTATAGACAACAAATACGCGCGAATCAAACACGCGCAACATCACTCAAACACGCACCACTCATATAGACACCGCTCACACATGACTGAAACTCGCATGACTGAAACACGCACTACTCAAACAGACACGGCTCACGCATGATTAAAACTCGTATGACTGAAACACGCATCACTTAAACAAGCTCCACTCAAACACGAACCACTGATTTTGGGTTCTAATTTCAAGCTTGACATATTGTCCTTTATCGTGCAAGTGTTATTGTTTGAGCCGCGGGCCGTGAAACATAATGGTTAACTACCACGAGTGATGCGGACTGGGTCGGCCACGATCAGACCGGAAGCAGAACGAGGCAGCGAGAAAGATACATGGACGTTAGTCACGTGGGAGGGGCCCATTGATCAAGGAAGCCATCAACCGGACTGCGATATTACTCCGATAACTCAGCACATAAATTCTGGATTTTAGAAAATATCTTATGAAGCTAATTTATGCAAAACCGAGATCAAATCCCTCAACGGACAAAATATGTACACCGAACTTTAGAACCGATGCGTTTGTCAAACATAGATATATTGCTACATGCCTTTGCTTCAAACCATTTATGTGTTGGGCACAAAATCCAGCGCGAGGGAATTTAACCTTTGTGTGTGTACATTGAAAGTTATCTCCCCCTTGAGATATGAAACCCTAGACATTTCTTGCCAAACTAATGTGATTTTCTGGGCGATTCCGTGGATGGAATGGCCGATCACAGCGTTAAGTGTTCTCCATAAAGAGCTTTCCAGCATAAACTGTCCCCAGTGCCTTTTCCGTCTATCTGTGTTTTAGACCCTTGGGATCGCCAATTTTCTACTGGATCGCACCGGCAATTCGTGCGAGGAAAATCACATCAAGCCGTTTACGATAACGCGGCTGGTGCCAGAAGAGTCTTGCTGTCACGTGGCTAGTGTCGAGTTGCTGAAAATACCGCATGGTCTCGCTTTGTTGACTTTCTGTCGACACAAATGGGTTACTTTAGGATTAATCAAGAGGTGTAGGCGCTGATTAACCAACGCTGCCTTTTTCAGAGGGCAAGCATATAGGCGTGAACACTCCGCTGGGCTTGAGTGTGAATCCCGTCATATGAATCCATATAGGCGTGAATACGCCGCTAGGCTTGGATGTGAATCCCGTCATAGGAATCCATAGTTAGTGTTCGCGATTATACAATACATCGGCAAACCTGATGTAAATCAGACTGACAGATGGCCCTTATGACCCACGGCTTCACTCTTTGAGCAGTTATAGATTGTCTCATTGCTTGTTTGCTTAGGCGCTTGCTTCAAAAGACAAGACAACGAATGGTGTAACCAAAATTATTTCAGAATACGGGTCCATACAAACCTAAACGGGCATAGGCATTTTTTTTTTTTATGACGTGCTTGATAACTGTGGAAATCAACTTTTAATCCTGAATTCTTACAAGGCCATGGCATACGCCATTTTAGAGAGACCATAAAAACGATGTCGCGTTGTCCGTACCCAAAGCTCTTCAGTAATAAAGACACTCCTGATTTAACACTACTTCCGCATGGTAAAATAGTGAAGTAGGAACGAGTGACGTCACAGCGGAAATAGGTGCCCTCTCGGAAGCCAGAAATATCTCTCCCTTGATTGGTTAAATTTGAAAGCAGGATGGCCCGTTCGATTTTCCCTCCGTCGGCTTTATTGCTTACTTTGAACCGCGATATTTCGTTTATCCGTAAGCAGAGAAATGTAAGGGTCGTTTTTTGCACTTTTAAATAGGATTATTTACTGATAGATACATACATTTGGTCTAGTGTCTTTTCTTTTAATTCGTCGTTGACTGACTGGTTGAATGACAGCTTTCTTCTGAAAAACCATGACATTCCTCCCTCCTTCCCCACCTTCCCAAATTGAAACTGTATCTCTTCACCATTCCACCAAAACTTAATTCAACTGACGTTACGAAACTGATATACTTTATATACTTTAACAAGAACAAGAATTAACCCATGAGCGTTCACAAACTGTGACGTATGCGCATTTCAAACACGCACCCCACCATCAAGAACCTGAAGAACAACACACCCTACACAAAGTTCTAGAACAGCAACAACAACAGCCTAAACAACAACAACCTCGTCGCACGTCGCCACTAAAAATCATGACAAAGCTTGCGCGTTACTTCGGCCATTTTACACACTTATACTTTGAGGCTTAATGTTGAATAATGTAATAATATAGAAAATAAGGAAGACAAACGAGAAACAAACAAGCTATACCATAAGCAAGAGGGTCAGTCTGTAAATGTGGTGAAATGGAACCTCAGAAATCGTTTGGCCCCATAACAGCAAAACTGTCTTAGTTTAGTTTATTTTTTTGGATAGGACTGAAGTTTTAATATTATTCTGAATGAAATTGCAACTTAGTATTTCAATTTTGCTGTAATATGGTGTAAAACAGCTCTTACTTTGGAAATACAAATCCGTAAAGTTAGGCACAAATTTGAGACCAGTAAACTGTTTTGATATAAAGACTGCCTGATTAAAATCTTTGCCAGAGCTCTTCATAACCTCGAGGCCTTGTTAACTGTCAATCACATATCGGCTACTCCCACTTACGTGTCACGGAATCAGCGCCACAGAAGATGAGCCTTGGTTTCATTCGGCCGGTGTCCAATCCATTGCCGTCCATCAGTTCCACGTAGTCATTGGTTCCACACTAGAGCCAATGACAAACAAGCAGTTTATAATATTTAAATAGAGCATTTCAGCGATCGACAGCCTTTATTTACTTGACTATCGTCCAACGATTTTTAAATTTGAAGTAAAATTTCTTTCTCATTCGTCAAATCGTTCTTAATTGTTTCCGTATCTTGGAATCAGACATCAGCTTTCCTCTTCTTTTCAAAAATACACTTCGCGCATTTGTGTTTTACAACAAAGATTCTGACTTGCACTAATATTTAGCTTTTCCATGTTCAGAGAGGTCATTGGATTGGCTGGAGGGCGACGTTACTTCGTATCTATATGAAGCGAACTACAAATCAGTGCTAAGAGCGGCAATTGTATCTGACAGTGGTGAAATTTTGCTTGTGGAAATCCGATGACTTGTCAGACCAGATTTTTACACCCGCCCTGATAGGAAACAATCCCTCTTTACATTATTTGGTCGGTCCCTAGCCGTGTAAACAAACAGGAATCTTTACTTTTAGGCTCTAGTGTTTTATCAGCTACTTCTTGGCTTGGACCGACTTCTAGGCGGGGTTACGTTCCCTGTTGTGACCTGATGTATGAAAACGTAGCCATGTTGTTTTACAAAGAGATGGATAACTCTAAGCTTTGTAGCATACAGTAATGTACCTGTGAACAGTATGCAAGCTGATAGTGGCCATCCGTGCTTTCGCCCTTCAAAAGCGGGGGACAAAAGGACGAAAGGGTGAGGTTTAATGGAGTCTCGCACCCTCGACCTTTTGCTTTCCGGTTAGCATGCGCACAGCGATTTAAAAGTGGAACACAAAAGGACAAAAGGGCGATGTTTGGTGGAACCTCGCACTGTCGTTGTTTAGATTTTTTGTGTTTTCACATGAAGCAAAACTCGAAAGAACAAAAGGGCGAAGCAAAAGTACGAAAGCTCAAGGCGAAAGTACAAAGAGCGAGGTGGCAAAATTCGTTGATTTGCCTCGCAATTTCTTACTTTCGCCTCATCTTTTCGTACTTTTGTTTCGCGCTTTCATTCTTTCGTCCTTTCGCATTATTTTCTGGTCTAAATAATCACTAGAAACGACGAAAATACAAATGGCTGCTATCATCTTCCACGGAACAGCGTTACAATGAACGGTCCAAGGTAGTAACTGCAAAACCAGTTTCGAAAACAATGTTCAATGTTCAATGTGTATAGACCTCCAAAAGAACTAAAAGAAAACCATACAAAGTAAGACATTAGGATGTTGTCAACAAATAAAAGCAGTCAAGAGCTTTCCTTGATGTCCTTAAAGACACAAGGAATGCTCTAGGCATAAAATATTAATCACCATCCAAATCTTGCAATGTTGAAGAGTGCAAGTTCTTGTTAACCAAAATTATGTATGTCGATTGCGGTATGAACGCATCAGCAAAAGAGAATATTTTATTCTACACTTTGCATACATGCACAGACCCAAGCCCCGGGTTAAGCGATTTTCTACACAATTATGATGCAGAGCTCCAGATATTCTTAACAATCCGACCATATTTACCAACTGTGAGAACTACACTACTAGATAAGTTCAAAACAGCTTGGAAATCAATCACTTAACTATCAGAGGTGGCCCTTTAACCAATTTAAGGGTTCCCGAGGTGTATCCCGGCACTTTATCCATACCTTCCCTGTAAGCCCTGTTTCCATGTCAAAGGCCACTTCCGGTAGAGACACGGTCACGCCCACATCCACGTTAACCAATCGGATCTTCTCCGGGTAGATGATGGACACACTGCAGTTTTTCTTGTGACCATAGTTTTTTAGGGTGTAAAATCCGTCTTGGTACAGCGAGACAACGTTGCAGGCTGAGAAAAAAAAATCACACAACATTACAAATCGTTGTGTATAAAGGACTGATTTCAGAATCTCTTCAAGTATATTTTGTTTTAATTCTGAATCAAAGTATAAACATGCTGGGCTTAAAGGTCTTCCTTCAATGTAGTTTTTCATTTCTATCAACATTATTAATTACTTTTCTTTTACGGAGATGCAAACAGATAGATTAATAGTCTATGTTTCTTTATTCTGAGAAATATAGTTATTTTCAGCTTTATTTTTGTGGGAATATTTATAGGCTGCTAGAATAATGCATGTTTTCTTCTTGTTGTTGGCCACCATAGGGCCACCACATTCTACCAGTTTACTGGCAAGTGTGCTTACGGTGGTTATTATGTGAACTTTGGGCCGATGCGCATGCTGGGAAATGTGGTAAGAAGTCAAGTTGTCAAGCTGGTATCTATGGGCCTTTGTTGTCTTTGAGAGGCAGGCTAAAACCCATCCATCAAGGCCACCGGAAATTTGAACCAATAATATCTCACAGCCAAAACAGGCTAAGATGGTTTAGAACTTTTTGGGGAACAGATTTAGGGAGTTACTCAGTCACTCTGGACATTAGCATGTAAGTAAATGGAATACTAACTCCAAAAGAACATAAGCTTACGCTGTGGATTTCTCGGAAAATTGATGGTCACTCTAAAACCATCACCGGCGCGCGGAAGACGGAATTGGATCAAGGCGACGTTCTGTGAGGAGAGGTAGCGCTTGGTGGGCTTGTGGACGCCACAAAAAGTTCTGAACCGGTCGTCTAGCGGATCCTCGTGATCAATGTCACCGGGGAATACTTGGCCGTTCAGTTCCCAACCGTCCACGATCTGCACAACAGCAACAACAACGTGTATGTCACTTATGTCCATCATTTGTGTTGAAAGATGTAAAGTATAAATTGTATTCAATTAAACTCTCCCATTGGCGGCATCTGTGGCCAAGGGGAATATCGCCCAAGCGGCGTAATGACCCAGGTGCCTCTCACCAATGCGATCGCTGTGAGTTCGTCCAGCTCATGCTGGCTTCCTCGCGGGTCGTTGGAAGATCCGTCAGCAACCTGCGGATGGTCGTGGGTTTTGCCGGGCTCTGCCCGGGTTCCTCCCACCACAATGCTGGCCACGGCCGTATAGGTGAAATATTCTTGAATACGGCGTAAAACACCAGTCGAATAAATAAATATGTAAATAAACTCCAGATTCTTGGGGGAGTTGTGTGTTTGAGGGTGCTGTTTTGGTTATATGATAAAGGATATGAAAACATCTTCTTTGCACATCGATCAGCAAGACTACGACAAAGATTAACAGAATTCTGAAATTTGCAAACGCTTTCTGTGAGCTAATTCTTTACTTCTTTAAAGAAGATTCCCCACAGCCACTGGCTACTTAGAGGTCTCCTCGAAAAAGTTACATTACGATGCCTCTCTGCCTTTTCCGGATTGCTTTGAAATCGAAATTTAATCTTTACTTTAAATGGCCTTCTAACCGTTTCTGATCATGAAAATGATAACGCGCATGTCAGCCACAAAATCTGTTGATCAATGACCTCATACTTTTAAGGGATGACATTTAGCCGATTAGTGTGAATTGCAGACAGTTACAATCCTGAGGTCAGTGGTTTAAAATCTGAGGAAGCCTCGGGCAGTGTCAACAATGTAATCTGCTCTTTAACCGGAAAATACAATCTAACCAAAATGATAATGCTTTTTAATTGTTTTCCCATTTATTATCTGTTTTCTTTCAAACAGGAAATCAAACACATAAAATCATCTTCAAACACCAAGAAAAGATTTAAATTTGATTTAGGCCAGAAATGGCCTTGTGGAATCGACTCATATATGCCACCCTTAAAATGTGTCGTTCGTAAGACGGTCGTTATCAGTGTTATGGGTGCCTGACCTAACCCTCAGTGCGAGTGACGAACTCTATGTCGGCTCGACATATCGTACACTGCTCACGTTGAACAAAAAAATTCTTGAACTCACACTGAGCAATCCTCCTGACTCACAGTCAACCCCGAACTCGGTAAAGTCGATCTCCACCAGCTGGTTACTGAGCCCGATCAGGAACAGTCCGCAGACGCTGTCTGACGTGCCATCTGATTGGTAGGTGTACTGTCCCGCAAAACTCTCCATCGATATGCAACCTGAAATGTAAATGGCTCCGTGATTAGCTGATTAGTTGATTGAAGAAAACCTCATCAGTGCTGTACACTTTAGGAAATGTTAACTGCTCACTGATTGGTGCATTTGAGAATAATTCAGGAGTAGTGTACTTTTGAAAATGGATACCGTTCATGGATTGGTTGATTAATTGACGGATTTGTCGTGCATGAGGCTAATATGACAATGTCTTGACCAATCGAATTCTCAAGTGTCAGTTACTGAAGATCCGATTCTCAATAATCCATTCACTCACCAGTAACTCGCTGATCGGTTGATTTACTCATTTTTACAACCACCAAATTAAAAAAAGAAATACTGGAGAAGAGTGAGAAGAATGCAGGATTTAACACTTGGGATAAACGAACGGTTAAACGGATTTGCTTTGTTTTTCTCTTGTGTGATTATTAGAGTAAAATCTCACTTAATTCCTCAATTTTCTTTCTTAGACTAACATTTAAATCATCCGTATACCTTACCATTGTGATATAACAGCGTTTAATGTATAATTCATTATTTTGTATATCAAAGGGGATCCCCAAGAATCCCAACAATAAAGAATTAAATTAAGCTAAACGCTGGGGTCAGTCAAAAATATCTCACTTTAATGCATAATTCATTATTTTGTATATCAAAGGGGATCCCCAAGAATCCCAACAATAAAGAATTAAATTAAGCTAAACGCTAGGGTCAGTCAAAAATATCTCACTTTAATGCATAATTCATTATTTTGTATATCAAAGGGGATCCCCAAGAATCCCAACAATAAAGAATTAAATTAAGCTAAACATCAGTCAAAAGTATATCACTTTAATGCATAATTCATTATTTTGTATATCAAAAATGTTTCACTTAGTACGACGATGGCCAGCTTAATGGGAAGAGAAACCCAGAGTGACCAGTGTACACCATACCCAGTCTCTGCGTCGAATGGTCAAGGACCGATTGGCTGCGAAAAGAAATCGCCAAAATGTACAGCACTTTAATCGCACCGGGCATATAAACACAAACTTCAACAAACGGCGGTTCCTTTGTGGCAGTTAAACCGTTGATGTGTTTCCAATGGCTAGTCGAGAAAAAAAGTAACAGCCATAATCCGTCCGTGCCGAACTCTTAGCGCTATATAAAAGATCCCAAACCAAAGTGTCCCCATGTTCCCCGTAGCCGATGATTGGCATCCGTGCGTTTATTGTATCCGCTGATCCAAAGACTGCGGTGATATTAGAGCTGTGTCCTGTTTGTTTAGCCCCCAGCGTTGAGCTGATTACCACAAAAATAAAGTCGTTCCTCGCTTTACGTCAATAAAACTCTTGATTCTATTGGGGTTGCTCATTGTACCTGTTGAAACCGGTAGTTTAAGAACATATTAATTAGGGCTTTTTGTGCGTATGGTATTTAAGGGGCTTTTATGGTTATTTTTTACTGATCAAATTACTGTCGCTTCAGGAGAGCTTCTTAAACAGACTATAAAGGACTGCAGCTAAGAGAGTAAACTTAGATCAGCGACGACAGTGCGATAGTTCGCCAGTGGTCGCACTTAACCTGTGAAACCCAGTCTCTCGTCAATTTGTCACAGTTAGGGTTCCATTGTAACAGTTCAAATAAATGTTTGAAAAAAGTAACAACTTACACACCCTCTAGCACCATGAATTCAGTAGAATTATTTTACAAAGATTGCAGAGATGTTAATTTCAATATCGGTCAATTGGCATCACTGATCTAGAATTACTCTAAATTATGTAAAGCTCCGAGCAATGTTTCCTGGTCTCTGTCCTTTCATTGCTCGAATCGTTCACGTTTTTCACAATAAAAATCTACATCTCACTTTGTTTTGACGTCACTCTTATTTTATTCCATATCTGGAGGCAGTCTACGTGTAAGTCATACACTTAGTGTCGCAGCAGTAATCTATTGTCGTGTAGTATTCTTTTATATTGTATATCTCATTAAAAAGAGTATTCTGCTGGTGGACTCCTAGTCCAAGAGGACGGGTTCGTTTCCATTGTTTTCGTGTGGCTGGTTATTAAATGCGATAACAACACAGCATACATCTCTGGGTTTTATTCTCTTTGTTCTGGTCTTTTGCATCGTACTCTGTTAGTAGTATGTTAATGTTATTTTTTATGTTATGAAGCAGCGAGATCGGGATTCGAACCCGTGAACTCAGAGATAAGGATCCGATCGGTTGTTCTGAGAGCAACAGTCCTCAGATGATTATGCATGACGTTGCCTGAAAGAAGGAGATATGGTAAGGCGAGAAATCTGCCCCTGTGGGTAAGATAAATTGATCACGAAAACAATTTTTCTTACATTACTTTTTCCTTTAATTTCGACATATATAATTCATAAGTATGATTTTGTAAAAAAGTATACATTTTTGAATCAGCGAAAATGTTACAGTCAACTGAAAATGCCCCATCGTTCAACGCGGTCAGATTCGTGCAGTTTTTGGCCTATTTAAGTTCTGATTTCGGCATGAACGAAGTGGAGCTCCAGAAGAAAACTTGCACAGGACTTGTATTTCAATGTGTTTGATCTTCGTGCAAGATACGTTTTAATGGTACCATTTCCTTCATGGTTAAAAGAATAACATTGTTTTTTGATTTTTACGACCAGTCTTTTACCTTGATGTGTATCGAATAAATGTCGCTGTAATTATTTGTTGAACTTAGTGTAGTGAATAGCAAATCAAGGTTTAGAAAAGGGCATTGTGGGGTCGAGCCTATGTTGTCAATTTCATTAAAATATGCTTTTG
Organism: Acanthopleura granulata; assembly: GCA_016165875.1. NCBI lineage: Eukaryota > Metazoa > Mollusca > Polyplacophora > Chitonida > Chitonidae > Acanthopleura > Acanthopleura granulata. The sequence continues at coordinate 2,767,870 of JABBOT010000006.1, read as the reverse complement.
TCTTATGTACATAATTTTGTAATGATATTACATAATTAAACATTTTAAAAAGTAAACAGCTGATGAAAACACCCATCGATCTTATATGTACTACATATTTCATCTATGGGTAGCTTGGTCCAGCTCACCTTGCAGTGCGGAAGGCATGTGTGAGCCCCATTAACACTGCGCACTAAGGCTGGAGATGTGATGCAAATATATGCTAGTTGAAACTATAAGTTACGATCTCTACTTAGTTGATAGTTTCTGCTACCTAAAACAGTCTGTACGATAGAAAACAACCGTTGTGTACAACATTGGTATATTATGCATTTCTCCTTACAACTATATTTTTAATGAAAAACAAAGGTAGAAAGTTTAAGCTTGAATAGATCTTCAGAACTGAATGTGAAAACAACTTCACTGATTTTTTTATAGTTTTTTTTCACCAAAATAACGAAGACATATGTTTTGACTGCATGGAGGGTTTTATGGACCATATTAACAATGTGGTTCACCAGTGACGTCAAGCCTATTTTTCTCTGGCCCAAAAGCAGAAATTTAATGTCATATTAGCGTTTTTACACACAGGCAGGATTAATCTTCACAAGGCCTTATTCGGATCTCAACATGTAGGTATACAAAAGGTTGTGTGCTGTCGTTGTGAACCAATTTATCAATATGGTCCGTAAAACCCACGATACAATTAAAACATGTGACTGATTATTTTGCCGAAAAAAACTAAAAACTTCGGTGAAGGTATTTTCAGATGCAGTTTTTAATGGACTTTTCACTCACCATAAGTTCATTTTGACGAGGTCTTTCACTTTAACGCTGCAATGCATTGTATTACGTTAGCTTGCGGCATAACGGTGGGGTATAAACAATGCAACATAAAACCCTTCTCCTGGCTTCCCTCACGGGACCTTCAACTGGTTTTTCAACGGCAGGTAAATCCCGTGGGTAGTCCTTTAGGTTCACTCAGGTTTAGAACGGAGGATTTAAGTGAATGTTATTTTGCTCCCTACCACAGCCAGAAGACAATAATGCCTTTCTTCAAATTGCTATTCGGGATTCTTAAAAAAAATATAGCTTAACTTGTTCTCTAACTAGGAGTTTCTCTCTAATTCCCTCACCAAAGTAAGAAGACGATCTTCTCTTGTCTCTTCTCCAAATATTAGAGTCCTATTTCCTTGACCATACAGAAAATAGATTTCTTAATTACAAGGAGTTTGTTAGACATTTTGGGGAAGAAAAGGAAAACAATCCGTGGGTGGGCATTACTTTATCAGTTTAAAGGATTTAAGTTTCCCAACTTTGGCGATTGTCTGTTGTTTATGGAAGACCGTTAAAAGCGTGGGTGTGCATATATCGTCGCATAGTTTCACTACAAAGGTGCGAATAGTTTTGGATTGGCTGCCCGAACCGAGCCCGTGTATGTGCAAAAGACCACAGCATGGGGAGTAAAAACCAGAACAGCTTTGACAGTGAGATAGTTGACAAATTATGAAACATGGACTCTTGTTTGTTTACCTCAGTTATAGGATAATTTTTATGTTTTAAATGCAGTGGTGTAAATTGCAATTTATTAGCCGTCTTTCGCTTAGAATCATACTCAAAATACTGTGTTGCCAAAACATTTCAGAAAAAAATTTACAGGAAAGCAGTTCAAGCGGGAAAAGCTCGGGGATACACACCGTTCTCCGCTCTTGATGAAAGCACTGAAAATATTAACACCATTTACTTGATAACGTTGTTTATTTCCACACCGAATAAAAAAAAATCGAGAAGCCAAAAAAATATCTTCCATGCGTGGTAAAACAATGGCCCCATCAAAATTCACCAACTGAAACTGTTAACGCCTTCTTCTCACTACTCCCCTGGAATTTGTTTGGCCATATTGTTGTGATATTCATTACTCTGTACGTCATATGGCTCGTCATTTTATGTCTTTGTGAATGACGGTGACTATGTGTTTAGCGCCACAAGGGAGCGATATTACAGAGAACCTCATTTACAAAGTTTTGTGAACATGCAACCTATTTCACTCAAGTATATCTCTTCAAGAGCAATAGGTCACATTTACATTTCAAGCTGCGCGCTACAATACTCGCCACAATAGAGCAGCTGTGGTCAAATTAGCACCCAGTCACGGATGAGTGCCCGTCCTTCGAAGTTTGAGGCTGAAACTGCCTTTTGTGGCTGATAACGCGACAAGGTTTTAAAGTAACATTTTCTACATGTTATTTCCAGATTCCGCATTGCTTTTGCTACGAGTTACTGTCAACGACAAGGCGATTTGTAATGCCGAGTTTTAATAGTACGGATATTAAACGAGGTAAGCATGCCGTTTAAGTGATAGGTCCTCCATCAAATTTAGCACGCAGCTCTCGTTGTCCTACGATACTTTATGACATTCCGCGGGATTCTCACTAAGAAGAAAAGGCGGCTATCTGAAATGCGAATGTTGCTTATAGGCCTGGCGACCTGGCGTGATGTAATGACTCGGGGACAGATTTTCTCGGTAAGCTCTAATATCATAGCTTGTATCCTTATTTCTGATATAAGGTCAGTCATCATAACTGCGGATATAGCTGAAATCGTCCAAGGGCAAAATAGCCGAAGACAAATCGTCCAAGACAATTAATAGTTAAACGGACAAAACGTGAAAAAAAAATGAATTTATGGTGAGTAAAAACATTAAACATTAAAAACTGCATCTGAAAAAAACCTTCACTGATTTTGTTTTCTTACATTTTTTTCATAACATTAAATGCAGTTAAATGTTTTGATTATATGGTGTGTTTTATGGACCATATTGATGCTGTCGTTTGCCAGTGACGTCACGCGGACTTTTCTCGGGCCCTAAAGTAGAACTTTAATCCAATGTCAACCTTTCCATACACCAGATACACATTGCAGGTGTACGATTGGCTGCAACTTTATCCAGAGTTGACCATAAAGCTATGCAAAAAATTTTGCGACGTCACTGGTGAACCACACAAGCAATGTGGTCCGGAAGACCTGCCATACAATCTAAACATTTCACTGCATTTAATTCAGTGAAAACAAATTTTTAAAAGTAAGTAATTGTATTATTACGGATAACTTTTTAAGGACTTTTTCCCGGAGATCACCACCTGTTTAAGAGGTCATTTCCTTTAAGCGTGTAAAGGACAAAAGAGAGACCCAAATAAACTGTTGGTATTTTTCAAGGTAAATATAGTGTTTTTTTAGTTTGTACTTTAGAAACAGTAATAAGTCAGAGATAAATTTCTACAAAAAGTCCTCATATACTCATTACCTCACTAGAAAAATCGCATCAGTTTGTTTGGGTGTCTCTTTTGTACTAAGCTTTACAAGTGCGTTTTAAATAACGCTAACTAAATGACTTTGACGCGATAGGACTCGGGACGATATGACTCTATACCTGGGCCGATATGACCAAGTGTCTCGGCCGATTTGTTTTGGACAATTTTGTTCTTGGTCGATTTGGGACGTATTTTGCGACTGCTTCGTAAAATATGCCGCAGTGCCCAAAAATACAAGGTTTTATATTTCAATGAAAGTGAGTAATGATTTTTGAGGAACTCGCTCTGCGTTAATATGCAACGACAAAACATTTTATCAGGGCGCCGTGTGACGACGTCACGATATAGCCTTTTGCATTGTGGCACAGTATCAGAGCGTCGGCAACATCAGAAAAGATAACGCCATACCGGTTAGTCACCACTTACTGAAGTGGTCTGTTGTGATTCCTGGCGGACAAATAGGTCCGATCGCACTGAACACTTTCTGCTATAACACATAAACACATTACTGTTATACTTAATAAAAGTCAGCGCTATGACAGAGACGAATTAAAGAGATGTGGGATGTTTACATGGTAGATAAATTAACTACAATAAACACATCTTTTTCATTAATAAACATGTTTTTTTTTTACTGAATAAACAGCAGAGTGTGTTTTTTTAACGTTTATCTAAATATTTTATATTTTACTTGAATATTTTACATACAGTAAAAAGAGTGATGTATACCGCGAATGATCAAAAGAGTACATAGCTATGAACCTTTGTTGTTGAAAGCAAGAATGATCTTTCAGAATTCTACATTGTATTCATGACATGTCTTTGGTTCGTTTTGATGCTAGTGAAGTTTGTACATGTCTTCCAAAATCAAATCTCCTTCCGAATGGTTCGGTCCTTGAGGAATGGATTTTTAAGACAAAAAACAGACTCACCTATCGTTGTTTCTGCGCTCCTTGGGCTTCTCAACAAATCATTTTTCTGAAAAAAAAGCGGAAGAAATCGAGGTAAAAACAAGCATAAACAATTGGGCGAATGTCATGGCAACGACCTTAGTGATTTATGTTTTCAAGCACTATAGACGTAACTCCGTTCATGCGGGCAAGTGCATTTTTTTGGGTTGTTTTTTTCCAATTTAAGCCGCACAAACTTTTTTCACAACTACCGATTTGAGAAATAGCATTTTGTTAAACATAACGGGGCGCGTTAACTGGTGAGTGGCCCATTAGATACACGAAAACTCATCGCTACCTGGTGTAACGCTCGTTCTGTTTGTGTACAAGCTAAGTGTTTTATGATCACACAAACACAGTAAACTGTAACAGAGAGCAAGGAAAGTAACAGACAAAAGACTATACGCCTTTGAACCACTTTGTTAGAAGCACGAGTGAGTTTTACGAGCTCATTATCCATTGATTTGTTTTATTGACTGAAATAGACTGAGAGAGTATGGAATCACATAAGTTTTACGTCAGTCATAATTAGCCATCGATCCTGATTGGTCATTTAAACTACCGGATGTTTTCCGACTAAGATCGAAGAGTTCAAATCCAGCCCCCCGTGGGTTAACTTGTGTGTTAAATGGTTCCCATGGTTTCTCTAGGTTTCATCTACCCACAGGTGAAGAATGCATGATGCACGTATGGTTTTGATACATCGAATGTCAAACATCAAAATCAACTCTGTATTACCCAAGACGGAAATTAGTTTAATTTCGTTACGGAATACTAAGTGAGTGACCTCGTGTCATCTGCCCAGGTGGGACAGGTGCTCTGAACTCTATGCCACCTGTACCTAATTAGACAATCACACGTCGTCATATAACCGCGACACCAAATTGCAGTGGTGGCAAGAGTAAGTCGGATTGATTCGGCTGGCTGACAAACAGCAGGGCGAGTTTAACGTCGACCTAGATGCCAGTGTTCACGTTGGATGGAGTTCTTCTTGTTTCCCTTCCAGTCCACATTAGTTCCTTCCATTTCCTTTTTATGTTTTGCTTGAAGTTACAGCGCAACGAAAGCTGACGGATCGCATCTTGATTCAGTCTAGCTTTAAAAATTTTAAGGTGTCTATTGCGATATTCTTATGGTACGTAAGCTCACATATTGGTAGCATAGAAGACATACATAAAATACTTATTTACTTATCAGAGAACTTAACAAAACACTTAATTATGTGATTTTTTTTCCAAACATCATGTAACAAAAGATTTTCCTTTCCAATAACTACATTAAACAGATATTTAAAACTGTGTATAACAAGAAGATGGATTAAGCTTTACTAAGGTTTCATGTTGAATCTACTTTAAATAGTCCATTTCTCATAACGGACCTTTGTACTAAATTAGGCAAAAGTAACTTGCACAAATCCTAAAGGAAAACTCTGACGGCTATAAAAGGGTTTATTACAACAACCAGCTCCGAGATAATCCCATTTATATCCAAATTTGGGTGAGATTATATTACAGCATACGAGATCCAATCCATTCGTTATTTAAAAAAATTCATCCAAACCAGAAACAATCTTGTTTGCTGTAACTTATATCGGATGCTCAACAGAATATTTTTTTTTCGAGTACAAGAATGAAGCAAGCTATGGATCTGCATAAAGCCTAAAGCATAATCTATAAGCCACATGCGGGAAGCATTAAAACCGAATGCAATCTCGTTACACTCTTCTGCAGCTGTGTTGCTTTGTAAACTTTCCAGTCGTAATACAATCAACCGCAGCACAAGACAGGTTGACCTAGTGGTAAAACGCGTCCACCTAGTAAACTGATACTTTTGTTAGATAAAAATGCAATCAAGCACAGCCCTAGCTAGATTGACCGAGTGCCAGAGACCGTTCGCCTAGAGAGGTGGAATGAATGAATGAATGAATGATTATGGCTAAACGCCGCGTCGGCAATATCTCTCCTGTATCGTAACGAGACAGTATAGTGGAGATCTGAGGTTCAAGTCGAGAGATACGTCAGGCTTTGCTGACATGTCATTGAGCCTCCGAGGATAAGGTTATAGATGGCCCCCGAGTGTCTAGCCCGGTGACAGAATTCTGTTGTCGAGGGGAATTAATATATAAGCTACAGCACAGAAAATAAACCCAGAGCAGCGACAACCATGTGATAACTGGCAAATAGTCACACGCTACTCGTGAAATCCGGCCTCTAATTTACCTCCGTTAGGGATTATTTCAATTGCTCATGTAACCCCGTAAGAAGTAACAATTTACACGCCCTCTGGGCTCATGGTTTAAGCAGAAATAGATAAAAAAAAACATTACAATGATGTTAAATGCCATGAATTAGGCGTCATTGGTCTGGAATTACTCAAAGTGCGGTGTAATCGCATTTAACACATGTATACACAATAACATGAAAACCGTGCAAAGGGTGCAGGCATGTACCTTAGGTGTCTTCGGCATGGCTTGCCAGTGAAGCAGCACTTATAATGTATCGGCCTTTAGGCCTGTGGGCTTGCTATAATGAGACAGCTAAAAGAGAAAATAAAGTTAAAATCGGCAATGGCAAACTCGGGTCCAAACCAGGCTAACTATTGTTCTCTTGTATTATGTAAAATGGCCAGTTTGTCTACAAAGGCAGAAATGAACAACAGACCCCACAGCTCACACAACCGCCTTACGTCAGGTTGGAAAGGTTATCCATTTTATTCCTGCGAACCCCAAGTTTAAAATTATTCATTATGTGATTTGTGCTTAATGCCATTCTCAAGAATTTTTCACATATACGATATAACGTCGGTCTCTGTGAGTTAAAGTCCAGCTCATGATGGCTTCCTCTCCCACCGGAAGGTCTGTCAGCAACCTGCGGATGGTCGTAGGTTTCCCCCGGGCTCTGGTCGGTTTCCTCCCACCATAATGCTGGCCGCTGTCGTATAAGTGAAATTTTCTTTAGTACGGCGTAAAACACCGATCAAATGAATGAATGATATAGCGTCAGTTTTATAAGTGGAAGAAACGGGAGTGCGCGGCGACCTCATGCTTGAAAAGAAACCAATAAAACGCAAACTAATTGATCACTGAACAGGGCGAGTGGCATTAGTAGGCTTCCATATTTACATGTAAGTATAGAGATGGTCAGAGTCTTTGCACGGTCGTTACAGATTCGAATTGACTTCCCTTCCCTTCTAAATGAGGGATGGGAGAAAGCGCCCCGAAGGGTCGCGTATATGGAAATCTTTTAATCAAAACTGTAGGTCATCGGAGCTTTCCATAACCAAATTACTACAGAGTTCTTGCGCGTAAAAGTATAGTCCTTTGACGAACGCTGTGAAAACGTTTCCGCTGCCTTATAAATCTTGCCCCAGAGAGCTGGTTAAGCGAGGCTTGTAATGGCGAACGCTTCGGGGGCCCAAGCCAGGCAGAAAATGGTTAAATGAGATGTGATTGGCTGAAATACAAGATGTGAGGAAAATGTCAGCGGAATCTAAGTGTAAACAATACTCCAGCATTAAAGCCAGTAAGCTATTAGTGCTATACAGAATGAGGGGAAAGGATGTTCGGACTGCGTGATATGTGAGCACCGCTAAAACTTGCATCCACTGATGTTCATTTGGAAAAACATTTGCTTGCTTCAGGCTATGAGACGAATGACAGCGAAACATGTTGATTTATATCAGTGACTCTATATCTCCTTCTCTAGACAATGGAGAGGGGAAAATTCGACGCCACAGTTTTCCAGGCGACGGATAATTTTCCGCCTGAGTCCCATTGCCGCATTTTTAAAAGACCAGTTGTTTCCGAGTGTTGAGCCGTGTAATTATATGCACCCTAAGGAATTAGTCCCTGGTAAAATGTGGAAGCGGACTACGACAGTGTGTCTCCCTTGTGGATCAGAAAATAACCGATCACAGCCCTGCTTTGGCCTGAGGCAGAATGAAATATGACTGGAACAAAAATAGATGAACTGTATTCTTTTCCTTTCTTACTTTCTCCCTGTTTTCCTTTCCTTTTGTCTTGCCATAATATATGACTTTGAGTTCTTGGGTGTCTAATGTAACAACGCCTGATTCCCGTGAGGTTCTCGTAAGGATCGGAGCTGCATTACGCACATTTTTAGGTTTCTTTAAAGTATACAAATGAAAGGAAAAGAAAGAAAACAAACAACCTTAGTTTACGCATACATCAAAGTGTTCAGTATTACGCGACAACAATGGAAGATGTTAAACAATGTTACACCTCATGTATACAACGTTTGGCTAACTTTGCTAATCAGTTAAAAAAGGGTCGATAAGGTAGTGAAAATGTACTCGTTTGTAGCCCGTTTATTCTTTATGGTTTTATATTTAATTCTTGTAATCTGTTGATAGATTAAATATTCTGCTGTTTAGCATCATACTAAAAGGTCACTAATACCATGAGAGTATTATACCATCAGTTTTATTGTTATTTATTGATACAGGAGTCCGGGTGTTATATGTATATATGTACACCGCATTGAACTGTTGTACATGTTTAACTTATATACACCAAGGCCCATTTGCACGAAGCCCCCTTAACGTGATAAGCACGTAACTACCATGACAATCAGCCCGAAGCCCCCTTACCGTTATTAGTACGTAACTATCATGACAACCAGTACGAAGCCCCCTTAACGTTATAAGAACGTAACTACCATAACAGCCAGCACGAAGCCCCTTTAACGTTATAAGCACGTAATTACTGTGACAACCAGTACGAAGCTCCCTTAACGTTTACGTGCTTAATATAAGCACGTAACTACCATGAAAAAAAAAACACAAAGCCTCTTTAACGCTATAAGCACGCAACTACCATGACAACTAGCACTGTAGACAACATGTCACCATAGCAGCCATGTACTCGTAACGTTAACAGGGCTTCGTGCAAGTGGGTCCATATTTACAGTTGTCCTAGTCCCAGATACCACCAGTCATAAACGAATTTTGCTTGTAGCGATTGCTTGCAAACCTTTATTTAATCGACAGTGACAAAGAAATTAAAACACTGAATCATTTCCCGTACACCTAGGCTTAATAAGGCACCTTCAAACCCTAGGAGGTTTAACACGTAACAGGCGCTACACTCATGTATCGTGACCATCTTCAATACAACCACTCTGAATCAATGTGCACGCTGTTTTGACATGTATAATACCTGACATGCCAATAACTCATAGAGAATACTTAACAGATTTGCAGACTGTGTCACGATTTAGAAGACACCGGCAGCGTTTACCCACATAATACCATTAGATGTGGGGCAGTGTAAGTTCACACCTCGGGCAACATTGAAGTGTGCGTTCAATATTTTCTCATGCCTTTGGAATCACATATTTTCTCTACCAAACCAAACGGTGTAATCTATGTCATCTACACGCCACACTCAATCAAATTCAAGGCCATTTAATGCCAAATATATCTCACCACCGTTGTTCAGGTGAGAACAATATAATCCTGTACATTTATACAGGTGAAGCAGTTCAGTGCTCCATCCTAACAACTTAACGAGAGAACACAACAGTATCTTGTAGCAGTTTTCAGCGATGGTGTAAATGGTTTCATGTTTTCCGCCATTTTACAACGTATCCGGTACTTTGAGGTGCAATACTGCGATATTTCTACGGGATTGTCCCGCGGAAAACCACTAACCATTGACAAGTCACTGAGGAACATTCCAACCTGTGGTGAATAGTTATACACGCCGAATAAGTGATGGACAAACAGCCTTCAACTAGCCTTAGGTAGACTGCGTCAACGGCCACAAGTCCGCCGTACCAATGCGTTTGCTGTCAGTTCAAGGTCAACTCATGCCGGCTTTCTCTCCGGTCATATTTGAGAAAATCTGCCAGCAACCGGTGGATAGTCGTGGGATGCACGTGGCCGGTTTTCTTTTACCGTAATGCTGGCAGCCGTTGTGTAAATCAAAAAATTTTGAGTATAATGTATAATGTCGGTTAGCAAGAAATCAATACACGTAAATAACAAGAGCGTCATAGGCCGCTTACTGTCACAAAGGGTCCACAAACGGTGAGTTCGAATTGTACTGTAAACATATCCCACGTGTCATTAATGCGCATAATAAAAACACAGACGGCTGATAACACAATTAACTGATTCATCATCTGTTTTCTTTTCACGATTGCTACTGCTATGTACAATTCCTCGGTATTGGACAACGTGCAGTGAGACATTTCAGCTCTCTTCACTTTCCAGCGCACGAATTGATTTCCACCCCCAATTTCCCGCCTAATCGGACATAGAGACAAATGGTAAGTGTCAGAGTATACATGGTAACATCCGCTTCTCTGCTATTTTGCCATCGCCTAACGAGGCCTGTTTCGCGAGGAAGTGTAAATCTTCTATCAGATTCCAATTAAATGTAGAAAAGACCTTGCACGTGACGTGCATCCGGAGGTTTAAACGAGCTAGCCCAGTTAACAAATTAGCTGTTTTACGCTATATTTATGCCCTCATATATTTCTAAGAGTATAATCTCTAAATTAAGAATGTAAATGTATTATTTACCATATTATCTGTCAGTACAAAACAAAAAAGCTAAAAAGTGGATTTCTTTCTCTGGTGCTGAGGAGAAGAGGTAGGAAGAAAAAGAATATTGGGTCCTTCTCAATTGATTTACACATTTTGGTGTTCCAACTGCAGTTTCGAAGTTTCACTCTCATCAAGGGTCCAGGATATATGTCTACTTAAAACTACGGGGCTTTAAGATACATTTGTTTAAAGGACCAGAATTCATTGGTTAGAAGTTTATCTTTCCTGCATAAACTCACGTCTTCCGACCAGTATCCTATGACGAAATGAATCATGAATACCATATAGTCAGATCGGATCTGATGCCGACGTGGCTACAGTCCACAATTAATGCTTCCGGGCACAATTTAAGTCTTCCATGTCACATTTAATGCTTCCGGGTCGGCTATGACTAATGTAAACCTCTGCTATTTTTAGTTGAATTGTCTCTTCGCCTTTTTGGTTGCCCTCACACTGAGTGGTTTGAACCCCGATCCAATGTTGACCAAAGTGGCCAAATATTTCATCGGTAAACGTCTACCAGGAATTAGAGTGGAGTTGACTCAGGGGACAAGGATTAATAGGCCTTGAGCCTCCGGGGATTACAGAAATAGGTACAGTGCAACGAGGCCTTAAGATGACATGTAAATACATGTAAATGGGAACCAAATGAATGGTCATGGGTTTCCCCCGGGCTCTGCCATGTTTCCTCCCACTGCAATGCTGGTCGTCGTCGAATAAGTGAAATATTGTTGTGTACGGCGTAGAACACCAATGAAATAAATAAACAAATGTTAATGGGATATAAAGACTGATGTCCTCCAGCATACACAAAGGCGGAAACAGGCTGAAACAGTCCCCACCCCAATGGTCTAAAATAGACAGAATAGCCGGCTAAATTTGACTGTAATATTAACATAAGACTGTTACATTAAAAGAAATATGGAATGGAGTCGTCGTCGAAAAATTTAAGTATGAATTTCATGTTACTTAGGCTTCTAAAACGAACATATAAACTTTTGCCTTAACATTTCACGAAATGTTCAACATGCTAACCGGGAAAATTCAAACCTCTTTGATTTAACTGTGGCTTTTCAACAGTAAGTTAGGGAAGTACTAAATGAATTAGCGTATGGTATTGTATAGCCCCTCCAACATAAACGTCTGAATGGTTACCGTAGTGTAAATGTCCTGTAGGATCTATCTTTCTAACTATATAAAGTTTTGCTTAGATTATTTAAGACAGAGATAAAGAATCCGGTAGGCCTTCAACATGCAATTAGACGTCCAACTTTAGTCTTAATTGTATCGCCCTAAACCACTGCTACACGTTTTACGAAGAATCCGCTGTGAACTACATGGCTAAATCTCCTCACTTGGAGCCTTATACGAGAGAAAACGGAACAACTTTAGGCTAAAACATAGATCGGTTCGCGAAACGAGTCGGCAATCAGCGGACTAATAACGGGTATTAGCAAGTGTCTTTTTCGCGGGTTGTTTTGTGGCTAACGATAGAGCTCTCTACACACGGAGGTAAAATGGGTGAAACCCGAAGCCTTATTGATTTTCACCTCTCGTGGGAGATTCGAGACATGGTCGGTTCCTCTCACGCCAAGGCGTTCGCCAAGCTTCTAAACGATTTAACGCGGACCTCGCTGAAAGCTATTGTCTTTAATAAAGCTATAGTAGGTTCGTTTTCGGAAGTGAGCTCGGATAAGAGATAACAGGGCAGGCTTAAGAGCACTTTCTGGTGATGTTTTTTGCTTCCTAAATTTATAACTCGGCTTAGCGAAAAGGAGTAAATATAAAACTGACGATTAACGACATTCGTGAAAAAAACCTGCGCATCACACTACATACCTTTTCGCTTTACACTCCAATCCACAGCTTAACCAACAAGAGGTGGATTCGAACCAAAGACCTTACTCCTCAAAGAGTAATGGTCTTCAAGGGAACACATTAAAAGGGAAGGATGGTGTGTTGACATGAAGTTTTGTAACATCTCGTATAAGAAATGAAATAAATGATGGCATCTTTATACAAAAAATAATCAAGTGTGCACCAGATTTGAACAGTCTGACATGATCAGTTTCCACAAGATACTCTCTCTGCAATCTGCAAGAGGAAATAAAGAGACACTGACTCCATCAGTAACAACAGTTTTTGTAGCTATAACAACAGGCATACATAATGACCATAGCTCAGTTGACAGAGCATCATATAAGCATAGAACAAAGGCACTCGATTGGCCTCGGGGCCCGACAGCCCCTGAAATTAAGGAGTGTACTTACCGTTACGAGCTGGAAAGTACAACACATTATCCTCGTCCGCGTTATTTTTCGGATTTAAAATTGTCTCATTAGAACGGAGGTGTTTTGAGGATTTCTTTCTCGACACAAAAAAAGACGTAGTCACCTCGAATCACGTCCGCCATTATCTCTAATACGTGGACTTATTTCCAGTCATTGCACAGCTATCATCTGTATTATACCTGGGAGAAAATCTGGGAGCAATCCACCAAATGTCAAAGATTAAGCCATGAGAGTTTTATCATGTTCGGTTCTACTATACGTCTGGCGTTAGTGGCCCGTTGGTTCACCTGTTTATTAAGACTTAACCTTTTCGCCGGTAAGAGCTGAAGACTTTTGGGTACACGCGGATCGGGCTCCGTCAAAATGAGCTAAAATAATCGATTTTTCTTTTTTAAATGCCAAAATTACAAAATCCACCTGCCCGGAAACAGCTTAGTCTAACGTGCGCTTCAGCGTATATTTGAAGGATGTCCTTGTCCTTAAAACCTTTTCGCACAAGAATAAGAATGAACGTATACCCTACACAGCTTGGACCCGAAAGATTTCCTGTTAAACAATAGGTTCTACGTAACATCCTGCAACACTTGACATCTATTTATTTAATAATACGATTAGATATTACAGCTTCTTACACTGATGTAAAACTTCAAGGCATGACAAGTCTTTCCATGCAGGGTGTGCAGATACGCCAGTCACGTCACACAGCTTGAAATGTTCCGTCATCCCTTTGTGATGCCATCACAGAACAGTTCTGGACAACTGGTCTTGCTCGAGTTGTTAAAGTGCCTGGATTCACTAGGTGCGAGTTCAATCCCAACCATGGGTGTCAAATTGGTAGGCTCCTTCCCTTTGACTATTCGTCGGTCCTTCACGACGACAAGCGGCCAACGGCATTCAGGCGGCAGATTGCGCAGCCCAGCTTTCGTTGAAGACATCTCATCTTATCTTCCACCGTGTTCTGTATATCATGGGAAACGCTCGGAGAAATTCTCTTGTCCATTAGGTTGTTTTTACAGAATAGGTCTAATTGTATGCTTCCTCATTTTTTGTTTTGTAATTTGGTAATTCCGGTCAATTCGATTGTTCATTTCTACATTTACGGTGACGTTTGGTCTGCAAACTGATAACTCATGCAGTACAAGCGAGCAATAGTCAAGTCAGCTTGGGACCGAATCGCCATTGCGCGGTAAGAGGTATCCCGTTATCTGCCGAATTTTACCCCAAAGAAAAGTACTATAAATACTTTCCAAGTCAAACAGTTTACAGATCTATAAATATTAACGACTACAAATATTTGTTGTAATGTATGTACGTCGCACTCAACAATTATCACTTATATGACAACGAGCAGACCTTAGAATTTTATACATACTGTGTTTTCTTGTGGAAGGGCCAGCCCATGCCGCCAACTGCTGTCGCCACTGGAACATACATGTCCAAGACACCAGACATTACACTCCATGCACCCAATCACATTATAATGACACCAGGCCGACCAGTGCTGTTTCCTTGCTCTAACCTCTCAGTGCTGAGCGCCAAGCGAGGCAGCAACAAGCACCATTTTTTAAAGTGTTTGATATGACCTGACCCAGGTGGACTTACAAAGGCTCGTTTTGGAGGCAACTGTACATCAGTTTAGTGTATATTGTACCTGTGTGTGTAAGATTTGTGCGCGGGAAGCCCTTGTGTGTGTGATATTGTGGCAGCACCGAGACTATGTAACTGTGCAACTGGCGAAGTCCGAAGGATCGCGCCGTACTCTCAACAGCCATCAAATTTTACTGTAAGAAAACAACCTTTTGTTACTACAAGGCGCTCTTCATTTTTTTTCTTAGTTGATCGATCTGTTTTTAGACGCCCTCTGGCAATTCAGGGAAACAAATGAGAAGAATCGCGTGGTCGGCAAATATTAAAAGCGAAACTACTTCCCAGCACTGTTTCCTTTCGACTGATCTCTTCGTTTGTGAAAAATCGTGTTCAACGTGGACAAAGAGTTGTTTGTCTTTGAGATCAGCGGAAGGTCAATGAAATCCTCCGTTTTCATACATTGTCTCTCCACAAAAATTTAATCCAAACACCAGACCTACAGCGTTTGGCGAAATGTGCATGTGAAAGCCAATACTGGCTATGTGAAGACAGGGAATGTAAGACTGGGAGAATTCCAATACTAAAATTTTGAATTGTCTACCATCCCAGTGACGTTCCGTGCAGGCCGAAAAATTAAGATTTGGAAGGTAAATTCCAAACAGCCATGTTTAACAAATAAACCATTGGGTGTTGAATGAAAAACAAGTGTTGTTAAAAAAAATATGACAGACAAAAAAAGGAAACATTCTTTTTTTTCAATGATGAAAATATGTCTTTCAATTGTAAATGTATAATGAATATTAAGACATACCCAAACCATGTATAAATCATGAGAGAGACAAAGCTGTATCGTATTGCAAGTTGTGATGCGAGAGATTGTGTTCTGGACTTGACATGCAAATGAATTATAAATCTGCTGGAGAATTCTTCCATTTATGTTTTAATATGCCTGCTAGACATTACACGAATTTTCACAGAGAGACAGTTAACGCCAGTTATGCCTTGTTGGCACTGGAACATTATGCAGAAGACACCAGACATGACACCCTATGCCGTCTAACCTCATCGTGCTGAGTACCAAGCGAGGTAGTAATAAGTGCGACTAGAAAATTTTGTATTACAAAAATTTGCCTGTCTATCGTCCAAATGTAGGCAATGTCGGGTTGTCGTGCTTATATTGTATGCATTTCCCGCGTTAAAAATACATTTTCCGATGCTAGAAATAGGTACATGTACATGTATTTTCCGTGTGATAAAAATACATTTCCCGAGTTATGACATATACATTTTCCATGTTATAACATATTATTCGTCATGTTTTATAAAACAGGTCCAATTTCAGGTAGCAGAAATAACTCGTACCTGATTGGGTAAAAACTGACAAAATGACGGCGCTTTCCACTTGCATTATGTCTTTTCTATGAACTGCGACTTCTCTGTTATAAAACATCACATCGTGTGCGCTTTGTTTGGAATATATACACGCATACATATGGCCATTAGTGTTGTCTTTTCATATAACAAAGGCGAGCACGAACGAGAATGAATGTCTACACCCACGCCTCAGCAAGTATACATTCGCTAACAAAGGCTAGGCTTTGGTTTTACCGTTCCTGCCGTGGAGTAAGGTCTAATATCAAAGCGTCTCTTGGTGGCTTCATTAGACACAAAAAAACCCCAACAAATCTATTGATAACAGTGCACTGTAACCGCGGAAGCTTCAAAGGACCATACACGGTATAATACAACGTCCTTCAGTTATATTTGAAGCTCTGTCTTGTGTGGAGATAGTGTTACACAAGAAACTATCGGCAGAAAGTAGCATATATAGAATAGCAGGTACGATGCTAGGGTCTTCGTACGGACGAGCAAATCTCTATAATCGCCGGTTACTTCTCTTTTACTCCATGCATAGTCGTGTTATTCAAATAGCTATGAAAAGAGATAATACGGTAAGTGAGGCGAGGGGAATCAATAAAAAGAGATAATGTGGTAAGTGAGGCGAGCGAATTCAAAGCGCCGAAGACAAGATGGTAGCCCGAGTCTAAACACATATACACTGTAAATTGTTATATTTAACTTCTAAATACTTTCATGCATCATATATTAAACACTTGGAGACTGCAGCATTATAGTATAGGTCTGTATTAATGTTTGAGACACTTATGTTTAATACATAAATATATGTGTACATTGATTATACACCCTTATTTGAACATGAATCACCTATTAAACGGGTTGGACGTTGGCCATTTTACAGTGTTGCCTGTAACCGGCGAAGCACCGACGACAATGTGACGCTTGGTATGTATCTGACGCCACGAGGCCGATGAAGCACCGAAAGCAGAACGATGTAGTTGGTATGCATATTGCTAAGTAATAACCAATGACATCTGATCAGAGTAGCCGATGAAGCAGCCACGAGAGTGTGATGGTGACATTTGATCAGAGTAGCCGATGAAGCAGCGACGACAGTGTGATGGTGACATTTGATGAGAGTAACTGATGAGGCAGCGACGACAGTGTGATGGTGACATTTGATCAGCGTAGCCGATGAAGCAGCAGGTACTAATATCTGGTTACGCGTACCAGTGAAGTTTAGGGATGACAGTGTATATGATAACTGACATTTGGTCACGCGTAAAAGGTGAAGCAGAGACGATAGTGTGACAGTTGACATCTGGCGTCGCGTTACTAGATATCTGTTCACACATTATCAGAGAAACAATGACGACAGTGTATATAATAAATGACATCTGGTCAGGCGCAACCAGTGAAGCACGTTACATCTTCTCCTCAGTATCGGTCACATCGTAGTTTTTCAATGTAATGCTTGAAAAGTAATCGTACGCATGTGCCCTAACAACATGGTTTGAAGCAGTAATATTGAACTCGTGGCATCGTGTCATGATAATGGTCCGTTTAGTAGTCCGTATTTAAATCAAGTTTTTTTTGTAAAATAGATATGTTGGATTAAACGACAATAGCTACAAGCTACAATAGGCCAAAACACATATGCTGGAACAAGTTGCAATAGGCCAAAACAGACACGCTGGAAAAAATACAATAGATTAACACAGATATGCTTGAACAAGCTGCAATAGGCCAAAACAGATATGCTGGAAGAAACTACAATAGGCCAAAAGACATATGCTGGAACAAACTACAATAAACGGAAACAGATATGGTGGAACAAACTAAAGTAGGGTAAACAGAAACGTTGGAGTAAACTGACTCAGGCTAAGGCAGATATGGTGACCAAATAAGTCATAGAAGACCAACACTGATATGCTGAAATAAACCACAATAGGCCACCATGGATATTCTGGGATGAACCACAATAAGCAAAGACAACTATGTTGAATAAACCTGGTCTCAGGAACTTAGACTAAAGTCAACTTGGTCTTATCTTCAAAACAGTTTACTGCCCTAAAATTGTGACTCGCGTTAAAGATTTTAGTTAAACACATGCAATTGCTCTAGACCTTCATAAGAAAAGCAAAAATTAGCTTCTAAGTTCAGGAATAATACCACAAGTTAAAACTAGGTATGGCTTGGGTCTAAGACTTCGTGATCTTAGGGCTCAGGACTGACTTGCTTTCGACTCTTGCATGACTACTTTTATTCATCAGAAATCAGAGGATTTCATGAAAACAAAGGCGTTTTGTGACCAAAAGATCCAAACGTTTCATGATGGCCGTTTGCTTCGCTCGTGGGTACCTTGAGTAACAAAGCACGACCGATTAAGAATTCGTCTACGATAATCTTTGATAACTATTCGTCAGAGGGAACAAAAACCACTTGCGACTAGTCCTACCACCTCGCCATTGTTGGCTATGGATTCCGATTCGTCAAGTTTCGTCAAGGTGCCTCACAACTTATCGTATTCGATCAGTCCAGAACTAACGAGGATTACACCGCGATTGTTATGTCCGCTTTTGTTTTTAACTAACCTTGAGTGTAGATCTGACAGCATGGGCCTCAAAGAACCGTATCCCCGTAAAGCACGAGTGGTTACTAGAACTCGCCCGTGGCATGTGTATGTAGATCAACGTGTTCATTTCAATAGAAAAGAGTCAGTGCTCAAAGAAAGTTTATATTTAAACAGAGAGGAAGAAAAAGTGTTTTTGGTGCACAAATATAGACCTAAGAGCGGTCGTTCTTAGACCAACATCTGACAATAACTGACTCCTAACACTTTGATAACATTCTTTGCCTGGCTTGAAGGTGTCAGATTTTCATATCCCTGTATTTATTATACTTTATATGCCGAATCTATTTAAATGTATAACACCTAACACTAAATTCTTTAAAAAATTTGTACCTCAGCTGCAGTGATTTGGTGAGCTTTTAACTCATGAATGTCCCTTTAATGATTTATGGTTGGAGTACAAAAACATATCCCGGTAAGACGAATTGTTTTTCTGTATTCTAAAAGCGCCGAAAACACAAACAAAAATAATAAACTTACCTTGACTGGACTGGAATGAACATCAGCAATGACTTGGACGAGCACCAAAGGGATATAGACACTCCACATGATTCCGTTAGTCGATTAAGTCCAGAAGAAAACGGCACTGCTTCGTTGTTCAGGAAACACTCGAAAACTCCTTCGCCAAACACCTTCTGATGAAGGATGGAGAGGACTGGAGCCTTTTTAAAATTATATTTAACTTGTTGCGGTCATTCCGTTGAGTCTATGGTGTTGCGTTTTAGAGAGATCGAGACAGAAAGGGAGAAAGAGGGAGAGAGAGAGACGCTGGCACACGAGCAGATGAAGAGGTTTTTGACAAACGCGAATGTCAGATAAGACTGGAGTCGAGATGCGTCTCGTACTAGCTGCACCCAGGTTGAGTAGTAACGAAGAGACCCTGCTGTGGAACGGAGCTGTCGCGAACGATCACGGGAGCCGTACAGAAGCGCGTGTGGTTGGCCAATGTACTGACTGACGCTTCGAACCGATCGGTGACTGGCAAACGGAGGGATTCGCGCTTCTGTAAGGTGGAGATGGCGAAGGGGGGTCGGGGGTGGGGCGGTGGGTTGCTTAGGTCTGTCGTTCGTACCACTGGTGACTCGCTTACCAAGCCTACCTATAATCTCAGTGATGATGCTACGCCTGCCTATGGACCTCCCCTCCCCCACCTCGCCACACCTTCACCACCCTACCCCCACCCTCATCTTCACCCCCGCCCGAGAGTAGTAATGGCAGAAAATGAGGCATCCTCCACAAAATCAAATTATCCTCATCACATATCCTTCTTCAGGTAATTCACATAGACGGCCATGATTCGTACGCCAATTATCGTCATGTCATTTCCGTGCTGGGACAATACATTAATTTAATAGATGTAAGCTTCTGCTTGTTTTCTGGGGTTGGTCAGAAGAGCACGCGGTTGGTGTCTAGTTTCTGGCCCGTAATGGATTTCAGTTAATGTGATCTTTATTGCTTTTGCAGGCGTATATTAGACCAACGTCTCGTAGGCCGACAGGAAAAGGTCGCCAGCAACCTGCGGATGATCGCGGGTTTCCCTTGACTGCCAGGTTTCCTACCACCCTAAAGCTGGCCCCTCATATAAGTGAAATATTCTTAGTACAACGTAAAACACCAATCAATGACACAAAATAAATGTATGATTAACATTTGTTGTCAAAGAACGACGCCTTGCAAAAATATTCCTGATAAAAAGCCATGGAACTACTGATAGCAAGCTGATTCGCACCGAGTTACAAATGTAATTTAAATTAAGGGATACAGAATTTATATGTTAATTGGCTCAAAACGCTAATCAGGTAAATTGTGCACCCCATGATAAATAGGCTAACCAACTTCGAAGAAATTCATTTTGACTCTCATAATATTTCGACCTAAATTAAGTCCTCCTCAGGAGAAATGTGCCATGTGAGGCACGTTATAGATATACAAGCATATAGCAAATACTGAAGCGTCAAAATGGATTTCGTTGCAGTACTTTGATTATTTTATTATACTGAGCTATTCAGTGGGTACTATGTTATGTTTAATGCTTGACGGTATGATAGGTTATGTTCAAAACGCAACAGGGTATTACGTTACGGACATGAAAATAGTACGTGACAGCAGGAAAAGTATTCTGTTATACGCCTTTGGTAACAGGAAAAGTCTGTCTTTGCATAACCTATTCTGCCATGCATCACCGGGAAAACATACCGCTGTGTCAATTTAACAGGTTAGATCCAAAACATGGATTGACTGATTGAGTGATTGAATGATGGATGTTTCTTCTACCCATGAGCCTCAGAGGGGAAGTACGGAGGTTTCATTACTACGTACGCCACGTGATTAAACTACAGCCTATCGTGGTGTACCTGAGTAACCGCCTGACTCACATTGCAGCTTCGGCCAATCAAGTAATTCAGAACATGGGGAGGGGGAGGGGGAGGGCGATTCCACAGGGAGCCCCCCTTTCTCAGTGGCTTCGAGCATGACGTCACTAATTCGCACATGCCATTGAATACATCCTTCTCAGGTGCCCATTGTGAAAAGCAGATACTAAGCACAGGAGCATGGACATCATACGTGAAGCCAGTAGAAAAGAATGTTTCCCCGATTCCTCAAAGACATTTTTGACTGAAGTCATCATTTAAAATCTCGTCACAAAGCTTAACTCTTTGTCACTGGAAATTGAGATTATGACAGATTTGTTTTAAGAAAACATTGACGAGTCAGTGAAACTTAATTTCTAGGGACCTAACAATTATATCTGAAATGCTATTTCAAATTTTGAAGAAAAAAACTGAGCCCTGGATTTGAATTCCCGACCCTATTTGTCAGCTGCCTCTCGGCTGGAACGAGAACAGCACGTTACTGGAAACAAGCATAGCGACGGCCATCATTCTTCATTAAAAGAAGTGAAATAGCCTTTCTACATCACAATATAAATACGACGAGAAATACGAATGGAAGAAAATAAATAAATGCAATTCATGGCGATGTGTCGGAATACCTGAGAACTCGGTACAAATTGCAGAGTCATTACAACGACGGAAGTGCTCAATTTTCTGATTAACTAGGCTAATTTTCGCGCTGGATGATCCATTACGTTGAAGTTTGTTGGGCAGATGTTCACTTCTGACAGTGCGTTTTAATATCGACTCC
Organism: Acanthopleura granulata; assembly: GCA_016165875.1. Taxonomy (NCBI): domain Eukaryota; kingdom Metazoa; phylum Mollusca; class Polyplacophora; order Chitonida; family Chitonidae; genus Acanthopleura; species Acanthopleura granulata. The sequence continues at coordinate 2,746,047 of JABBOT010000006.1, read as the reverse complement.
AATTATTTTTTGCTGCTCAAAATAGAAATCTTGAGGCGTGTACCGTATCAGGTTAACACGTGCAAACACGAAGAACTGTCAGGGATGATTCCATGAAGCCAGTTTTGACTAGAAATGTCACTTTAGACTTATTTCTAGACCACGTGAGTTCAAATTGAGATCACTTAACCAGAGTTATGTTAAGACAAAGATAAGCAAATTAAAACACCTTGGCCCATAAACTGTGTATTATATCAAGTTTTGACTTCAATCTCTTTGTTGAATCGGCCCCAGGTACCAATGTAATAAATAGTGATAAAAATGAGAATATTTGCAATTTCTCGATCATCTTGATGATAATTCAACGTTTGTCACATTATTGTCACATGCCCGGAGAGAGGACATTGTTACAATATTGGGTGACAAAACCTACACACTGGTTCGCTAATTAGAGCGTCATCTGTCTGACGTTATATGTAATAATGTTGACTGACAAACTTTACACAGCTGGATCAACTCAGCCAGTAAGATTTCCACTCGGCCAGTATAAGACATTCAGCTCCGCCAATACCACATTCAACTCGGTCGATACGACATTTAACTTTGCCAGTACATTCAGCTAGACCGATACAACATTCAAATCGACCGATACAACATTCAACTCGTTCAGTACGCTTTTTAGTTCGGTCAACAGTAAGACATTCAACTCGGTTAATACGACATTCGGCTCCAGTAGATGACTTTCTACTTGGCAAGTGCGTTATTCCACTCGCCCAGTACAACTGAGTTAATACGACATTAAACTTGACAAATACAGCTCGGCCAATAGAGCATGGCTCTAAACGGCTGGCTATACAATGGAGCAACATAGCACATAGCTAATTAACGAGAAAGACCTCGTAAGAGTGAAGTTATGGTGAGTATAAAGACCTTTAAAACTGTACCCTCACTGATTTTTTTTTTTCAGATTTTCTTTCGCTAAATTAAAAGCAATCAATGTTGTGATTGTATAGTGGATAGTGTGAACCACATTGATGATGTGTGTCAACCGTCACAAAACTTTTTGTACACTGTCCAAATCAGCTCTGAATCGGGTTCTTGAGAACCGTACTCCTGCAATGTGATCCTTTGTACAGAAAAAGCTAACGCGATATTTAATATTTGCTTTTAGGACCAGAGAAAGGTTGTCGTGACGTCACGGTTGACACACATTATCAATACGGTCCATATCACCCGTCTTACAATCAAAAGATTTGACTATTTAATTTGGAGAAAAAAAACTCTGAAAAAAATCATTGAAGGTATTTTCAAATACAGTTTTGGATGGTCTTTTCACTCACCATGGCGTTATTTTTACGAGGTCTGTTCCTTTAATGAAAGGTTAATACTAATGAATTTTGTTTTACGACCTCAGAAAACATAATATGTGGCAACATTGTATCCATTCTCAAAGAAAATTAGAAAAAAAGAACAAGTTAACATCAGTGGAAAAACACCTTTGCTTCTCTTTTGTAGGCATATTTTCGAACAATAAAATGCAGAAAAATGTATAAATTCTATGGCAACCCGGGCTATATGGAACCCTGGAGTCGTCATTGGCGTGATCAACGCTTTTCTTCACCGCGATAATCGCATGTAGGGTTGAACTATGGCTCATTAATACTGTTGAGTAGCCATTACACGAGTATAAACTCCCCACAAATTTCTTTCAAAGGTGAAAATTAAACAACACTAATTTGCTCTCACATCATTTGCATTCACCCTCATGAAAGTGAAAGACAGCCCATCTTCAAAGTTAAGTTTTCCAAACAGGTTGAACAATATTTTGTTCATTTCGGTAAAGCATTTTTTCTAACAGCTACTACGTCAGCGGAAACTGACATCTGACCATACTCCGTCGCCTAACATGAAACGCAGCCATTCGGTCTGGGCTGTGACGTTCCAAGCGCGGAACTCCGTCGCCACCGAGGACTGCAGTAAGCTGCTCGGGTTGTGTTTCTGACTTAAGAATATATGATAATTTATAATATAAAATGTTCTGGAACCTTACTGCTGCCACAGCACAGTGGTCTAGAAATACTTTGCAGTCTTTTCCTCCCATGTACTTGTTATAATTAAAACATAACATTAAAACAGAGTGCTGTCCCTATGTTATTACATGTGATATTGGCAGACAACTCAGAACATTTACGTCACAGCTTATAAACAGCTGATATCTCTTAGCTCTCTGATTGGTCAATCCCTCATAGATTTTAAGGCATGGACGCCTTCAGATCTCCACTCAACAACACAATACTCCACACTTCAAACGAAGACAATTCAGCAACGAATAGCCCTAACTTCAAACAGGTTTTTCAAGAGAGAATTTTATAGTCTTTTTAATGAACGGTACCTCAGTCATGAGCTGTCTTTTACTTTAAATTCGCCCATTAACCTCAGAACACATATACAATAGAGTTTCTTCATTTAAATGTGATATATTAAGTCATTAAACATGATTAGCAAAGTTAAATTTAGATACAATTTTCAAGGGTCTTATCAAGGATGCTTGTTTCAAGCATTCATGAAAAGAAATGTGGCTTATCCTTATTATTTAGTTTGTGACATTTTCTTCTGTGAATTAACATTTCAGGCTGGTGCTAGGGTGTGAGACGAATAAGCTTAGCTACATTTTTCACACCGTACTTCGTGCTATTGTCATCATTATCCGCCTGCATAAATAAATGGGCATTGTAATTACCAGATATCAAATGGGCATCTAAAATGGAATGGCTCGACAGCAAGCAGCCGATGGTCGCGGGTTTCCCAAATGCGTCCAGCTCATGACTCATCGGGACACCACTGATGACACCTGATGACACCACTGATGACACCTGCATGACGCCTTTCAGTTTCCTCCAGCAAATGACTCCAACTAATAACTCATGGAGACATCGTCAGTTTTATTTCAGATATTATTCGACCTTACCATGTAAGTACTGATATACTAGCAACTTAAACACCCCCAAACCCTACCTCCACCCCCGCCACCATGACTTAAACATAATTAATCTGTTACAATTACCGTGATGTTAATTGCAATATATCACAAGGTCATCAGTCCAGACTTCAATGACGTATTCGTTGAAATTTTCATCAGCACATATATCACAGCGGTCTTGGTTTTGGATTTATTTATTTGATTGGTGTTTTACGCCATACCAAAGAATGTTTCGCTTATGCAGCGACGGCCAGCAGTATGGTAAGAGGAAACCGGGCATAGCGCGGTGGAAGCCCTGGACCATGCGCAGGTTCCTGGTGGTCCTTCCGGATTTTGGATGGTGGAAACCAGTGTGCCCAGAGTATAAACCAATATGTGCACTTCGTCACCTGCCTGAAAAACATCCAAACGTAAACCCTAGTGCAAAAAGGCGAGAGCTGGATTCGATCTCTTGACCTCATTGGCCATGGTCATACAGCGAGCGAGAATACAACCCTGCATGGAGTAACGGGTGAGCAAAGGGAGGTGACTAGAAAGCCCTCAATCAACTTATGTATACACTATCGTGCGACATAGCAGTTCACAGCATGCAATGTGAAGTCCATTTATTTATTTATTTATTTATTTGATTAGTGTTTTACGTCGTACTCAACAATATTTCACTCATACGAAGGCGGCCAGCATTATGGTGGGAGGAAACCGGGCAGAGCCCGGCGGAAACCCACGACCATCCACAGGTTGCTGGCAGACCTTCCCACATACGGCCAGAGAGGAAGCCAGTATGAGAAATCCATTGAAGATCACTTATATGATGCGTTCATCTGTATGTCACACGGCGGAATGTCAGTACCTTGTCAAACGTCTGTTGTTTATACCGGGGACTCCGACTTCCTCCACCCAGTAATGCTGAATGAAATCCTCAAAGGCCAGTTTTATTAGCGAACATGACGTCCCACACTTACAACATATGTTTGAATAATTTGATGGGTCGTGGACTTCCCCCTGGCTCTGCCCAGTTTTTTCCCACCATAATGCAGACCGCCGTTGTATTAAGTGAAATATTCTTTAGTACGGAGTAAAACGGCAATTAAATAAATAAATATATGAAGTCATTAAGTTGAAAAAGGTTAGCTATTCAGAAGCAGCAACCGTTGATTTTAAAAATGTGGAATTTTTATACGGTCCCCATGCCCAACTGGATAAACCCCACACAGTGTCTGCAAGTTGTAGTGCCGAATGTCTTCGAGGGCGTAACTGAGTTACATGTTTGACTATGGAAACTCTGATTTTATTCATCCGTCTAGCGCCTTTGCGTCAGCATTGAAAACTGTTGATTGCATATCTTTGCATGAATTTAGTTCTTAACCCTTTCGTGGTTTGTGTTATTTGTCGCTTTTGGGAACTGGTCTTACGATTATTGACCCGGGGACTCCCATTCCGATTGACGGCAGGTATACGAATCTCGCTTTCGATGCCTAGGTTCTTCACAAGCTGTAGTAAATTATGGTGGTTATTACGAAATTTTAGCAAAACTGAAGGCTGTGAAGCCCTAATTAAGACATGTCTAAAAGAGGGGCACAGTTTACGATCATCTGCTTTCTAGTTAAAATTTTTGAGTAAATTGAAATAACAATGGGATCCAGTAATTATAGACAAACAGCTGTTGTAGCGCTGAGGTGAAAGTTATCCGCACACGACAAGCACCTGTTACCGGCAGATGGCGTTGCCACAGATGCACATGACGGACTGTATGATCTCCGGCAGAAAATGTCGAGAAAATAGACCACTGATGTTAACAGATCACATTTAAACAAAGGACACGTCATCTAATAAGCCATTTGGTGTGTATTCCAAATATAGTATTCAGTACGTTTTGGCTTTTTTTTTCATAGTAGTAAAATTGGAAATTAAGACTGAGGTGATACGGTGGACTTCTTGGGAGATCGTGAACAGGATAAGGCACAGTGGCGTCACCGGTTCGTTTTTGGTGCCACACTTGCCGTATCTGCAATATCCCCGTGCAAAATACACATATAGGTGTTGTCCTGATGTATGTTCACGTAGAGCATAGACATACAGCAATAAGAGGATGTTTATCAGCTAAAAAATAATCTGTGACAACCCAGTTACAGTCCGCCAGTCAATTACCATCGAGCCCACCTGTACCTTCGGAAAGTAATTTTTCTGATATTTTTCACAGATTTCCCTCCTTTAATCAAGCCTAAAGTGTTAAATGTATTAGTGGGAGGCGATGTGATCTTAGGGGATGGCTTGTCGCCACTCTAGTGGTAGCTAAAAGCGCTTGTCTTCTAATTCACAGGCATGACAAGAGACGCGACGTTTTGGACCGAGAATTCATACGGATTTCCCTGGTTTCACGCATTACTTGCGCACAACGCACAATGTGCAAGTGACGCTGGCGATATTAAGATATCGACGTTCGTTGAACACCACATGTCTTTCACCAGTAGATGTTTGACCCCACATGTCGCCCAGTACTAACGTCAAACCCGCTTATTAATGAAGTGAACGTGGTTTACAACTTTGGAAATTATCCATCAAAGATAAAACTTATTTGTCTTTCAGTCTTTAAGACACAAGAGGTGATTTCCTAAACCCAGTATTGAACTGGGAATTTCTTTCAAGTCAACTTGTCTTCGACAAGTATTTATTTATTGGACTGGTGCCTTACGCCCTATTCAAGAATATTTCACTAATATGAGGGCGGCCGGCATTAATGTGGTGGGATACCGGGCAGAGCCCAGTGGAACTCGCGGCTGACCTACCCACGAAGAGCCGGAGAGGAAGCCAGTGTGCGGTTTTCCACGAGGGCTTCTGTAAGGTACACTGGGACTGATTCTATCTTCACAAAAGTCTGTGACTGGCAATCTAGATTCTTGCACCCATAAAACTGGGGGGAGTATGTCCCCAAACATCAAACAGTTAAAGAATCGTCAGACTTGGAATTTCTTTATCCAAAACTCGTCACAGTTTTTAAGTCTTTTCCTGTAACCAGTTATATGTTTATTTTCGATATTTTTATTATGGCGTAAGCGAACAGCAATCAATGAGTTAGTCGTGTGTTGAGAACCTCGTGTTGAAGCATCGATCAAATTTAAGGATGGGAGAGACCGGAATATTGGGAGTAAACCCCCGACTTTGGATAGATACCTCGCAAACATGCTGACTTAAAGCCACAGTAAAGTTGTTACTTATTAAACACTTACGTGAACACTTACAGTAAATAACTCACTGAGATAAATTTTCAAGAGGCCATATTTTACCGCGGCAACGTGTGGCCCATTTGTCATCGCTGCTCTGCCCCGTTCCACACTCTGCGCACTAGTTCTGAGCACAGAGTGTAATCATACGGTAATGATTTCGATCGCTACTCATGAAGCCCAGACAGAAGTTTCTTGGCAAATACTCAAAAATAAACTTCTGTAGTTTTCTTGTCTATCTCTGTTGATCTATCCAACACGCTGGCGTACGAAATTGGCAATTGTAATCGCAATTAATTTGTCGTGGGAGGTCTATTACAGAAAATATTATATCTGGGAATATTAAGGGGAGTTATCAATCACAAAACGAAGTGGTAATAAGGATCCTAAGGTCTGCACAGAGTCTCTCACGGAACAGTTCCTTTTCATGTTTGATCATTTTCACTAAATGCCTTCTGACTGTGGTCAGAGACCGCGTGTGGCAATGTTTATGCTGTGGCCGGTAAACTCCGTCTATATCATTTGGAGCAATTAACTAATTACAAGTAACTTCTGTGCATTGACGTGCACACAGCAATGTCTACATGTTTCATTTCAGTCAAAAAAAAAATAATAACTTCACCAATTGCCCCGTTTAACGTTGTTTGCAGGACCTTAATTGATTCGGCGTGCGGATTTCGAGATCACGTGAGTAACCCATATAAAAGACCAAATGAGGCGTAAAATGACAGACTTGGCGAGAGAGTGGAAGGGACAATTGATGGCTGTTCTGCCAGATTCTTGACATTCCGTCATAAATATCTGGTAATTACGCAGACTGGTGATCATCTAACTGCTTCTACTCTTTTGTGCTTTGTATCCAAAATGAGGGGCCTCCGTTGCTCAGTCGGTTAGCCGCTCCGTTAGCTCAAGTCCAGCTTATGCTGGCTTCCTCTCCGGCTGTACGTGGGAAGGTCTGCCAGCAAACTGCAGTTGGTCGTGGGTTTCGTCCGGGCTCTGGCCGAATTCCTCCCACCATTATGCTGGCCGCCGTCATATGAGTGAAATATTCTTGAGTACGGCGTAAAACACCAATCAAATAATAAATAAATAAATATCCAGAATGAATAAATATCGACGTCCAGAATTATAGCAGGAACACTAGCCCGCTGCGTCACGGGCTGACCATGGGTCACTCGCTCTAGAGCTAAGCGGTGACTGTTCCCTGGTCAGTCGTTGCTTGACCTCTGGTCTGATGTTCGAGTAAACCCAACCCATGCGTGGTTTCCGGTCTTACATTCGGTGTGAGCATTTGGCAACTGTCACAATGTCGTCGCTGCTGTGGTTTTACTCTCTGTACTGTGGTCTTTTATACTGATAGTAAATACGGACAGAGTATTCAGAATCTCTGAGACTAAGCTTAAAATAGTGTCTAATTCCGCTTAACCCAGGGCCAGGAGTCTCTATGTTTGTCGTGTTGAGTGTGATCGCCACGTTGGAATTATGAACGGTTGTAATCAAAGCGCAACTGAGTAAGATATTTGATTTCCGACACCATATATACTAAAATGGTACACCACCTGGAAACAGATTTTATTAATATACCAAGAACATTCATTACGTCTTTTCGCCATCACTGAAAACTGTTGACTGATTTTTATATTGTATATAATTTCTTAGTTCTTTGGTGGTGTGTGTTATTTGTCGTTTTGGAACCTGGTCTTGCAATTATTGACCCGGAAACCCCTTTGGGTTGACCGCTGGTATACGAATGCCGATTTCGACGCCCATGATTAATCATTTAATAAACCAAGCCACGCGACCTGTGTTCGGTACAATGCTTGACGCTATTACATGTTATGATTGTACTCTTCTCACCAATTATGGTATTCCTTCTAATTTTTGCACTGACCACTGTCCGACATATCCCAAATCATAAAAGATATAAAATGCAAACGCTTGTTGTGGGACTATGGGCATGATGGAACTGCTAACTGGGATCTATTGAGAGAAATTTTTTCAAATTGTCACTGTGGCGAAATTACCCAAAATACTGACGTTAATGATTATTGTGAATTATTATCTAATAACCTACTGAATTCCGTTAAAACTACAAGACCAAATAAATAGTTGTTGTTTTATCGGAAGATAAAAATTGGATCACGTCTGAAATCAAGCGTGAAATTAAACAATGTCGTCGCTTATTTAAGTGTTCGCGCCGTCAAAAACCACTGACCATTATCAATTTGTACAAACAACAACGGAATAAGGTTACTCCATTAATCAATCAAGCAAAACTTGATTACACTGAAAAAAAACTGAAGAAAACTTATTTTTCTAATATATGTTGTATCAATGATGCAGGAATACCACTACCCTTGCCCGAGACTCCTGATAATTGTCTCTCCGAAATCATCGCCACCTCAGATGAAATAAAGCAGATAAAAAGTAAAATCGACCTATCGAAATCGTTAAGCCCGGATGACCCGATTCTGAAAATTCACCATTCACCATTACTTTGCCAGTTATTTAACCTTTCTTTTCGTAAAACAATATTCCCTAAGCGATAGAAAATGTTATACGTGACCTCCATTCACAACGGAGGGGCAGTTCACGAAGTAGAAAACTGTAGATTGATTTCTTTGATAAACTGTGTTAGCAAGGTTTTCGAGATGGCTGTCTTTAAGGTGAAAGACAGCCCATGTTGAAAATTAACTTTGCGATAAAGCTTGGACAATATTATGTTTATTTGGGTAAAGTATATTTTGTAACAGCTACTACGACACTGGAAACTGACATTTGACCGTGTTCCGTCGGCTGGCATGAAACTGACATTTGACCGTGTTCCGTCGGCTGGCATGAAACGCAGCCATTCTGTCTTGGCTGTGGCGTAACTGTTCCAAGGGCGGAACACTCTTGTCGCCTTAGACTATAGTAAGCTGCTAAGGTTGTGGTTGAAACCTTAATATATATGTAAATTTATAACATGAAATGATCAAGAAACAGTCCCGTCACAACACAGTGGTCTTTACAGTGTTGTTTGCACTTGTACTTGTTATAATTAAACAACATAACAGTAAAACAGTGTCCTGTCCCTATAGTATTACATGTTACATTGACAGCCAACTCAGGACATTTACGTCACAGCTTACAAACAGGTGAAATCTGCTAGGTCTCTGATTAGTCAGTACTCTCATAACCTTAAAAGCATTGGCGCCTCCAGATCTCCAGTCGGCAGCACAATTCTCCACACTTCAAACGGAGATAATTCAGTAAATATTTCAAACAAATGAAAATAAGATTTAGGCATTGGAGAGAGAGTTTTGCCATCTTATTGATGAGCAATGCCGCAGCCATGCGGTGTCTTTTACTTTAAATTTACGACTTATTCAAGAATGGTCGAAGAGGTGGCTTGTCGATTTCAACCCTGATAAAACAAAATTGTGTCTAGTCCCAGAGATCCTTCCAGTTGTTTAGTAGACTAGATCTGCCACACTTGTTTCCTACACATAAACATCTGGGTGTTGTCTTCTGTAATGATAGCTATTGGAATGCGAATACTGAAACGGAATGATATAGCTACAGCCACTGAAAGACAGCAATATTTTGTGCCCTAAAATACAAACGAGACCGTGAAAGTTTAGAAATTATGTACAACATCAGGTGTTACGAGAAGCGATTCTTCTGATCTGCTATATCTGGCGACTCGACTAATGAAATTAAAATTGCGAGGTAAATTACACAGGCTGAAATCATTCCACGTTTTCTTCGACACACCTACTCGCAGACTACACAATCGTTTGCCTTAAGTGACAATTGACAGAAAGCTTTATCCCAACGTTTTTTCTCTCAAACTCACACCTTTCCTATGTCCAACTGAATTCGTTTGGAAAACTTTCTTTTCTGCGACCGTTTGTGACTGGAATTCATTGGCACTGAATATAAGCACTATAAATAACGTCTTTCCCCAGCCAGATAGTCACCTGATTTCAAATGTCTAACTCGCCTCCATGATTCTATTGTGGTACGAGGCCAGAAAATATTGGTCGCATAAGGAACGATTGCAGCCTAATAAATGACGATCTTATCAACAGCCATTTGACAGACAATACAAAGTGCATATATGGTGCAAGTAATGAAACTGTTGAACGCTATTCTCTGTTCTGCTATTTGTAAACAGAACAAAGATGACGCCTTCCGGACGCAACACCTGCGTCTAGACAAACATCAGATATAACAGTCACATATTTATGGTTCAGTGATAGCAATCTAGATGTTGCAATAAATATTAATATTTCCAAATTATGCTGCACATAAAGATTCTAAACGCTTCATCTGAGCAAGTAGTTATGTGATGCCAACTCGCATATACATATATATATTAACACCATTTTCACATTTGTTTAAACAGTTATTAGAATATCTGTGTATTTTATTTCAATGACCTGGTACTTTGTAACATGAATGTAGTCGAGAAAAGTTCATCCGACCACCTGAAGAACAATTTGTTAGCCACGCCCATAACTGTACTTCTACGCATCTCGATTATTTCTTTTTCTTCAGCCTTGTGAACTGCACCAAACATGGCATTGCACATATCAATGACGGTTAGCACCATGAGCTGCGCTCACAGCTAACCTTAAAAAATAAAGTTTACACCAGCCCCAAAATAAGACGTGGTATTTGCAGGCGCTCAAAAATTGATAATGAAGACCTTAAAACACTCTCTGTATATAGGCCAAACAGCAATTTTTGTGCGTGGTGCATTATTTGTTGCATTTTTGAAAACTGTGAAACAAAATTAAAACTTTCTGCAAGGGATACTCAGATGGGGAGCACAAATTTTGTTCACAAATTTTCTTTAACAAATTTGCTCCAAACATTTCCCCATTACAACAGCGGCCACAGTTACGTATCAGAGGAAACCAAGGTCAGACAGGAGGCAACTTCGAATTTCATTAGCTTACACCTGGTTAAACCAGCTTTAGGACTGACTTGGTGATTTACTCAGAATAAGGGCTCTCAGTGGAATCTTACGCGTTAGGCGGCTTGACCAGTAATGGTATAAAAGGCTAAAGCGTATACAGGGTAAAAATCAGAGCAGCGAGGACAGTGTGATACTTGGTAAAAGGTCACACATTACCGGTGAAATCCGGCATCTTGTCAGTTTATCTCAATTAGGGTTTTATTCTAATAGTTCGTTGTCTTCAAACTGGTCTTACTAACTGTCGCCTCACCAGAGGTCATCCCTACACAGGGATCACCTGTAGCGAAGCGGAAAAGAAATCTTGACATTGTGAAGGCGGTCTTAGCAGCAGGCCCATCATAGTATGGTACCGGGCAGTCTGGAATTAATATTTCGGGTATTCCGCTCCAATTTTATCCCTATTTTTATTACCAAGACGTGGTCTGCCAGCAACCTGCAGACGGTCGTGGGCTTTCCCCGGGCTCTGTCCACTTTCCTCCCGCCATAATACTGGCCGCCGTCTTATAAGTGAAATATTCTTGAGTACGGCGTGGAACACTAATCAAATAAATAAATAAACAAATATTACAAAGACGTCATCATCGGACAACCAGAAATGGCAATAACGTAATTGCATGGATCCGGAAAGGCTGTTGATATCAGACAGGCTCCTCTAAGAATCTGTATCCCACACGCCAGATATCCCTCCGTCGCTTCTGGTGAGAGCGTCACACTTCATTCCATTCTACATGAAAGCAACGCTGATGTCTTGAAATCTGTAAACAACTTCGGCTGGTACATTCGCAAAACAAATTGAATGTGTGTTCTTGACTGATAGATTGGCAGTATTTATAGTCAATACAAATCCTTGTTTAAACTGAAGCCTAACCATTACAGAGAAAATGTGCAGCTTAGGAGATGCTTGAAAAGGCAACAGAAATTGTCAATATATACAAACGCTAGCAAGTGATGAAAAAGATCAAAGCCTAGCGAAATATGGACTGTGAACAAATAGCACATATATCTCATAAACATGGTTACCATGGCGATGAAGGGCCGACATCATACAGTCGCCCTAGTCTCGTGACGTCATTCCTGTCACTTCATTAGTAGTACTTCACTCTACGATGCAATTCCTTGAAAATCTGATCGTTTGAAGACAGGGTCGAATTTTAGCGGCAAATGATTTTGTGCAGCATTTCAGACATATTGCTGTGAAGATCACAGAAACAAATAACAGTAATAAACGATATGAGGATATCAATGACTCGTTTAATTTTAGGGTAAATGTGTTGCTCACGGGTCTTTTCATTTAAATGCTTCAGAGAAAAAGTAGTTCTGTTTAAACTGACTGTTACTTCCAATTCAACAATCAACGAAGCTTTTCCAACACACGCACAGCTCTGGTAAAGACTTAAGGCAAGGAATGGTTTATTTTGCCAAGTTAGCGCCCCTGGCATGCTCTGATTGCAGGTTTTATTTCATGTCGAATTAAATCGCGATTTCAGAACTCCGTGATCAAGCAACATGTCACGCGGACCAGTTAATTCAAAACAGACAGATCGGTAAAAAGTATAGATATAAGAACAGGCGGATAAAAGACCTATGGACATGTATCTATGAAACATTAATTTATTGCCCCTCTTCCCCTCCCACTTGGGCTCCTCACCAACACCCAACACATCCACTAACATGTAGGTTGCAAGCGTAATTGTCTGCCCTTACTTCCTAGCCAGTCTAATCCAAGGGTTTGCCTTCAGGGGCGCCAGGATGACGTCATCGCTTTCTATCGGTCCGTCAGGTAACAAAATCTTTAATGAAGAAAAGAAGAGGTAAGTGATTACAACTATTGTAGTCTTGATCCTATCTCTTTGTTTGTGCATGGGGCTTAGGGCGCCGGCGCTGCGTTATGACCCCGTGCCTCTCATCAATGTGGTCGCTGTGAGTTGAAGTCCAGCTCATACAGACTTCCTCTCCGGCCGTAGGTGGTAAGGTCCGCCAGCAACCTGCGGATGGCTGTGGGTTTCCCCCGGGCTCTGCCTGGGTTCCTCCCACCATAATGCTGGCCGCCATCGTGTAAGTGAAATATTCTTGAGTACGGCGTAAAACAACGATCACGATCAACGGCCAGGCCAGTTTGCATCGGTTTCATGTAAATGTTTGGAATTGAGATGAAAAACAGGAGTAATACTAGACAAGTTCGGTCTAATAAATTTCAATTAACATCACTACAACATTTGTTTTTCTAACTCTACGTAAGTCATGGTGCTATCGGGGTGTAAGTTGTCGCTTTTTGCGAATTACATGGTTTGTTAGAACAAAACCTTCACTGAGGTAAATTGGCCAGAGATTGGATTTATTCTCTGTAGTGTAGTGTTGTTTTCTATACTTGCATTAAAGCACTTCACTGAGAGTCCCGGGGGCCAGGTTGGGTGACATTAGTTTCATGTAATTGTTTATAAAATGGGATGACAAAACAGCATTTTAAACATTAATTGAGTAATTCTAGACCAGTAACATGTGATAAATTACAATTAACAGCACTGCCTTTTCTAAAACGCCATTTCGTGCCGATTTCAAATGTGGTCTTCATTATCTTATAACATTTTTTACAGTGATGAAAATGGAAATAAAGGCTGATGTGCTACGGTGGACTTTTTGGTCCATATTGAACACGCTGAAGCACAGTGGTGTCACAAATTCAGTTTTGTTGCTGAACATGCTATAACTGTTATATTTTCATTCTAAATACAGAAACAGGTGTCGTACTACATGTATATTCACGTAGAACGCAGACATATAGCAATTAGAGGATATTTAGCAGCTAAAAGGAATCTGTGATGTTACTGCGCCAGTTCAATATGGCCCAAAAGTCCACCGTAGCACCCCTTTCTGTATTTCCGTTTTAATCACTGAAAAAGATTTTTTTTAAAAATGAAGAATGTATTTGGAGTCAGAATGAAATGGCCTTTTATATGATGGGCATTTTGTTTTAAAGTGGTCTGTTCTTGAAGCCATGGCGCTAGGGGGCGTCTAAGTCGCTACTTTTTAAGCATTGACATGAGCAGCTACCATAAGACTCTGAGGTAAAGCGATCAGATGCCGGAGTTCACCGGTCACGTACCGGTCAACTATCACACAGTCATCGCCGCTCTAGTTTTACTCTCGATGATGTAGTCTTTTGTATGTTAAAGGCTGTATGTGCTAGACTTCAGCGTGACTTTAAGTGAAGATGTTTGTCGGTTAATGTCCGTCTTTTTCGGCCTATAATCCTGACGGCATTGGTACAATTGAAACCTTCCTTATGACACCTTGAATCCGAATTAAATTACTACATGAATACTTCTATCAACAGGGCACCTGTCTTACGAAGAGGGTGTAAGTTATATCAAACGTAACTGTCATGACGACACATATTGAAGAGATACATCGCCATGGTAGTTACGTTTGACATAGTGTTACACCCTCTTCATAAGAATCGGCCTATCACATTCATTTACCATATTAGGCTGACCACAGTTCGGCATTTTCTTACATCCGGTTTTCTTCCCGTTTTTGCCGCATGCGCACATGGAACAACCGCTTTTGAACATCTCTCCTGGATGGTATTTCTCCCCTTCTTCGACACAGTCTACAGATAAAACAGGTCACATGTATCAAAGTGACGTCAGTATGAGTTGAATTGATGATTTGACGTCACTCTGTCTCGTCACCTTGTTTTGCTCGCGTCAACGAAGAAGGAAAATAAAAGCGTAAACCCCAGCAATACCAAGGTGTCTGTATATTCGCTAGTTTTAAATGGTCGTGGGTTTCCCTCGGGCTCTGCCCGGTTTCCTCCCACCATAATGCTGTCCACCGTCGTATAAGTGACATATTCTTGAGTAGGGCGTAAAACACCGATCAGATAAATACATAAGTAGTTTTAAAAGACGTTGACTGGGCCATGCCAGACATATTCTGCGGAGTAATATCACCTAAAGGTCGTGACCATACACACTGTATATGTGTAATGTCTGTATGAATCGCGAATTTAAATAACGTGTTCATGATCACAGCGTCAGAGTTTCTTGGTGAAGCTGCTGTCACAAGGTCATTTCTAGCAAGTCAAAATTCAAACCGTCGTCACCACAGTTAGTGTTGGGTTGAAATCATGAAACTTTTGTTTTAAGAGCACAATCATGCCAAGCTGGTCAAAATTTTCATATTTAGCGTCCAAAATGTGCTCTAGAATCGTATTTCAAATGTTTACTTAAGTGGAATTGATACCCTTCGTCGAAAACTATATGTCCTTGCTTGCCGCTGAACAAGATCCAAAAGAAAAAGTGAGCTTTCTATTCTGTTCTGAAATTACAACGGATGATAATTATATGAACCAAAATATCGAACCAAACATAGTTTCCTTGTTGTTTCTCGAAGTTGCAACTTTGGTCTATGTTAAACCATTCAACACATGAACGCAGTATAAAAGCCGACATTTGGTTTAGACAGGGTCATATAACATATGTATTACCTAACGTACATATTCGTAGAGAATTTCATCCATTTATTAATTAATAAATTTTGTATCCCAATCAAACCCACCATTTTGGATTGAGGTGAGGGGGATAAATGAGTAGACATTAATTTACCTCTTTTAAATACTACTAAAATATGTTTAAAACAAGCCCATCGAGATAAATCACGTGCGGAAACTATGCAGCTTTGAGTGAAGAAAACATGACTAACATGTTTGCACGAGGGTCAGGAGGGACAGGCACGTCATCTGACAGCCGTTAAAGCAGCACCGTGAAATCATTGGGCAGTCCTTGTCTCGGCGGCAGGCCATCCCCTCAAGCCCCTTACAGCCAAGCCGTGCGTTCATCACGTAACCACGCGGACATTCTCCGATGGCGGACCGGGGAAGAGTACCGGTTGAAACTACAATGGAACACAGACCGGAATTTCAGACAAAGAGAACTTCCTAGGTAGAAAGGTAGCTAGGGACATTCTTCAACTCAAGTAGAGACCAATGCGTCATGTGTTCGATGTTAATGTTAATCAAAAATGGAAGTTTAATTTGTCATGAGCTAACAAATGATTGCTACGTCACCTGTCATGTGTTAAATGTAAAATTTACACCTTCGGCAAATCCTGCATGTGATCGGTACCATATCATTCCATATTTTACTACCACATGCCGGCAACCTGCCGAAGGTCGGGGTTCCCCCTGTGAAGGCTGCTAAACTGCGAGAAAAACATTTTGATGCAATTTTGCGATGGACTTAGATGCAATTAGATTCTCGGGATATTCTTCTTGCAAAGCGAATCGCCATTGGATACATATTCTGTGGTTAGGATCTTACAAAGTGGTGACGTTAAAACGTTAATTTTCATGATATCTTGTAAACCAAAAGCTTATTTTTCCATATGCCCTCCGGCGCTAGCACGCTGTAAAATTCTTTACACCATAGAACATAAACCTAACTGAAGCAGATCATTAGCTGCTTTTGAACAGATTGATTAGCCAGTCGCCGTTTGAAACAGACATGCGCAGCACACGTACTGTCGCGTAAAAATGCCTAAACTACGGCGGTACTGTTTACAAAGGGCTTAAATCGTTACAGTGCTGCTCAGAAAAGTTCAAAACATTACATCCCTTTTCAGAAAGGCCCCAGACATCGCAGTGCTGGTCAGGAAGGCCACAAACATTGCAGTGTTGTTCTGAAAGGCTATTAAATATTGCAGTGCTGTTCAGGAAGGCCCCAGAGATCATAGTGGTGTTCGGTAACGCCTGAAAACATTGCAGTGCTGTCCAAAAAGGCAGCATTGAAACATAGTTCAGAATGGCCAAATACATTGCAATACTGTTCAGAAGAGCCGAACTTCAGTACTGTTCAGAAAGGCCACAAATATTGTAGTACTGTTAAGAAAGGCCCCAGTAATCCCAGTGCTGTTCAAAAAGACCACAAACATTGCAGTACTGCAGAAAGGCCCTAGACATAGCGGCACTAGCTGTTAAGAAAAGCCTCGACCATTACAGTAATGTTAAGAAAGGCCCCGAACATTACACTACTGTTCAGGTAGGCCCCGCACATTACATTGCTGTTCAGGAAGGCCCCGAACATTACACTGCTGTTCAGAAAGACAGCGAAAACTACACTACTGTTCAGGAAGACCCGAACATTGCAGTACTATACGTCAGTGGCACTTTTCCTTAAACTTGCACGCATGTGCAGTCAAAGAGAAATCCATCCTGACCACGTTCTGTGGCAACCTCCAACATACATGTATTTACTGACGATCTGTCTTCCTACAAACAGCTCGCAATGTGTTTGATTTAAACATTAACATCACTGGAACATTCAGTCGTACATTTGATTAGAATGCGGAAAAAAATATACGGAACTGAGCTTGAACTGTACGCTTAACGGCTTGATGCATGTACTCGCTGTTAGTTGAGAAAAGGGTATCCATTTCATTGAGAAGGTCGGTTTCGATGCCTAGGTTACAATGCACACACAAACCTTTATAATTAAAGTTGTTAACAATTTGCCAGACATTCCGGGTGATGACATAAACAGCATTGGTAAAGGTTGTTTCAGATGTGAAAATCACAAAGGAGACACAGAAAGAAGTTGTAGGACTAAACGGCCAGTACGTTTTGTAACATATGGCTTCAAAACCTAGGACGTTGAGACAAATTTCTTTCATGGAGTGGGGAATAGTTGGAGATGGCAACGATAGAATCCACCGACTGGATCAATTGTGCACCGATTGCAATTTAGTCTGTGGCCGTGCAAGCCAATTCGATGCAACTGACAGCAAGGGAAATGATAAAAATATCTTACCAACAAATATAACGATGGCCCCGCCGCCCTTGTATTTTTTAGTCGCCAAGATACGGCTGAAACATTTTCACTGTGGCGATAAAGCGCAATCATTCTTTTATAATGCTAATGGTCATGCATTTATATACATTTTGGAAATTAGGTGATCATTCGGAGTACATTTTCATGCGATAACATCACGATGAGCATTAGGATGACTTTTTGAAAATGTTCTCTCGTTTTTATCTGAAGCTTTCGCTAAATGAACCTTTCTCTAGCAAATGAATTCTCATCCAGCGTGTAATAATCTTTCAGTAACCGGATGCTATGAATTAGTAAAGATACCACTACAGATATCACCTTATCATATTTAGCTATATATCATGCAGTCCCTGGCCCAAATGTGTAGGCCTTACTAGACATTTCAAAATCGGAACAGTTCAAAACCCGGTAATTATGTAAATGGCCAAATGGCACAGAAGTCAAAATCAGTGAGGTTTTCTAACGATGTAATATTTCAGGCAAGTTTCAGACTTTTGGGGCATATTGTTAATCCATTTGTTTAATTGGTATTTAAAGTATCCAAGAATGTTCCGCTTATACGACAGTGACAACCACAGCTCTTCGTCAGGTACTTGTAAAAACAATCCTGACTGAAATATGCGGAAGCTGGATTTGAACCTGCGACCTCGTGGAACAAGGATCTGCTTTTGTCAAAAGTCAGCTTACCTGTTTATCTGTGACCATTCATAAGCTCTGACCTGACGTGTATCGGAACATAAATTCAGCTAAGCCATTTGTATGGTTTCCATGTATATATGCATTTATGTATGTGTGCCGGTATGTATGTGTGCGTGTGTTTATGGATTTATTTATTAGATTCTTGTTTAAGGTTATAACATTTTTAATCCCAGTATAATTCTTCATTTCTATGATATCGATCAGTCACAGTGATGGAGCCCGCAGCCTGTGGATGGTTGTGGGTTTCCTCCCACCATAATGCTGGCCGCCGTCGTATCAATGAAATATTCTTGACTACGGCGTAAAACACCCATCACAGATCTAAATAAATAAATAAATAAATAAATAAGGAAATACTGATGGAAAAAATGTCCAATTGGTACACAGACCGAGCCTTGACTTATGATTAATTCGCTGGCGATCTTCCCCTACACGTGACATGCAAAGCTTCAGACCATACCGACGGAAGCCAATTAGTGTTTATAATTTATTAACACGAAGGTATCTAGTATATATTAAGCACTCGACTATACGAAACACACACCAGGAAGAATTCAGTAAACGTCCACTTTGATTTATGCTACAGTTACAAGTGGCTGGTGTTTCAAACCTTAATCTGCAGCTTATATCGCTAGTGCGCGATGAAATTTGGGTGGGAACGTAGCACAGAGCCCCGAAGAAAATACATGTCCCCTCCGCCTCCTGGTTTAAAGCAATGACCACACTCACTTCTCACTCCACCTGTTGTAAAGCCTATCTAATATGATATTGAGCACGCAGCCTCATGCGCCACGTGCAGCTGGGATTTGCGCTGCGGCAATCTATCTCGTGATTCTGCTTATTGACTGATTGATTGGTTAAGTTGTGTACTGGCGTTATACCTCGTGCTGTAGGATATCTCACTTACACGACTGCGGCGAGCGTTATGGCGGGGAGGAAACGGGGCAATTAAAATTGAGTCCGATTGAAAGCCTACGACCATCTGCAGGCTACTGCCAGACCTTCCCACGCACGGCTGGAGAGGAGGCCAGCATGGCCACGCAGGATGTTTCATGTAGGCCTAATTAAGTACGCGTAAACCATAGTTCCAGAGGGCCTGTAAGTCTCTACTGTGTCAGCTCATACGCAATACCCAATTACGTGTGGCCTTTTGCCAATTATCACGCTTTCCTGGCTGCTTTGGTTTTACCGGCTGCGGTGTAGTCTTTTATATTGTATTCCTGCATAAACCGAGATTCTGCCGGTGCACTAAGCATCACACAGGCCTGGTCCCAAAGCATTGTTTTCATGTTATTGCGTATACATGTGCTAAATGTGATGACAGCACAGTACTTTGAGTCCTTATAGATCGACCAATGACGTCTATTGCATGTAGCTTCACGAATATTTTTTTAACTAATTCTGCTAAAGCCAGGACGCTAGGGGGCGTAGTTGTTACTTCTTACACACTTACGTGAACAGTTAGAATGAAACCCTTGTTGAGATAAATTGAAAAGAGGCCGGATTTTACCCGTGACGTGTGACCATTTGCCAAATATCGTCGCTGCTCCCGTTTTATCCTTTGTACTGTAGTCTTTTACTTTGTAAACCCCAATGCGCTATTTACAGCTCCATAATGATACACACGTGTTCCCAGAGTAGCTATAGAGCTCTGGCTAATCACAGCAGGGCTTGTGTGGCTGAAATCGAACGTGTTCGGTTGCGCGTGACTTTTGGCTGTAACACGATTTATTGATTGGATGAACTCGTGATCAGAATGACCACGAGACATGCGCACACGGTGTGAAAAGGGGATCAGTTGCGTGGGAAGGAGACTAACCTTCCATCGAGGATAACAGAAACTTGGCTATGTTAAGCTGTTTTATGTATTTATTTACTTTGTCGTCTTCGCCATGATTTAGGTCATATCAAGGTGACGGCGACTTAGCAGAAAGACTAATGTTGTTTTTCTCTTTTTTTTTATTTCTCCTTCTGTGACAGTAAAACATAATGTCGAGCAACACTATCAGACATGCACGCATATCTCGCGATGCCTACAACACGTAAAATACCGACGCCAAACGTTGTGTTGTTCCCACAAGTCATAAAATATCGACACCACACGTGTGGCCGTTCCTACCAGTCACAAAATACCGACAACAGACATGCTAAGCCGTTCCTATCAGTCACAAAATACCGACAACAGACATGCTAAGCCGTTCCTACCAGTCGCAATATACCGACAACAGATATGCTAAGCCGATCCTACCAGTCACAAAATATTGACAACAAACATGCTAAGCTGTTCCGACCTGTCACAAAATACCCACAACATCACAAATCAGTCACACAAGTCCGGTTGAGATTTGGGTTATCCGCTTCTACCTGCCCAGCACCAACACAGGCTCATTTCACTGGTATCTTGTCTTGTTCAAGTACATTTCATTTAGATGGCGGCGGTCTGTTTTATTATGGGACTGAATATATCTATTTTCGTTCCAAAGGTGTAATAAAATCAGTACTAAACAAACCTTCTGTAGGATTTTACACAACTTAAATTATCCCGAGGCATATGCTCCTTGTACTAAGTTGTTTCTCGTCATATTTTACCTGGTGTAGCCGTGAGCAGGGAGATCCTGGCTAATATATTGAGGATAAATATACTCAGCTTGACGTCACCGGTATACCTGTCAAATAAGCAAATGTATATTCCTATATAGCAAGATATCTATTGGAAGGCTGTAGGCTATGTATAGAGTGCAATGAGATGTAATTTCAACACATCAAACAAGAGGGCGCGGGTCCAGACCGCAGGATCACCAGTCTTTCACAAACTAGAATGGTGTCTGTACGTCATATGTGGGAAAGGTTGTCATTATCTTGCCAATTCCGAGAGGCTGTACTCATTAAACTGGCCATATAAGTGAAGTATTCTTCAGTATGGTGTTACATAACAGTCTGTGTAGCTGCTGTCATCACTATGTGTATCGTTTTTCATGTGCAAAAATGACGGACAACAATTGCTGTCTCGTAGGGTGGCTTTATAATGGGTCCTCTCTACAACACTGGCTGATTAACGGGCCTGTGACTATGTCCGCGATCAGTCATCTCTTACCAAAACTCAAGATGTGTGGGTGTGCACTCCTTGCAGTGGGATGGCCGTTTTTAGTTGCAGGCAACTTGAGGGATGGCAGGGAGCTTGAATGCATATTGGACCTTCCCGGCTGTGTGTTAACTCCAAAGATTGTTAAAGGTGGATAACTGTATATACCATGGAGCTTTTCAAGATAATAAATGCATATACTCCGTTGTCTTAAAAATATGCACTCGCATACCTCTAGTCACAACACTTACATAAGAGTTTGTGTATTTTTCCTCTTCGCACTTTATACAGGCAAAGGAAAATATGGTTAATAAAAAATAATAGCTTACAAATATGGTTCATTTGATTCTGGTTTACTCTGAGATTTTATCATTTTACATGTATGTAGGTGGCTAGTAAAAACACGGAGAGACGCCGGATTGTTGAAAGTATCATATGTAAAAAGAACTACGCGTGGCTGTCTCTTTTTTTGGTTAATTGTTGATCAGCCCCTCAACAAGAAATGGTGATCAGCCCACCACCAAAAAAATGATCAGGCCACCACCAAAACCTGGTGATCGCTAAAGACCCTCATCATTTCAAACCATCCCCGAAAATTGGTGATGCTTGTCACCATACTTTTGGTGATAGCGCTAAATTGTGAGGGTCTTTACTCGTCACCAGTTTTGGTAATTGGATGATCACCATTTTTTGGAGATACTTATCACTTGCTGTGCAAGGCATACCTGAACTATTCGTAACTATAAACTGACACAAATGATGATAATGATGATGATAACACGAACGAAAATTGTGTGGTGATGATACGTGATGATGATGACTACAAGGAGGTATAGCGATGGTGGTGGTGGTGACAACGACGACGACGATGATGATGATGATGGTGGTGGTGGTGGTGATGATGATGATGATAATAATAATGATGATGTGGCAATGATGATGATGGTGGTGGTGGTGATGACGACGACGACGACGATGATGATGATGGGGGTGGTGATGATGATGAGGAGGAGGAGGAGGAGGAGCAGCAGGAGGAAGAGGAATATCACAATAACGGTTGCATGTGTGACGGTGGCAATGCCGAAGGAGATTTTGGCGACAATGATAACGGTGACGATGGATTTATTTATTTCATTGTTTAATGCCACGCTGCTTAATTATTGGCCCTTGAGATGGCTGTCAGCGTTATGGGTGGAAGAAACCAGAGTGCCCGGAATAAACCCCTGCCCATTGGCAAGTTACTGACGAACTTTCCCAAGGTGATAACAGGGTGTTAACTAGCACCTTGCTTGTCCAAACGATTGGAAGGCAAGCACTGTAACCATCTGGCCACGACTGGTTTCCCGGCAAGGGAGATGATGATGATATTGATGACGGTGCTAATGACGATAATGACGACGATGTTGTTGATGACGATGATGCTGATGTGATGATGATGTTGATGGTATGGTTTACACCCTATGGTTTCGTCCATCCGTAATCGCGACGTCACGTAAGCAAAAACATCTTGAGGATGAGGATACATAAAAAAACAAATAAATAAATAAATAAATAGATAAATAAAAGGAGTTGGCAATGTAGAAGATGTCAATTAATCATGCTGATAAAGCTCAAGGGAAATACTGCAAACACACATGATTAATTAACATCTCCCGCCAGCTCAAGGATAAAACTAATAAATTCAATAATTAAAATTTCCTTACATTTCGGCCGTTTTGGGACAGTGCGTTATGGAAGTGAAGCCTTCCTCGGCGCTGTTGTATTCGTCAGAGCGTGCCAATCAACTTGACAATGTTGCCAGTTTCACTCTGTGTGTTTGTGGCGTTGTTGTGTAAGCTCACCTGGAGGTGGAAATCAATCACCTTCGTCAGTCTCTCGGCAGGATGTTAAAATCCGGAACACCTGTTGGTGGGGATCTGGAAATTGACATGTATATACAGAGGTAAGGGATCACGTGAAATACGTAGGACCTGCATTTTTGTTGTGGATTTCTTCCTGAAGGCGTGCACATTGATTTCTTTCGAATGCCGACGTTTTCCACTAAAAGCAAAACATAAAATTGAAGTTAAATACATATATTTGCATCCAAGAAGCTAAAGTTTATTTATTTATTTATTTATTTATTTATTTATTTGTCTGATTGGTGTCTTACGCCGTGTCCAAGAATACTTCACTTATACCACTGCGGCCAGTATTATGGTGGGAGGAAATTGGACAGAGCCCGAGGTAAACTCACAACCATTCCCCTTGTTTGCTGGCAGATCTTCAGAAGTTAAAATTTGGAAAACCTATCATTAGTGTTATGTTAAGAGCCATTTAAATTCCCGTGCTGTAAATCTTCTCAGGCAGTAATACAACGCAAGTTTAAAGTTTTAAAGTTTAACTTACCGTTAACTGAAAAATTATTTTGTGGATTCGGACCCTAAACCACTGTACACATGTATAAGCCTGGTGTCTGGTTAATTAATTAATTTATTTATTTATTTGATTGGCGTTATCATGCTGTACTCAAGATATTTCACTTACACGACGGTGTCCAGCATTATATGGGAGAAAACCGGGCAGAGGCCTGGGGTAAAAGCATGACAATCCGCAGGTTGCTGGGGGACCTTCTCATGTGGGGCCGGAGAGGTAGCCAGCCACAGCTGGACTTCAACCCACCACGACAGCATAAATGAGAGGCTCCTGGGTCATTATGCTGCTTATGCCAGCACGCCTCGTCCACATCAGTGTTTCACGGGTCAAAATGGAGGCAACCAGGACTCTTCATATACTACCTGTTCATACTGGGTTGGACAAACTTACGGGATATATTTATATGTGTATTTGATTGGTGTTTTACGCCACACTATTTCACTCATGTGGCGGCGCATTTTGGTGGGAGGAAACCGGGCGGAGCCCCCAGGAAATTGCACGATTATCGACAGGCTGTTGGCGGAACTTCCCATTCAGTGCCGGAGAAAAAGTCAGCATAAGACTTGAAGCTCACAGCCACGGCATTGGTGAGAGGCTCCTGGGTCATTACCCTGGGCTGGCGCGCTAACTCTTCGACCACGGAGGACCCTACAGAATACAAGCTGAATCATAATTAAGAATAAGACAGGATAACATACTAGTGTTTAGCACCTACAAGTGTTCACCACATGTACTTATTTAACACATGTATATGTCATGTTTATATGTGTTTAAAAGCAACCTGCAGAGTGTAATTTTTTACCAGTGAGCTAGTAGCATCATACACGCGTAGTGTACCTCCGAAAAACAAAGACTTCATTGTGATTCAATATTTCGGCATTTCGCTCTCCTGATGATGGCAAAGTAAACTGCCAAAATGTTGGCGCATCAGTGGCATTACATGCAGGATTCAGTACACTGTACTGTTCGATGTTTAACTTCTACACACTTTTATGCATCAGATATTAAACTCTATTAGACGATAGCGTTATAGTATAGGCCTATAGTCATGTTTTAGACACTCAGGTTTATCACTTAAATATATGTGTATATTTATTAAACACGCTTGTTTAATTACCCATTAAACGCTTTCGGCGTTGGTCATTTTACAGTGTAGCAGCATTTATATTTCACACTTTAATTATTTCTGCTTGGAAATATATGGATCCTTATAAATCACAAATTAACTTGAAGCTCTATAACACAGTAATTTTTTCTGTTTACAACGGAATCTCTAGAAATTTCTTCTAAATTAAAAAGCGAGAAAGATATATATATAAAAAAAAAACATGTCCTGCTCAATCATCTCATCACCGGCAACTCCTTCAATTATGTTTAAAAACTTTCTTTTATAGAGAATCAGAGACTTCTAAATGTTTGAGAGAAGTAACTGAGAGAAATAACAGTAGACTGTTTCCCCCGGAAATCTTGCGCATGCAATATTAACAAGATGGAACACATTTCTTCTAAATTTTAAATCAAAGCCTGATAATAAAAGCGGTGTGATCATCGATCAAATCACTAAAAAGTGTATCTAAAAATACCTTCATTTATTTTTTAAAACACTGTCTTAAACAGAATTAAACGTTCTTAAATTCTATATAGCAGGGAAAACAAAAACACCAACGATAAATAGGCCAACAACAACAAAAAGCCTGTGACGTCTCATCGCGCAACGTCTAACACTACTAATGTGATCATCTAGTGAAGTCTACCATGCAGTTCCACATTTGAAAATGTTCTTTCACTGAAATTTGAGTCAAATTTCTTGCACCACATCTTTTTTTGTATATGACGTTTGACTAGTTTTATAGGCCGATACACTGCGCAACATGTCATTTGGATTTACGCAGGAAACATCCCCCCCCCCCCGCCTCCAAAGTAACAATAATAATAAAGGAATAATAATAACGAAATTTTGTGTGTCTAATTGATTTTAATCAAGAATTTTGTAAAAAGTAACCGCAATTATTAAATGATATGTCTTGATGCTTACGAACCCCTCTGCAATGCAGGTTCCAACAAAATTCTTTGACAGTTTGCTAACTTACCGTAGCCTTCGTTCTGTTCAACGCAAGAATTAGTTCACAAATCGCCTAAAATTCTAGGGCTTCACCATCTCAGAGAAACCGGGTAGTGTATATATACTCATTCGAAACAGGCCAAACAGGCTTATAAAGGAAGATTGATGTCAGAGCAGAAGGCTAAGCCTTCTCGGATGATAGAAGAAAAAAAAACTCACCGGGCTTCCGATTAAGTCGATTTTACTTACTGTGATCTGCGACTTCTCGGTTATGCATAATAAAAATGAAGCGCTACCCTTTCTAAACTTTGGGTGAAATACCCTTTCAATACATTTCGGTATATACAGTTGGTCTGGTGTTGTCTTTTAGCACTTTGAACCATTATTTTACAATGAAAACATCTGTTAGGTTGTTCCCAGGCCTTTTACCCGTAAGTTTCCGGGGGGTTTTATTGCAATCGCATGGGCTATCACCAAAGCAATCGCGCGCACGTGGAAACTGTTGGGAACGCGTCACGCAATCGCAAATTTGTGGAAACACTGAAGCGAATGCGTGAGGCAATCGGGAATTCCTGTAAACACCGTAGCGAATGCCTCAGGCATCCACAAATTCGTGGAAACACCGTTGCGAAGGCATGAGGCAATCACAAAAAATACCGTGGAAACACGGTAGCGAATGCATGATAAAATCAGCTTTAAATCAGAAAGTTTGTTAGGCACCAAGCAAAGGATGGCAGATTTACTGTGCACAATCCGAACAATAAACCATGTCGATGTCGGCAAAAGTAAAATTCTCGAATGCGGCGTTAAGTACCAATAAAGCAAATCAGCAAATTATATTGCTCTTTGGGCTAAATGTAGACTTTAAATGTTGCACTCTTGATGTCTTCCTCTTTGGTCGTACGTCTGCCAGCAACCTGCGGACGGTCGTAGGTTTCCGATGGGCTCTGTCCGGTTTTCGCCCGCCATACTATTGGTCACCGTCGTAGAAGTGAAATATTCTTCGGTACGGGGTAAAACAGCAATGAAATAAGTCAATAAATTCTTATCCAATTCTCGTTTGGTCATAATGCTAGGGGAGTGTAAGTTGCCATTTTTTGGCATTTACACATTAACAGACTCAAGGTAAGGTAAACTCACAAGAGGCTGGATTTCACCGGTAACGTGTGACCATTTGCCAACTCTCACACTGTCTTCGCTGCTTTGGTTTTACCTCTATGCTGTTGCCTTTGGCCTTAGAGGACTTAACCTGCATAAGCCAGAATTCCGCTCGTGGACCGATAGTCCCCAGGGCTTGTTCCCTTTGATATATTTTCCTGTAAATGTTCATTTAATGTGACAGCAACACAGTATTTCCCTAATTGTATACCACTGACGGCTACCCAACAGCTATCATCATAAATGCCTTTTTGTTTTAGCTAATTCTGTCTAAGTCGTGTGGCCAGTGAGGCTATCAAAGTTGTCATATGTACTATTCAAGCATTTAGACATCTGGAATAAAACCCTGACTGGGGTAAACTGACAAGAGGCCAGATTTCACCGGTAACGTGTGACTATTTGTCAACTATCACACTGTCGTCGCTGCTCTGGTTTTACCCTAGATTGTTTATTCTTTCAGTCGTACAATGTATTGTATCCTGCATGCGTAAGAATTACAGGTTGAAGTAACTTTGGATGAGGAAACCCTTCTTTACATGCACATGTAAAAGACACCCAAGCTTATCGGTATACTCAAAAAAAAAATGTATTCATTCTGGGACATCTCTAGTTCACAGAGGTAGGAAACCTGGTTACCGTAAACACTGGTTTACCAGGCATAAGCTAATTCTTCTAATTTTTCGGACAGGTTTTAAGCCTTTACTCCTGGGAGGACGGGAGGTGGGGGGGGGGGGGGGAGGCTGTTTGGGCCAAACATTGGGCTTGGAAAATGGGGGAAGGGGATAATCCTTTCCTTAATCCTTTTAACTGTCAAACAAAGGATCAAGCCCTGCGATCACGAAGCGATCTTAGAACTAAGTCAAAACTTCACGCATTGAACTTGGTATGCTCCTTTCTCTTATTTTAGCTGAAATTTGTTTAACAATAACTTAACCAGAATTTACAATGTCAAGCAATGTTTTGAGCCTGTTATGTACGAAATAACAATTTCAAAGCGATTTGAAATTTTGATCAAAGTCTCAGATCGCTTTGTGGTTCCGGGGCCAGAGCTTAGTCGCCGCTGGACACTCAACTCACAGGTTACTTGCTGCCAGCGTCTTAGGCCTTCTGCCGGGGCTGTTCTCTTACCCAGCAGGAGCCGGTGGCTCATTTATTTTTATACTCATGTTTATGATTTCTACACACCTTGTTGACAACACACTAAAATAAATACTAAATTAAAATATGATTCAGTTCTCTGTTTTCACATCCACCCCTGTGATTTCAATTGCTGTTTCCTAGCTCGTGTGCGATGTTTTTAGATGAGAGAGACATGGTGAATAAAGCTTTATATACACAAAAAATACATGCTCGAGCAAATCATGCATGTCCTACTTGATGATCCCGTTACTGACCACGTGTCTTAATATGGGGAAAGAGTGACATCAGCCTGGCAGTCCATTCTCAATTATGGGAAGGATGGGGAAGGCTTCACAAATAATGGCGCGAATGACTTTCGAAATGGATCTACCGTCGAGGAGATTCGTACCCGTGGGCATTTACAAGAGGCTGTGCGACCGGACAATATGGGACAACGAACAGTTCAGACATGTGGGCCTAAGAGAGCAAATGTTTTATTGATGCCAACATCAAAGTGAGAGGGACAGCACGGTATGTTGGTAAAATACGGCTGGATTGAGTACAAAAGATCTAGGGCTTAGCCTCTATAGATAATAATTTATAGGTAAGACCTCTAGAGCTACTCTTTGACAAACATGAACGATAGTGAAGCAAAACATTGTCGAACAGTGCATATGGTTTACGAAAATCAGACTGGGGGACATCTTCATTACATCATGCCAGACACTCCATGCATGGACTAGGCGATCTGTTCCATTCGGAACTTGAAAAGTCGTCATAGTTATGCAATCAGATACTTACCTACTCGGTTTGGCAACAAATTTGTGCACGTAGTAAATTTCAAACGTATCGTTGGCTCTTTGCCGACGGCGGTTTACGCAAAGATGTTCACATGTATCATTCACACGGTAGTCGACCGATACGGGATTTGTCTGATTACTTGACGAAAACAAAACAAAACAAAACAAAACAAAAAAAAAAGCAATTATTCGAAGTCAAACGATTTACGGGAACGATCCCTTAGTTGTAGAAATTTTTAAAAATTAGAAGAATTACGGTATTAGGAAACGGAACTAACCAAGTTATCCTCTCTGTGACGATCCCCTAGTTTTAGGGCTTTTTGTTTATATCTGTAGAACAGTTTCATTTAAAGAATAGCAGACATCGGTCTTTAGCAGACACTGATATGATCATCGGTCTTGGAGAATAGGGAATTCAGGTGTCACGGCCAGCAACACCGGACCAGTGTGGGGAGTATTAGCTATAATCCCCTTGGTTTGAGTGAAAACAAATCGGCCACCCCCTTCGGCGGCGCTCTCAGAAGTTGAAATGTCTAGGCGTGGGAGTGGAGGATGTTATCCAGTGTCCGCATAATTAGTGTCCGAAAAGTTAGAAGAATTACGGTACTAGGAAAAGGCACTAACCAAGTTATCCTCTCTGTGACCCATGAAGCACCATTTTATGGTGTTTTTCATAATACAATCGAAATTTATTTTTTTATTTGATTTGATTTGTGTTTTACGCCGTACTCAAGAATATTTCACTTATACCACAGGTGCCAGCATTGTGGTGGGAGGAAACTGGGCAGAGCCCGGTGAATCCCATGACCATCCACAGGTTGCTGGCAGACCCTCCCACGTGCGGTTGGAGAGGAAGCCAGCATGATACAATAGAAAGAAGTTGCTTAGCAGAAAATGATGTTGTATTATAATATTTATTTTGTTAAAATGCAACTTGTCCAAATAAACAAAACCATGCAGTCCTTGTGCACACATACACACACAAAAACACCCAAACAGAAACAGATTAATCTGATTGCATTCAGTGTTATAATTATACAGGCACGAAAAACGATATGCGCAAAACCAAAAACACTCCAAAAAACAACACTACTGTGTTCAAAAATTAGGTGAAATAAAAATTTAACAAATTCATCACAAGTTCATGCATATCACAGAAAAAATTCAATAAAACCAGGGGTATATGGTATACATTTAAGATTCCTGTATAGGTAATAACTACAGAAACAAAAACAAAAAATAAGACAGAAGACAGAATAAAAACAGAAAAAAGGAAATATTTCAGAGAAATTATATCTGCCATACCTTGTGTGCTTGTCACTAAGTTAGTCTAAGTCACACAGGTAGCATTGGCTTTTAGAAGGTCATGGTGCTAGGGGGCGTGTGAGTTGTTACTTCTTAAACACTTACATGAACAGTTAGAATAAAACCCTAAACTGAGGTGAACTGAGAAGAGGCCAGATTTCACCGATAAGGTGTGACTAATTGCTGACTATCCCACTGTCGTCACTGCTCTGTGTTTTCTCTCTGTGCTGTAGTCTTATATTTGGAATTGTACAGGTTTATGCCAAGTTTTTGTCCACATAAAACTGTTTTTGAGGTCAAACTATTAATTTCTACACCTCAAAGACTCAGTTTCAGTCTTAAATGAAAAGGTTTGTCTGGTAACTGCCAAAGGGCAGTGGTTTACTCTAGGCAATTCTGTTCTCCAATAATAGCCATGACCAATCACAGAAATAAATGTTAGAAAAACCTAACTCCTGATAAACGCTGTATGACAGGATATTCCAGAGCAAGTCAGGCCTGCCCGAAAACCCAAATTAAAATCATCTGTAAATGATCAGAAAAAAGGAAAACCCACTGAAGATATTAGGAAAACATTTTAATCGCTTAATTATGAACATGATGAATATTTTTTTAAATTCTTAACAAATAGAATATGATCAAATCTCAGTTGCCATGGTTACTCTTTATACAGGATATATATATATGCTACAACATACAACAAACACTAAAGTTGCTTTTAAAATGTAGAAGGTTTCACCTTGTGAGTGGAATTCTAGGACCTGGATAAATTTACCTTCTACATTCCCTTTTCCCAGGTGATATAACAACTTTTCCGGAAAAAGTCATGTGTGTCAAAAAAAAAAAAAAAAAATCCCAAAAGAAAAAAAGATTGACCATAACTTGGTTTGAACCAGAGCTCATCTGAGGGAGTTGATTTCTAAACTGACCATGGTTTTTAGATGGATTCATGGCTGTGGTTAGTGTATTATCACATGCCGTAACCATACTCAGCGGTTTTTTGAAATGGTCAACCACAAGCAATCTTAACATGTCTCAAGGAGTAAGTTCCCTTGTACGTGTTTCCCAAAAACATGGCTGCCATTTACATCAGAGGTTATAATTTCCCATTTTCAGGATAACTTACCCAGAAGCGGCAACCTGAATGGTGAACATATTTCACCTAGAGCTAGAAATGTTTTAGGTGAAAACAATAATTTATTTTTAAATGCAAACAGAGATCCATAAACACAACAGACGGAAACACTAATTCAATAACAGTCAAATAACAAAACAAATTTTCACTGGTCAATTCTACTGTTTATCACAGGTATAAATTTAAGTTAAATTATTAGGAATGTAAGCAAAATTAAAATTTTAGAAAACATAAACAGTACTTTCAAAAATATTTCTGTGCATTAAGGTCAATACCTATGTCTAAATGCAGTTTATGCAACTCAATTATTACGCACAGAACTAATTCACAGCTTGTGGTTGTGACAAAACACCCAGTAGGTCAGTGGTTTCCTTCAGGTTTCCTCAGGGGTTCCCTAGGGTTCAGTTTGGCTTCCTTCACCCATAATTGGTCCCTCTTCATATAAGTTAGATATTTTTAAACGCCAGATAAGACATCATTCAAAATAAACAAATACTAAGTAAATTTTAATTCGTGTGACTTTTGGAATTTTGAAACATATAGCCATAGTCATTTATCTCATCAGAGTAGAGAAAAAAAAAACTATAGTAGTATTACAGGAGCTATTTTGTTCTTTCTAATGAAACAACAAAACTATTTATTTATTTTATCAGTGTTTAATGCTTTGCTCAATATTTTTTGTTTGTTCTTATGACCGTCATGGTCAGGTATATGGGTTGAGTATATCGGAGTACGTCTGGAGAAAACCACCGGCCTTTGGCACGTATCTGACAACACTTCTGACTTGAAGCTGCAGACAAACTAGCAAGGGTTGGATTCAAGCTAACATCCTTGCTATTCGCAGGAAGTGTATATGTGCGACAACAACACTGCTTATGCTTTTAGTTGCCACTAAAGAGCGGGAAAACATACTCATTTAAAGAGCAGGGCGAGATTTGCAAAACCCTGCGCAGTTGTACATCTCTGACACAAGGCTGTGCTCCTGGGGTGGCAGTTTTGAATCAAATTAACTTTTACCTTAACACATTTTTGTAATCATATCGGCCATGTCAGCACAGTGACATCATCAACAACAGCAACAACAACAACAACAACGGTCACAAATGCCAGGTATAACTGACAGTCACGTTAAAAACTAACAAATAAACTGAAACAGAATTTACGAAATACAATTTACACAATAAGACTGAAACATTTTTTTTCTAATTGTGTACATACAATAATATATAAGTGCAAATAACTTCAAAATGAATTTTTATATATATCCCTTTAAGTACTGCCAAAAGTTAATGAGCGAACCAAATAATCAATGGTTGGCTATATCATAACATAATTAAACAAAATACATGTAATTCATAAAATCACACTAGAGTTTTTGTGAATTCAACTGTGACCAAATGTAAGAACTGTTTTAGGGTTAACCAAAGATCATCTTTCACTATACTATCAGCCAATCAAAACTGAATAGAGGCATCGAGAATTAACCTAACACAAGAAATATATTAATATGCATAAAAGAAGAAAATATATATGAATTTCCTTCAGTTCTGTTCGTTGAGGGACAAAATTTACACATCAGACATAGTAGGCCACCTAAAGGTGCTTTCAGATCAAATAGTCGTACTCAATACTGTAAATGTAAAATTCAAATTCAAAACCAAATAAATAAAAAATCAACAACAAAAAAATAAATGCATACATAATACTGTAATGTAAAGCTACATTTTTTAAAATTACTAAATGGTTGTGGGTTAGTGCACTAGTGCAGCAAAATGACCCAGAAGCCTGCCACCAATGCAAGGCTGCTGTCATATAAGTGAAATATTCTTGAGTATGGCGTAAAACACCAATCAAATAAATAAAATTACTAAAATTTCTTGATTCCGTTTACAATAAAAAAACAACATGTGTAACAGCTATGGACATAACAGCATAAAATAGCAGTCCAAGGGAGGTAATTATTTTTCGAAACTGGGAGACACAAAAACTATGGAAAAATCTACTTGGTCACTTAATGTACCCTTGGTAATTTATCATTTACACAATTTGTTAGAAGAATCATGTTTATCCTTAGTAACCTTAAAACTTATGTGCTGCTAAATGTATTCCAGTTACCACATTTCCTGCAACTAAGTCCATTAAATAAAACTTCATACCATGACTAATATACAAGTACGCTGAAACTATAATGTTTTTGTTTTGTTGTGAAAATAAGATCCAGTTGTGTTCCAGTTTTGAGCTCTACGAATGTTTTGATGGAAAAATCACAAAAAAAAGCAGGCAAGGCATTTGTAACATTACACATATTAAGTGATACAAGTAAATCCAGTTTGGCAAAATACTTCTTTGGAATGAACAGAGCTGGAATACGAAATTCACCTCACATCACAAGGTTTGGGAACCTTAATTCTCCATATGCTGAATATCTCAACAACCCTCAATCTCTACCCAATGCCACTGTTGACATAATGCCACTGTCGACAAAATGGCAATGTCAACACAATGGCACTGTCAACAACATGGCAATGTCAACACAATGGCACTGTCTACGAAATGTCAATGTCCACACAATGGCACTGTCAACACAATGCCACTGTCTAAACAATGTCATTGTCCACACAGCCAAAGTCACAACAACCTTCATGTTTTCTATATATTTCCTCAACATTAAAATTAGTTTTGATGCTTAATTTTCCAGGATGAATGCTAAAGCATCAGTCCATGGTAGATGTAATAAACTGTTGGTAAATATAATGCTTTCTAAACACAGTCTCATGGCAGACAAATTGTTTTCACCTTATACATCGCTTGTTTATTAAGTTCACGCCATAGAAACCAGGTCTTTCAAATTTTTCTTAGTTTATATCTCATTTCAATAAAATGCATATTTATATTTGCTTTTGAACTATCTTTTTGACTGTCTATACATTCCAATGTACATGTTAGAGATACACCTTTCCTTCTGTATAATCATGATTAGCCCATGCATCAGAAGCTAGTAGAGGCAATTTCTGTTTAGCTTTTTTAATATGTAAAGTACTAGACGTGGGATGAGGAGATCAAAGTTCAAATCCTGATGTGAACCAAAGAGTCATTTTATCCTTTGTCCTTCACCAGTTCTCTACAAATCTCCATTTTTGATATCTGATTATACAGTTGTATATGGCTAAATATGAATTTCTAAATGCACATGACTTCAGACACTAACCGACATTTCACTCAGCAAAACAATTTAATGGATTTGAATTCAAAGACTCCATACTAGAATGGATCATCAATCATCAATGATCAGCCAAGCAAAAATGTAAACCATGCAATGATTGGTCAAGGAATATCAGCCAATAAGGATGTCTGGTACAGCTTTAAGAAAAGACAAATCCAGACTGCAGCTCAGAGATGCAATACGACTAGTTGAAAATGAGATTTGGACTTTGACAGAAAGTAGAGTTGATACAACTGGTAAATTGTTGTGATATTTAATATACATGTACAAGAATGCTTGCTCATTGAACAGGAAGGCCTGGGGATTTGGAAGGGAAATTGGTATGAAAATATTCCCTGTTTTCTTCGGCAACTATATCTTGGAAGTCTTTAAACAGATTACGTATGTGTTTTTTTTTTGTTTACTACAACTACAGATCAGCATTCGAAAAAAATCATTTAACTGCTCATTGCCAATTCATCTTCACCGAACAACAACAATGATGAATACATGAACAGATGCACACATTTCCTCAAAAGATCTCTAAGCCACACTGAGTTCAGGCTGCCTTTGCTGGTCTTGTGTCAGTCATATAAACCGCATAATTCAGAAATTCCTTTCTCACGAAATGCTGAATTATATCGACCAATTTTTCCTTCCCTCAATATGCAGCACACATGTAAACTAATGGATAAACAATTTCACCCCTGTTTGGAAAATAACGATGTGCTTTTTTTTCTCCTCTCAACTGATCTTTGTTCACAAAAGGTTCATTGACATTTTCGAGATGGACCAGTGACCTTCAAAGGATGTCCACTGACCTTCACAGAAGGTCCACAGCATGTACTTCTCTGACCATCCATCTGATTTCCATGGAAAATATAGACATTTTCAACAGGTTTTCAGGTAGGTTATGGAATGTTAAGCCTTGGTGGACAATGGAATGTGGTCCTTGTCCAAAGCAGCATTATGGTTGTGTAGTACTGGAACCTGGTTAATTTTAGATGCTGAGAAGATGGGAAAAGTACTTGTTCTTTAACTGACAAGTCTTCCCATGTCCAATGAAAGAGTTTGTTACATTCCAAACTCCACTGTCCTAGGCAAAATCACTAGTCCATTCATTAGTGGGTCTGGTAGGTCTTGGCCTGTTAGATTCCAAACTCAATTGTCCTTTACACAATCACTAGGCCATTCATTAGTGGGTCTTGTCCAATGAAATAGTCTGTTACATTCCAAACTTGACTTTCCAGGCATGATCATTGGTCTATGAATCAGTGGGTGTTGTTCAATGAAGTGGCCTGTTAGACTCCAAAGTGGACTGTCCTTTGTGAAATTCTTGTTCCATTTACACTCCAAAGTGGACTGTCCTTTGTGAAATTCTTGTTCCATTTACACTCCAAAGTGAACAGTCCTTTGTGAAATTCTTGTTCCATTCATTAGTGGGTCTTGTCGAATGAAACAGCCTGCTACATTCC
Organism: Acanthopleura granulata; assembly: GCA_016165875.1. Taxonomy (NCBI): domain Eukaryota; kingdom Metazoa; phylum Mollusca; class Polyplacophora; order Chitonida; family Chitonidae; genus Acanthopleura; species Acanthopleura granulata. The sequence continues at coordinate 2,709,622 of JABBOT010000006.1, read as the reverse complement.
AAACTGCAATGCCAAAACAAAAATCACTGGTTCACTTGGAGATGGTACCTTCCACTGTGTGTACTGAACATATCCTCAGAGGCCTTCTCCATCACTGGAATATCACCCATTTTAACCCAAATCAAGAATCAAGGCTCTTCCCTTCTCTGCACAGTTCATCACGAGCTAGGTGGTTACACTGTTCAGTCTTCTCTTTCATTATCAAGCTACCCTTGAACAGCACCTTCTGGATGCTTAAATGTAGCTGGACCCTTTCAGTTTCCTCTGGTAGAGGATCATGAGGGTAATCCATGCTGAAGGGGTCTCTGGACAAAACAAGATGCACTTCACTCCCAGCAGCCTTTATAACCATACATTAAATGCAGAAAGTTCATGTAGTCTTGAATGAAGTTCTTGTATCTTTCAGCTTCCCCAGCCCCCCTTGGCTGTAGTTTATGTGTGGCGGTCCATGTCATATTTTTAGGCTTGCTTGGGCTTCAGGACCTTTTTCACAGCCACATGTACACCTCTTCATTCACATGTGGTACAGTTTTACAAGACTGTTCATATGTGGTACACCTTTCTGAGACTGTCCAAGTGTGGTACACCTTTCTGAGACTGTCCAAGAGTGGTACACTTTTTTCTGTTACGTCGATCATTCTATGACTCTGTTAATCTGAAGTACACCATTCTCCACACCTTTATGAGAATCTATGCAAATTTTTGTCCTATTGGCACTTGTACATAACTCTCTGAATCTTAATGTGATCTGACTGCATTCCAAGCACAGCAAAGCGTTTACCGAATCAGTTCTCATATTTTCGTTCATCAAGACTGATCAAGTTGTGCATTGTTCAGGTCTAATGATTACAATGTTCAACGAACAATTGATTCATCCAGCAACTTGCAAATTAATGATTGGGGACTCATTCCATGAGAATGAGTGTTACATGCCAAGTTGTCTCTTCCTCAGAAATTTGTCCACTAGAATACCTTATAACAATCCAGCTTTAGGTCACAATCGTGCAGCATCTGAGAGACTGCATCACTGATCCATATTCACTTTCTGGAAATGAATTTCTGACAAGACTTGACAGAACATCCCCAACATTGGATTTAAATCAAAGAACAAATTCTACAATGCATACTTCCTCTATTAACAATTTAGTCACCCGGCTGGCAACTACATGGCATTCCCTGAACAGTTGTCTTAGAAACACAGAATAAACAGATTAGGGTATTTGCTCTCCATTGGCTGATGCAACCATTCAGCTGATTCGTTGCCTTACAGAAGATGTCGCTATGGCAACTGTATTACTCACACTTAATTCATGTTCCAGGGCTCCCTGCATAATTAATCAGTGTTTCTACACAGAATTTTTTTTTCATTTGAACCAACCCCAATGAATTTCACCGCTGAAGGACACACAAGTGATTTTCTTTGAATTGACATCTCATCAACCCATGCAGTCATATCTCATGTTAAAAGAGTCTTGAGAGGCATTTCAACCAATTAGCATCCTTGTTGCTTAGGCTGAAGGGGTCAGGCACAGTGAGGAGGCAGGGGAATCCCCTTGGAAAGGCTAATATTACGTTGTCAGACCATCAAGGGCGTCTGTGAAGAGCAGAATGTCAGCGAATGACATCCCTAACCTCCTCTCCAGGGACTGATAGAAAAACTCCGGTGCCTGAAAATATTAAAACCATAAATGAATAAACTGACAAAACATCAGGTCCCTAGGTTCGTATTTTTCAAGCAACTTATTAAAGATTTACTGCAAATGGTCTAAAATATTGCCCAAAATATTGCTCAGCATTTTTGAGGCAAATTTATGTTACAATATTATATCTTTTGTCTGAAAACTTACATTTAAATAAGCAATTTTCCCAGGACTTTTGGAGTCTTGAAAACGTTTGTATAGAATTCAAGTACTTTCAAACATTTCAGTTCAAGGGTTATTGGGAACCATTTGTGAATCCCACATCGTGGCATAAGTTGTCTCCCCTTACCTCTCTCCTCATCTCCCTGATCTGACCCAGCATCCGACCGTCAATGGGGGTGAACGAGGCACTCAGGCTGTGGAAAAACAAACAAGGGATTCAGTTACGTTGTCACTGAGATTTTACCCCATGCTTGAGCATATTTCACACATTAGATGGTGGTTAGGTTAATCGAGGTGCACGCCAGTTAGAGCCAGAAGAAACCTTTCAGCTGTCCGTGGTTTCCTGACTGTCACACTGTGGCTAAATATATGTAAACAAACACTTACTTTTCTTTAGCCTTCCAACTAGAGAGCAGATGGCACATTCCCCAACTTGACAAACTGACATATATAAATTTGTACTCAAAACTGCACTCAAGACATTACTAAACAGACAAACAGATGGATATATATGGTTAAAATACTTTCTCGACAAAGTTAGTCAAGGGGACCGTTTCACAAAAAATCTGAAGGCTACAGTCTAACCATTTTGACTGGCCTGTTTCACAAAGAAAATATCTGGCTCTTTGAAAATGCTTTTTGTCTTGTATTTTTGAAAATTAGCATGAATCCCTGGTCTACGGCGATTCCACTATGCATTAGACAGTTTTACTTTTGTGAAACAACATAGTCAGATTTCTTCGTAGCCTGCTTAAGGTAGTCTGTTAACTGACCGTTAGACGACCATCTGACATATGACTGCTACAGAAGCTTTTGGAAACAGGCCCAAGGGCTGAAAAGAGTATCCAATACCCTTGGTTTCAATGGCATAAAGTAAAATTATTTCTAAAGCCTGTTCCATGATTGGAGTTTTCACATATCACATGATATTATATATTTCTGAGTTAATTGAGCGAGAAAACCCATTTTCAAGAAAAACACAACAACATAAAGCTCTGTTTCACACCTCTGGAAAGTACACAATGTCACTGAGCCTCAAAATGCATCACTTGTTCATATTACATGCTGCTTCTGAAATTTCCTATTTTGTCCAACAAAATTAAAACGAAAAAAAAGAAAAAGGGCTGAGGATAGCAGCGAATGAATGCTGTCTGGGCCAATCTAACACCTACTGTCCTAGGCCAACATGGTGCAACCACTTCCCGACTTCCTCCCTGGTCTTTATGTGCCCAGCGGGGTTTGGATGTGGATGCGAGGAATTGTGGGTAGCGAAATGCTGGTGGATGGAGGGCTCATGTGAGTTAAGCATGTCTACTGACTCTGAAAGAGAGCAACATAAGCATGCATTTGTTTATATTGGTTTAATGTTTTACATTCTAGTCTCTTGAATATATTTTTAATAAAAAATCATTTAACATCTGATAAAAAATATGGCAGCCTGTGTGGACCACATATAAGAGATGAACACTTTTTTCTGAAAATAGTTAATGTCTGTGAAATCATCTGTGATGAACTGCCTTAGTACCATTCTAGTAAGGACAAATGGATTTTCAGGCCCTCAAATGAATGTGAAAAACAGTTTGAAAAATATTCTGAAAAACACACCTTTACTTGCCCCATTTCTGGGCTAGAAAAACAAAATGCAAAAAAAACCCAGAACAGTCTGAAGTATTTCTAGACGAGTTCTCCCTTGCTGATCATTTGAGCCCACACAGCGCTGGATTTTACTGGATTTACACATTAAAGGCACGTGACACTAGCACATGACAGAAGATCTCTCGGGTTTCCTCCCACCATAATGCTGGCCGCCGTTGTATAAGTGAAATACTCTTGAGTAAAACGTAAAACACCAATCAAAGAAATAAATACATACATTCATGGCAATAGTGCTCAACAGCTTACCTCCTCTGCGTGGGCCATTAGGCACGCCTTTGCCCCGCCCCCTCAGCTCCTTCAGCAGCCCGTTGACGCTCTTCTCAAATGGGTACTTGCCACTGAAGTCGATGTAAAGCTTGGCGCCCAGTATGAGGCCCAGCCAGCCGTCAGGGCGGTACCGCTTCTGCATCATGACGGGAATGTAGTCCTTCCTCAGCTGGAACGTGTACTCCGCCTCTGCAACAACAGCAACACGCAATCTTCCGCTACATTCAAATATCTTCTTGCTTCTTTATTTACAGCAAAGTTTCAGTATGTTTATTTATCTGTGTTTCTTAACTTACTTATTCTATTGCTGATCAATGCCTTACTAATTTAATTTATTTAATGATTTAATTGATGGTTTACACCATACCCAAGAATATTTCACTTTTATTTATTTATGTATTTATTTGATGGTGTTTTTTATTTTCGGTGTTTTATGCCGTACTCAAGAATATTTCACTTATACGACGGCGGCCAGCATTATCATGGGAGAAAACCAGGAAGAGATCGGCTGGAATCCACAACCATCTGCAGGTTGCTGGCAGACCTTCCCACGTATGGCCAGAGAGGAAGCTAGCGTGAGCTTGAACTAATAGCGATCACATTGGTGAGAGCTGCCACATTATGGCTGAGATATTACACACGTGGTGTAAAGCCTTCTTCATTCATTCATTGGTGAGAGGCACCTGGGTCATCACACTGCACTAGCGCACTAACCCCCATTGGCCACGAAGGACCCTGCCACACTAACAAATTTTTTCAATTACATGACTGGTGGCAGAAACTGGAATGCTAAGTTTAAACCCAGTGAATTTGGCAAGTAAATGACAAACTTTTCCACCTGACATACCGATATGCACATGCACTATACTGTTGGAGGACATGCGTTCTTCAACAAAAGTTAAACTGCGCAAATGATCGTACAAGCGCTATCAACTCCTTATTGTTACCAAGGCTTCATGAGCATTGACCATTCTATAAACAGAGGCCATACCAAAAAACAGTAGTTCGAGACACGAAAAAAAAAAAGTACTTTCACATTTCAGAAATCTGGTACTCAAGACCAAATCAGAAAAGCTGAAACTATGCCCCATTCTGAAAAAAAAAACCCCGAAAAAAACACAAAAAAACACCAAAAGACAAGTACTGGTTGGTTTTCTTTTTCAATGGACATGCAGGTACAGCAGTGGGTTATACTACACAAAAGAGCTTACTGAGCCCCGACCAAGCAGTGTCCAACCGAATGACAAACTCCACCCACCTGTGCGACAGTTGGGGCTCTGCTTGTACTTCTCGGACATGCAGATAAGGACGACGGTAGCGTTTTCCGTGGCCTCTGCCATTGCCTGTAAGGTTGACCCGCCCATCTGTTCCACATCAATCCATATGTTATAGCCTTCTTTCTGTCAATCAACAAGACGGATAAATGAATGTAGAATAATCAGATGGATTTGTTTTCATTCCACCAAAAAAGGACAAGAACTAATCAGAAACTACTAAAGAATCTTTCGAAGCAAACTGCCAAATTCTCCTGAAGTTTTGCTTTCATCAAGTGAAAAATTGGGCATGATTCCGATTGATTAATACACCTTATGGGGCCAATTAAGGGTTTTGTGAAGTTTGATTACTTTGTTATTTGGCATCAAAAGTGTGAGAGACCTTCCTGTGCCTGTGAACCAGTACCTTCACAGTCCAAACTTTAGGTCAACTGTTATATCAATCATGGCAAAACAGGGAAAAACCACCTACAGCATTCCAGACTGTACATCTTCAACCTTTTCAACCACTAAAGCATTTTTTTCATTTGAATTTATGCAAACAAGGATTCTGAAAATGATTTGTTTGTGTGGTTAAAGATGCGAGCTTCATAAAACTGTGCAAATTGTTTCTCTGCACCCCATAGTTCTGTCACAATGTTTCAAAATGTTGGTTTGCAGAGATGGTTCAAGAATTAGAGTAGTTCTGGCGTCTAGGCATCTAGCACCCCTAGAACAGTAAAATGGTGGGGAAAAAAAAGCTGCGCCATCTATAGGGGGTTTTACCTCCAGTCTAAAGATACAGGTATATTGTAATTCAATTCTTATCACCTTGAATTTCAGGATATATGAAACTTTGACTAATACTTCTGCATGATCCCTGAGAGAAAATTTCAGTTCTGTCTTATTTCGAATATCTACTTTTGCAATGGACCTTCCATACATAACAAATACCAAATATCCAAATTTCATGACTCTTTCGAGTTTTCCTGAATCACAGAAAAAGCTTCACTTGTACATTTAGTGTAAAATGAAAGACATTCTTCAAGCTTCATTATAAATTCTAAACGTTTCTCTTTGGGTTCATATGCTTTACCCTTTATTGACTTTTCAGATAATAACCAACTTCTTGGATCACCCATGAAGACCCAATACAGGTTTCTGACATTGTCAGAACTCATCGAGGCTTATGTCTTCTGACGTTTTTTTCACTGACTGACCTTTAACCGATCAGCAATCTCCATCACATGGACTCGGTCACTCCAGCTATAGCTGATGAACACGTGACTTTTGGAGGGTCCGGCAGAGCGAGGTCCTGTGGAATACAATGACGACGACGTCACCTTCAAGGCCCTCTGACTGATGAATTAATTGGTTGGTTGATTAACTGTTAGGCTACGATTCGCTGCTGACATCAGATCAAGGTCTATGCTCACCACCATGTCTATCTGGCAAGCCACTCTCTGCCAAGCATTTACATGTAGTTAAAACTGTTCACTGCCTTCAACTTGGTCAAGGCTACATTTAAGTCGGTGACGACTGGTGAACTTGTATTTTAAAGATCCTTTACAGCCAAAGAATCCCTGATGGCAGAGAGTTAAATACATGCATTCCATAGCCAAGGAGTTAATTTTGATTTGATTGATTGGGGTTTGATGCTGTAATCAAGAATAATTCACTTTTGAGGCTAGCGCACGTCAGGTCGAGGCTAGCGCACGTCAGGTCGAGGCTAGCGTGTCACGTCGAGGCTAGCGCGTCAGGTCGAGGCTAGCGCAAGTCAGGTCGAGGCTAGCGCACGTCAGGCTAGCGCACGTCAGGTCGAGACTAGCGCAAGTCAGGTCGAGGCTAGCGCACGTCAGGCTAGCTCACGTCAGGTCGAGACTAGCGCAAGTCAGGTCGAGACTAGCGCAAGTCAGGTCGAGGCTAGCGCACGTCAGGCTAGCGCACGTCAGGTCGAGGCTAGCGCACGTCAGGTCGAGGCTAGCGCAAGTCAGGTCGAGGCTAGCGCGTCAGGTCGAGGCTAGCGCAAGTCAGGTCGAGGCTAGCGCAAGTCAGGTCGAGACTAGTGCACGTCAGGTCGAGGCTAGCGCGTCAGGTCGAGACTAGCGCACGTCAGGTCGAGGCTAGCGCACGTCAGGTCGAGGCTAGCGCGTCAGGTCGAGACTAGTGCACGTCAGGTCGAGACTAGCGCGTCAGGTCGAGGCTAGCGCGTCAGGTCGAGACTAGTGCACGTCAGGTCGAGACTAGCGCACGTCAGGTCGAGGCTAGCGCACGTCAGGTCGAGGCTAGCGCGTCAGGTCGAGGCTAGCGCGTCAGGTCGAGACTAGCGCACGTCAGGTCGAGCCTAGCGCACGTCAGGTCGAGGCTAGCGCGTCAGGTCGAGGCTAGCGCACGTCAGGTCGAGACTAGCGCACATCAGGTCGAGGCTAGCGCTTCAGGTCGAGACTAGCGCACGTCAGGTCGAGCCTAGCGCACGTCACGTCAAGGCAATCTGATCACCAATGGTGGACTTTGGTCGCAGTTCCAAATATCGTTTGCAACAAGCCTTTTGGTTTCAATAATCCAATATTTCTCAAGTGCCTGGTGACACGAAAGATTTATTGAAAAAATTGTTCAAGAAACAAATTTTTTTCTTTTTTGTTTTTAATCATGCATTCTGTACTTTTATATACGCACTGTTGGGATTATCCGCCTCTTCTCGGATTACCCATAAAGCACCAATACAACTTTTTGACAGGTTTTCATCGGGACTCTGCGTCAGCTTCTCCAACATGTCAATGAGCTCTGTCATCTCCAGGATTTTCATTCGGACGTTTTTGTCGAAGGAAAGCGTCCAGATGGCTCGGGCAGCCATCGACTCCTCCCGAAGGTCATCATGTTGTAACATGATCAGGAAAGACTGAAGGGCCCCTTCCTCCACAATCTACCGAGAGAAAGTCAGGAATGTGTGACAAAACAAAAGTTTATTTAATATGGCAGCATTCACGTTAAGATAAACCACAATATTTGATATCTAGTCACCCTCAAAAGACCATACATATAAATCATCACTACATTAACATGATCAGGAAAGACTGAAGGGCCCCTTCCTCCACAATCTACCGAGAGAAAGTCAGGAATGTGTGACAAAACAAAAGTTTATTTAATATGGCAGCATTCACGTTAAGATAAACCACAATATTTGATATCTTGTCACCCTCAAAAGACCATACATATAAATCATCACTACATTAACATGATCAGGAAAGACTGAAGGGCCCCTTCCTCCACAATCTACCGAGAGAAAGTCAGGAATGTGTGACAAAACAAAAGTTTATTTAATATGGCAGCATTCACGTTAAGATAAACCACAATATTTGATATCTAGTCACCCTCAAAAGACCATACATATAAATCATCACTACATTAACATGATCAGGAAAGACTGAAGGGCCCCTTCCTCCACAATCTATCGAGAGAAAGTCAGGAATGTGTGACAAAACAAAAGTTTATTTAATATGGCAGCATTCACGTTAAGATAAACCGCAATATTTGATATCTAGTCACCCTCAAAAGACCATACATATAAATCATCACTACATTAACATGATCAGGAAAGACTGAAGGGCCCCTTCCTCCACAATCTACCGAGAGAAAGTCAGGAACGTGTGACAAAACAAAAGTTTATTTAATATGGCAGCATTCACGTTAAGATAAACCGCAATATTTGACATCTAGACACCCTCAAAAGACCATACATATAAATCATCACTACATTAACATGATCAGGAAAGACTGAAGGGCCCCTTCCTCCACAATCTACCGAGAGAAAGTCAGGTATGTGTGACAAAACAAAAGTTTATTTAATATGGCAGCATTCACGTTAAGATAAACCACAATATTTGATATCTTGTCACCCTCAAAAGACCATACATATAAATCATCACTACATTAACATGATCAGGAAAGACTGAAGGGCCCCTTCCTCCACAATCTACCGAGAGAAAGTCAGGTATGTGTGACAAAACAAAAGTTTATTTAATATGGCAGCATTCACGTTAAGATAAACCACAATATTTGATATCTTGTCACCCTCAAAAGACCATACATATAAATCATCACTACATTAACATGATCAGGAAAGACTGAAGGGCCCCTTCCTCCACAATCTACCGAGAGAAAGTCAGGAATGTGTGACAAAACAAAAGTTTATTTAATATGGCGGCATTCACGTTAAGATAAACCACAATATTTGATATCTTGTCACCCTCAAAAGACCATACATATAAATCATCACTACATTAACATGACCAGGAAAGAATGAAGGGCCCCTTCCTCCACAATCTACCGAGAGAAAGTCAGGAATGTGTGACAAAACAAAAGTTTATTTAATATGGCAGCATTCACGTTAAGATAAACCACAATATTTGATATCTTGTCACCCTCAAAAGACCATACATATAAATCATCACTACATTAACATGATCAGGAAAGACTGAAGGGCCCCTTCCTCCACAATCTACCGAGAGAAAGTCAGGAATGTGTGACAAAACAAAAGTTTATTTAATATGGCAGCATTCACGTTAAGATAAACCACAATATTTGATATCTTGTCACCCTCAAAAGACCATACATATAAATCATCACTACATTAACATGATCAGGAAAGACTGAAGGGCCCCTTCCTCCACAATCTACCGAGAGAAAGTCAGGTATGTGTGACAAAACAAAAGTTTATTTAATATGGCGGCATTCACGTTAAGATAAACTGCAATATTTGACATCTAGACACCCTCAAAAGACCATACATATAAATCATGACTAGATTAAACTAATCCTGTTCAATGGGATACCGGCAGAAGTAGGACATGTGACGTCATTTTAGGGGGGCTGAAGATTCTACTGTAGCGTCAACAGTGCGACTTCACAGTAAATAGACCACACACATCATAAATGCAACCGTTTCTCACAACATGTTTGACGTCGCGTAACAAAAGACTTATGACGCAGAAGTCCTAATTAACTGCAGCGACACCTGTTAGGAGAGGAAAATCTGCTTGTACCCCATTAGTTTTCTATATATATTCCACAAGCTACCTCATGTCAAAACAGGCAGATTGACCCTGTCGTGCCGCATTAAAATGATGACATCACATCAGAAAAAGATGTCACTCTTTGGTCATAACGTCAGACACCTATCCCGAAATAGGCATAAATTTCTCTGGTAGCAGTAACAGCCTTGGCAAAGGTTACACATTTCAACATGTGTAAAATTTTTCAAGACTATCTGCTTTTAATACATCTAGTTATGACAATAAATGTAATGTGCTGTCATTTTCATGCCGTTAAGGTAGCACAATGAGACAGTCAGAATGTTAGTTCCGCAACATACAGAAAATGACTTAAAATTTCCTCCAAAAAAGTGCTTCTTTAGAGGCAAATAAGCATCATAAAGTATTATTACTGAGCATAAAATTCACATTTTGCCATTAGGGTATTCTAATTTTCCTAACAAAACTAAAAATAACTTTTTAAAATCAATAAAGCTCTTTGACTGAGGAAAAGTAAGGAAATTGGTCATGGATGAAATTTGGTCACTCCACGATATGATCATTCAACGATGACCCTCGTCTCTACACTTTGTGTTGCCCCCAAACGCCACCCCTGCCTTACTTCTTGAGTTGGAGTGTATATATATCCTTCATCAGTCACGCATATGCTCACCTTGATTTTATTGCTGTCATTGACAGCCAGCTTGTCCAGCCCCTGGGTCAGCTCCTGGGGGGTGAAGCCTCGGTACCTCCGCTTGGGATTGGACAGCGCTTTATGCAGCCACTCACACACACACTTTATTACACCTGGATAAGCAATTAATTAATTAGTTAATAATTATTTCAGCAAATAATTAACTGGTATAAATTTTAAGGTGCTCCTTGAAAATACTGCGTACTTTACATCTTACTGCACCTGAAAAAAATTAATAAATACGTACATACTCTGATAATTAAGGTGATTAAGTTATTCATACAAGAGATACCCTCGCTAAGGAAACATTCAACATTCAACATTTGAAAAGATAAATTGTTTTCAATCAACTAGTTTGCAGAGCAATGAACTGGAGGAACAATTTTTCTGATCTTTTTATATGTGTATACATGGCACAAGTGACATTTAAATTTTTTTCCTGCGTAACTTTTTGAAGTACATGAAGATGCCTGACAAGCATTGGATCATCTTAATTCGCAAGGCTTTGTTTAATGTTTAATGTTTATAATTTTGGGGATCAGGAACATTGCAGTAACGCACGTTCTTGCTTAGTGACGTATCAACTGATGCAGGTATACGCTTCTATTGCACACGTTCTTGCTTAGTGACGTATCAACTGATGCAGGTAAACGCTTCTACTGTACATGTTCTTGCTTAGTGACGTATCAACTGAAGCACGTTCTTGCCTAGTGACGTATCAACTGATGCAGGTATACGCTTCTATTGCCCACGTTCTTGCTTAATGACGTATCAACTGATGCAGGTATATGCTTCTATTGTACACGCTCTTGCTTAGTGACGTATCAACTGATGCAGGTATACGCTTCTATTGTACACGCTCTTGCTTAGTGACGTATCAACTGAAGCACGTTCTTGCTTAGTGACGTATCAACTGATGCAGGTATACGCTTCTATTGCCCACGTTCTTGCTTAATGACGTATCAACTGATGCAGGTATACGCTTCTATTGTACACGTTCTTGCTTAATGACGTATCAACTGATGCAGGTATACGCTTCTATTGTACACGCTCTTGCTTAGTGACGTATCAACTGAAGCATGTTCTTGCTTAGTGACGTATCAACTGATGCAGGTATACGCTTCTATTGCCCACGTTCTTGCTTAGTGAGCGTATCAACTGAAGCACGTTCTTGCTTAGTGAGCATATCAACTGAAGCACGTTCTTGCTTAGTGACGTATCAACTGATGCAGGTATACGCTTCTATTGTACACACAGTACAAACCATGATGGAAGCAGACCAGCATACAGATGTGCACTGCACATGGAGGTCTATTCTCCCTCCACGACTGTGCCTGAACAGTTCATTGAATATAAACTTTTCAATGATAGCTTGAGTAGCCAATCAAAACTAACCTGTACATTTTATCACACATGTAATAAAAAAAATCTTGCATTCGTTATATATCTCATAGGTATAGCCTGTTTTATGGTAATTAGAATTACTTCACAAAATGATGATGACTTTATCAGTGATGATACGAAGATTCCATTTCCTGAAAGCTGTAAAATTTGGGCCAAGGATCACAAAACATTGTAGAAAAATCAAATTTCAATCTGATATTTTTTCAGCCGCTTGTGAGAAAGTTTCAGTGAACGTAAACAGTGATCCAATATACACAAACAAAACCTTCTCACCAGTTTCATCTATGAGCGAGCTGTTTTCGTCTTCATCTACGACGTAGGCCAGAGTCAGCATGGCGAGAGCTTTCAGCATTTCGTCTGAGTTTTCAATGAACGGTTTTATGACCTGAAATGCAATAACAACAACCACAACAACAATATATTTGTGAAACAACAACAACAACAACAACAAAGATCTGTGAAACTACTTTAAGCACACTGTATTAACTTGATGTTGACGCAATAGTGTTGGTGTGGCTGATTGCAACCAGACATCTGTGGGCAATTAACTAATTTAAACACACTGTCTCAACCTGATGTTGACGCAATAGTGTTGTTGTGGCTGACTGCAACCAGACATCTGTGGGCAACTAAGTAATTTAAACACAGGGACAAATTTAACTAAAAAGAGGACATAAATTGACTGGACATACATACATGTACATAGAAATGTTTCAGATGACAAGAGGTCACCAAACCCACAGCATTCCCCCTCCAGCTTGTCTTAACGCAAACACAATCCTGGGGTGTTCCAAGTGAACAGTTCAAAACTGATTCTATTAGAGCACAGGAAATATATACAGGCAGTACGGATATAACAGAATGACAGATGATAAAGACCTGGAGCCTAGTAAAATGTAGGCTATAGGTACAGATGTCACTGTGCTTGAATGCGAAACTTTATTAAGTTCTATTCTGGCTGAAAGGATCACATGTTTTTGCCAAAAGTTCCCTTACACTCTAGAACAATGAAGTTTACTGTTCACAACCAGGTCTTGGGCCTTTTTTTCTTCTTTTTTGCAGGGCGTTGTCAAATTCCCTGACTATTAATGTATTAATGGACAGCAGAACAGTCACATGTTGAATTGTGTGACAGACAGGCAAACCAGGCCAAACCCATGCCAATGCGGCTGTGTTTAATCTCATGGAAGCAAGGAGCATATTGTACATGTAATATCACAGACTTTTGGCCAGCTGCAATGCTTTCGGCTGACAACAGATTGCATCCTTTAGATCTCCCTTGAAATTGTTAATTTTAGCCAATTGGCAATGATTGTGTCCATGCTGTGAAAAATTCTTAGTTTAAAGGTGATTAATACACATGAAGAAAAGAGTTTTTTTTAGAGTAAACTATATCATTCATCATCAATCGTGGACAGTCCACTGAACCACACCCAAACCTATTACCCTATTTCTTCTAATATTTGGAACATTTGGTCCGCTCTTTCACATAATATAAATGTTACTGTAAGAAGAATACAGGGTTTCTCTTTTCTTACATGGTAAGTCTGTCTAATGAATACAACATCCATATCTCTACTTTTCCAAATAAAGTGAGGGAGAGAGATAATTAATGATTTTAGCACAGTGCAAAAAGCTGTCATTAAAATGAGAAGAAATCTGTTATTTTCATAAAAATGATATACATTTAAAACAAAATTGTAAGAATAGATGGGGGATAAAATATAGAAAATGGATACAGTACAAGAGTAAGGAATTAAAAAAAAAACTTACATATCTCAAATAAACAAGAAGGAGGGTACTGACATGCTGGTGACATGCTTTTCATATAAGTAAAAACAAAACAAAAAGAGAAAGAAAAACAAATATACATTCATATATATGGACATGCATGTTGGCTAAATATATCTGGTCAACAAGTTATAAGGTTTTGTGGTAAGGTTTTAAGAATCCCAAACCAAAAGCTACGGACACTAAAGGCTTTCAATGTTCTCCTCAAGTAAATTACGGTGAAAATATCACTACTGCATACAGACTGTACATTAAACTCCAGTGCAATATGCCTTGTAAGTACAAATATATCTATGTCTCTAAATGAACTACCCTGTGCTGAGTAACAAATGCACAAGTAAACACATGAAGAGGCCCTGAACCTGCACAAGCAAAGCTATATTCTATTGCCTTCATCCATGTCAATCTAACCATGGGTTATGACATCAAGGCTTTCACTTTCATAAAAGTATAATTTTCAGATAAGACAGAGAAATATCTTTGAGATATGCCAGGAACAAGGTCGAAGAAATACATGAAGGGTACTGATAACCTAACTCTCCTCACTGCCCACATACTAAATTACCTTCTCTTCTATTACCATCACACTTTAATTGCCTGTTCATTTATTGCCCAGACTTTAATTGCCCATTTACTTATTGCCCAGACTTGAATGTCCCGTTCACTTATTGCCCAGCCTTTAATGACCCATTCACTTACTGCCCAGCCTTTTATGGCCCGTTCACTTATTGCCCAGCCTTTAATTGCTCATTCACTTATTGCTGAGACTGCAATTGCCTGTTTACTTATTGCCCAGACTTTAACTGCCTGTCCACTTATTGCCCCAACTTTACTGGCCCATTCACTTATTGTCCAGACTTTAATTACCCATTAAATTATTGCTCAGGTTCTAACTTCCTCTTCAGTTATTACTTAGACTTTAATGGCCTGTTCAATTATTGCCCAAGCTCACCAACAGTCCCACTGTTTTCAATACTGCCTCGCTTATTCAGTTTTCCTATACATTTACATATATTGTCATATGCTAACTACTCTTCACGGGGGCCTTAATATGAAAAAAGACAAATAAAAGTGAAAAAAATAAAAAATTGAAATGTGACTAAAGAGAGAATAAAATACAAATACATCTATATGTATATCAGACTAAATATTTCAGTTAGCCATAAGGATCCAGACATGAACAATGTAACATCAAGATATGAAAGAGAAAATACAACATCCTTTCATTAATAATAAAAAAATATGTGTTTCAAACAAGTACAAGTAAAGTGTATTCTGTGAATGATGAAGTGTAGATCACATGAAGATATGTGAACAATATGTGTTTCACGGAGAGTACAAACAGAAGTGTACTCCAACGATGGAAAAGTGTGTGAAGTACTCTGATAAGCAGTGTGTGTGTGTGTGTGTTCGTCCGTCGCGTGTACAACACTGGAAAGAAACATTTTCTGATAGAAAACAGACACCGTTCTGCGTAAAAACACAAGGCAACAAAATATTTTGGGGGGCGATAGTGTCCTTCAAAAAAAAATTATTTGAAAAAAAAGAACAAAAAAAACAAAAAAACAAAACAAAACCAAAAAACAAAAAAAAACAAAAAATTACAATAAGAAAGAATAAAATTTAGAGCTGAATGAAGTAAAGTAAATTCCATTTATAGAAGGATAATGAAGAGAATTCTCTAAGCTGTATGAAAGCGAGAAAAGTGATAGAAATATACCACCACAGAATAAAGAGAAAACGAAAATAAGAGAAAAACAGAAAGGAGAGATGCGAAGGAAAAGTGGAAGAGAGTGGTAAGAGTTATCAGAAAGAGGAGAAACAATGAAGACGAATTAATCAAAGTACAGCGTTTTCAACAGAATTGTATTTACATCAATATCCATTTCTTCAGTAGTTTTGTTTTCTGTTTTAACTGGAGCATGTAGGCACTACACCCAGATAATTTGCACAATATTCACTGAGAATGTGTTGAAGGCAAGGGAAGGGATTTATACAATGCATTTGGTTTTTAGATCACGCACTGGGGTACACTGTCCACAAAGCTTACATTTAGCCTTCAGAAAATGGAACCATCTGGCATGAAGTGTGTTAATTATGACTTTCTCCGTCTCTATATCATGGCAGTCACAGTCTCATTGTTTGTGAAAAGAGAAGGAGTTAACAACGCTACAGAAGGCGTAATGTCACAAATTATCTGTGTAGGGTTTGCAGATGCACTCTGGGTG